>CM068743.1:128284950-128679950 GCA_035084275.1 Hydrolagus colliei
CTGCCCCCCAATGTCTCTCTGTACCTCCTGCCCCCCAATGTCTCTCTGTACCTCCTGCCCCCCAATGTCTCTGTACCTCCTGCCCCCCAATGTCTCTCTGTACCTCCTGCCCCCCAATGTCTCTGTACCTCCTGCCCCCAATGTCTCTCTGTACCTCCTGCCCCCCAATGTCTCTGTACCAACTGCCCCCAATGTCTCTGTACCTCCTGCCCCCCAATGTCTCTGTACCTCCTGCCCCCCAATGTCTCTGTACCTCCTGCCCCCCAATGTCTCTCTGTACCTCCTGCCCCCCAATGTCTCTGTACCTCCTGCCCCCAATGTCTCTGTACCAACTGCCCCCAATGTCTCTGTACCAACTGCCCCCCAATGTCTCTGTACCTCCTGCCCCCCAATGTCTCTGTACCTCCTGCCCCCAATGTCTCTCTGTACCTCCTGCCCCCAATGTCTCTGTACCTCCTGCCCCCCAATGTCTCTGTACCTCCTGCCCCCAATGTCTCTCTGTACCTCCTGCCCCCAATGTCTCTGTACCTCCTGCCCCCAATGTCTCTCTGTACCTCCTGCCCCCCAATGTCTCTCTGTACCTCCTGCCCCCAATGTCTCTCTGTACCTCCTGCCCCCCAATGTCTCTGTACCAACTGCCCCCAATGTCTCTGTACCAACTGCCCCCAATGTCTCTGTACCAACTGCCCCCAATGTCTCTCTGTACCTCCTGCCCCCAATGTCTCTCTGTACCTCCTGCCCCCCAATGTCTCTCTGTACCAACTGCCCCCAATGTCTCTGTACCAACTGCCCCCAATGTCTCTGTACCAACTGCCCCCAATGTCTCTCTGTACCTCCTGCCCCCAATGTCTCTGTACCAACTGCCCCCAATGTCTCTGTACCAACTGCCCCCAATGTCTCTGTACCAACTGCCCCCAATGTCTCTGTACCAACTGCCCCCAATGTCTCTGTACCAACTGCCCCCAATGTCTCTGTACCAACTGCCCCCAATGTCTCTGTACCAACTGCCCCCACTGTCTCTCTGTACCTCCTGCCCCCAAATGTCTCTCTGTACCTCCTGCCCCCAATGTCTCTGTACCTACTGCCCCCAATGTCTCTCTGTACCTACTGCCCCCACTGTCTCTGTACCTACTGCCCCCACTGTCTCTCTGTAACAACAGCTCCCAAAGTCTCTCTGTACCTCCTGCCCCCACTGTCTCTGTACCTCCTGCCCCCAATGTCTCTCTCTACCTACTGCCCCCAATGTCTTTGTACCTCCTGCCTCCAATGTCTCTGTACCTACTGCCCCCAATGTCTCGGTACCTACTGCCCCCAGTGTCTCTGTACCTCCTGCCCCCAATGTATCTGTACCTACTGCCCCCCAATGTCTATGTACCCACTGACCCCAGTGTCTCTGTACCTACTGCCCCCAATGTCTCTCCGTACCAACTGCCCCCAATGTCTCTCTGTACCTGCTGCCCCCAATGTCTCTCTGTACCTACTGCCCCCAATGTCTCTGTACCTACTGCCCCAATGTCAGTTGGGACCACAAATTTAATATGCATTCTGCAAAGTATGAGTTGTGTCAGTTATGATAACTTGTGAGTTATCGAATGTGATTTATGTAAAGTTATGTAGAAGTTATATTTTATATGTCTGACTCTAAACACATAACAAACACACAAGTACTGCATTGGCTGGTGATATTAAGGTGAAGGCATCAACTTCTTCCCCCTCCCCCTGGCTTTAAAGCTAAGAAGATTTAAAAGGAAATTGAATGGGACTTCAATGTACACATGTATGACTTTGGAGAGTATAGAATTTATACAGACCAGACCTGTGCGAGTGTTACTGCAATGAAACCAAGATCAGGGCTTGGGGTGAAATTGTATCTGGATCTGGATTTCATCTGTAATTTTTTTCTTGCATTTCAGTGTGTGCAGAACCTGACAAATTCTTAATTAATGTCTTAATTGTGAAACGCATTCATTATAAATCATTTTACGAACCACAGCAAACAATGACATCAAAGGTAAGACTGCATTTAACAATTCTGAAAGGTTCTGAACATTCTGAAATGCTAACGATATTGGATAAATATTGATTCAGGTGGCATACTTGTTCCAGTGTAATACCGGTGTCACTCACCATTGTCTCTCTGTGAGGCGCAGACTACGATTATATCGTGCAAACCAACACCTTTCTTGTGCAGAGATTGTGACTGGAATGAATGATTGATTGGAATGCAAGCGGTACATTTCTGTCCTGCTTTACATGTCCCGCCTTGTCTGCCCCACCAGAGGCGAGCGGGGCATTCAGCCTCTCTGCCCCCCACGCTCTGGAACTCCATCCCGTATCTTGAAATAGACACGGGAGAGTGCGAAACGGAGGGCCTCCGCCCCACCCCTTCACTTACCTATTTCAACATCCATCTCAAGTCCCTCCTCTTCGGCCAAGACCCTCCTACCACTACACTCTCCATCTACCATACCCCTGGTCCCAACCGTTAGCTCGGGTGCGGATCCCTGACTGTCCAGCACCTCGGGATCTTGTTAGCTCTGTAAGCCAAAGTCCTCAATGGGTAGGGTTGACCTAGATGGAGAAGCAGTGGGAAGCTTATCCAACAGTGCGTTTGATGATAAGCAAAATGGTGATGGGTTTCAGTTTGTGTCAGACATCCATCAGGCCCCCAAAATTCTCGGTATAATACACCCATCCAAAGGGATTTATATGAGGCAACTAAGGCCTTTCTTTGTATAATTTGCCAACAGCGTTCTGCTTTTGGAGTCCTGTAGCTCGGTGGTTAGAGCACTCGCCGTACAAGCGAGAGACCTGGGTTCGATTCCCAGAAGGGTCAAATCTTCCTTACTCCACATGCCTGATAATAATCCCTAAAACAAATTGATCATTTAAATCCACGACTGTTTGTGGGACACTGCTGTGTGCAATTGGCTGCCGCGTTTCGCCCACAAATATACAGTATATTCAATCCACTTTACAGTATATTCTGTGAAGCTCTTTGACGTCAAAAGCGCTATATCACACGCGAGAATTATTTTTATTATTAATTAAAAGTACCACTGAGTAATGCAAGCAATGTGATTCTATGGAATGCCAGCAGGTTATATAGCCTGGCTCTCACTTCCATGTGAGAAGATTGTGAGTTGAAATCACACCGCCCCCCCCCCACCCATACAATCACAGTCTACTATTGCCATGCAGTTCTACAGCAATGCTGCAAAATTGGATGTGCCCTTATAATGACATTTAACTGAGGCCCCGTCTGCCTGGTCAGATGGAAGGTAATGATATTATCCACTATTCAAAAAGAGAACCGAGTTTGTCCCGTGCCCAAATAAAATTTGTCGTTCACTTCCATAGCTGCTCTCGACGTGAAAGGCGCTATATAAATGTAAGTTTTGTTTGTTTTGTTTGTTTGTTTGTGGGACATCGCTGTGTGTGAATTGGCCGTTGCTATTGCCTATAAATACGCAGTCACTACACTTTCTTTGCAGTAAATCCTTTGAGACATTTCGACGACATGATAGGGATCTATATCAAATGCAAGATTTGTTACTTAAATACAACTCCTTTAGACATGTTGGACACTGTTGTGGATATCATGTTGTTTGTTTATTCTTTGACTGTTGAGCATGGCCTCTGAAAATATACATAAGTGCTTGTTTGCCGTAACGCACATTTTGGTTTTATTTTTAGATCCAATATCTAAACGCGTTCATACACAGCATTGCATTCTGGTTACAATCTGTGTTGTGTTTTTAGAGCTGTTACTGGAAGTAGGCAGACTTTGGTGGATCATTAAGCATTGCTGTGAAGCGGTGTAACTAGATCAACTTGATTTAAAGCAGTGCAGGAAAATACAGACGAGTGACTATTATTCATAAGGAAACAAGCATTGAAAATAGGTACAGTATGTGTAATGTGCTGGGTGATTGTGGTGAAGCTTGTATCATTATAATTTTTTTATTAGACTTTAATAATAATCAAATAATCAGATCATTTTCATGTCTCTTTACAGAAGCATAATTGTGTCTTAGTGAAATTTTATTTTTATCATTTACTAATTCAATTGTAACCAATACTAATAGTTCAGTTACTTCCTGCCCTCTCTTGTGAAGACAGTGTAGGGGGTCTTAGTTTTAACCCCCTCATCCCTCACTCCACCCTCTAGCTCAGCATCGCACTCCGCCAGTGGCAAGCGCTTTGGGACTCTACCCTGCATGAGGGGTGCTATATAAATGCAAGTTGTTGTTGTAACGGGAGTATTGTATCAGCCTATATGTCAGCCTTATAATATAAACTCACTTATTATTGCTGATTTTATCAATGAATTTGCACTGTACAATAGTTCCTGGCGTAAGGACAATAAGGACATCAGAGCCATAGAAAAGGTACAATGTAGGTACAAACAGTTGATACTGAGCAAAAGCAATTCTAATTATGAGAAGAGAGAAAAAATTATGAAAGTTTCCACTGGAAAGAGAACATATAATAGAGAGAGGTCTGCAGAATTCTGAATGGTTTAGAGAGACTGGATAATACAGCACAATTTATGTTTATGTCTTTTATATCAGGAGGGCATCTCAAAGCACTTTACGCAACCAGCTGGGTAGCCCACATTGGGTAGGGGGAAGGAGAGGGAGAGGGGGGTGGGGGTTCATACCTGACCGAAAATGTGATCAAAAAAGTCTTTAGGCGTGCTTTGAAACTGGGCAGAGAGGGAGAGACCGGGTGAGTTGGAGGATCTCTGGGATGGAGTTCCAGAGTTGTATCCGAGTAGCAAAATATTCAATGAAAGATTTGTCCTGTTGCTTTCTAAAGTGATATCAAGAAGGCAGCAGTTCAAGCGTGCTGCTGGGAAAACAGCCAGAGTGAACTTTGTCATACAGAGTGTTACTTAACAGAGAAGGAAACTGGAAGAATATTACAATTACAAGCAGAAGAATGTAAATAACAACAACAACTTCAATTTATATAGTGCCCTCCACACTGGACTGCGTCTCAGAGCGCTTCGTAATTATAGGAAATAGCACATAGTAGAATGTTGAGTGTTGGCTGCTGACTATTTGTGTGCCTGCTTATTATGATTACCTGCATTGCTGCTGTGATGTGAAACTGCGGTATGATTTGCTCGAGTGGTCAACGACAGGTTGCAGGTCCGCATTATCCGTTGACAATTTGGGGCTTAGAAAAGTTTGGGGGAATTGGGACTTGTCTGTGCAGACAACCCTTGTTCCCTAAATGGAATGTATTTGGTCTAAGTTGGTTAATGAGGGTGCGCCGGCCTAACCTCGCTCACTAACAATATAAAGCGATGATACTGGTAACAAATATTTGAGTTGCCCAGGTTTATTTATCTCTCTCCCTTAAGCGCTCTGAGACAACATTCTGCGTGGAGGGTACTATATCAACAGCAACAACAAAATTACATTTATTTTTGTTGGAGGATGTCCCAAGGCACTGAACAGTTAGGGGTAGGAACCCGAGCACAAGGGTAGGGTAGGGGGTAGTGCCCGGCGATATATCGATATATCGGTTATATATCTATATGCCGATATTGGAGATTTGAATATATCGGTATATCGAAAAATGCGGTATAAAAAAAATGGGTATATCACAAAACATCAGTATATAGTGTCCGGTAGGGTCCGGCGATATATCGATATATCGCTAAAACCCGATATAATTTTCATATCGATACGCCGATATAGACATTTCAAAAATATCGATATATCAAAAAAGTCGATATATTGAGGGGAAAAATCCGAATGCGCGCACACTGAACTACAAGACCCAGAATGCTCATCTCTATACACAATGCACAGACCGAGGTGCAAAGCCACCATATTGTATTCATAGTCCTAGAATACAATATACAGGTATGCAAGAAGTGGGGGGGGGAGAGAGACGGCTGGGAGGGGGGGTGGGAGAGTGGGACGATGGCGAGGGTGGGGAGGAGAGAGGGACGGCGGCAGGGGGGGGGTGGGGAGAGACGGGGTGGATGTGATAATATACAGATAGATAGAGATGGGGGGGATGTGAGAGAGGAGAGAGACACAGAGACACAGACAGAAAAACACAGAGATGGAGGGAGTGAGTGTGAGAGACACAGAGAAAGATATTTACCTCCTGAGGAGATAGGCCCCAAATGCGCGTGCACCCCGAATGCGCGTGCCGCGCGTGCATGCACAGTACGAAAACCCCGAAAATATCGATATTTCGGTTTATCTCGATATGAGCCCATCGATATATCTAAATCTGAAAATTTCCATATCGACGGACCCTAGTGTCCGGCGATATATCGATATATCGATTATATCGGTATAATACGAACTTTTTCAACATACCTTGTCGCTGGCATTGCAAACCTCCTGGGTGTACAGCACGCATATTGGAATGCACACGCATACACAGGATAAAAGAACCTGGTGATATCGATATATCGGTATATATCGATATGAGCCCACCGATATATTGATATTGGAAAAAGGAAGGAAGCAAGGGAGAAAGAGAGGTAAAGGGACTGTGGGACGGAGTTTCAGAGTGTGGGGGCAGAGAGGCTGAAAGCCCATCCACTGATGGTTTGGCCTTCTGAATGGATGGGGCGGGCAGGTTGATAGAGAGTCCGCAGGTCAGAGAGATGGGAACGGACGAGGCTGTGAATGGCCTTGAAAATGAAGGCGAGGATCTTGAATTTTATCCTCTGGGAGATGGGAAGCCAATCGAGCCGGGTGAGGGTGAGGGTGGGAATAATGTGGTCTCCGAGCTTAGTGCGGGAGAGGACATGAGCTGCAGAGTTCTGGATGACCTGCAGCTTGTGAAGGGAAGAGTCGGGAAGGCTCACGATGAGCGAGTTTCACTTGTATACTTGAACTTATATAAGTGCAAGTTGTTGTTGTTCCTACGCACTTTCAAAGCCTGATGAGACTTCTTTGACTTCACTTAACGTTAAACTGCATCTGGCACCCATTCGTGGAGCTCCGTAGCTCAGTGGTTAGAGCACTTGCCTTACAAACATGTGCTCTGCGTTCAAATCCAGGCAGGGCGAAACCTTGGGTAAGTTTCCTTACTCCACAAGCTTAATAATAATAATGCCTCAAAAAAATAATAAAACTGGTAATTTTGATCCACAACTGTTTGTGGGACACCACTGATGTAATTGGCTGCCACGTTTCGCCCACAAATATAGTCAATTCACTTTGCAGTATATTCTGTGAAGCGCTTTGAGACGTCTAGAAGATGTGAAAAGCACTGTATCAAATACAAGGATTATTATTCAGCAATTGTGACGAAAAGGAGGGAAGGAGAAAAATAGTTTTTTGGTGAATAGAGAGTGAAACGAGAGACACTGAGTCATCCAAAAAGTTAGAATGGAAGATGGTCAGAGCGATAGTGTTGGAGAGAGGAGAAGAGTGTCAGAGGGAGGTGAAAGGATGTCAGGAGAAAGATGGGGGATGACAGAGTCGGAGAGAGAGATAGAAAGAGAAAAAAGGAGAAAGAAGTGTAATAGGTTGACAGTAGAAGTCCAATGGAAGAGGTTTTCGACTTCAAGATCCTCACACTCAAGTTCAAATCCACTGGCACCTCCCTACCGCTCACCTCCTCACTCCCCAATCCACCACCACCTGCCTCAGCTCGACTGGCACCAGACTCCTGCTCATCTCTCGCACCCTCCGCTCCACCACAGAGGCCTTCAGCCACTTTGCCCCAAACCCTGGAACCCTCTCCCTCAATTACTCCACCTTGACCCCTCTCTTCCCCCTTTTCATGTCCCGCCCAGAAACCTTTCTCTTCGACCGTACATACAGCCACCTCCCCATCACTTCCCGGCTTGGAGTTAAGCACGCGACCCGGAGTGGAATCATAGAATCATAGAATTTTACGGCACAAAAGGAGGCCATTCGGCCCATCTAGTCTGTGCCGGCTCTTTGAAAAGAGCGATTCAATCCCATTGCCCTGCCCGCTCCCCATAGCCTAATAGACCCGTTCTTCCTAAATAAAGATCTAATTCCCTTTTAAAAGTTGTTATCGAATCAGCCTCCACCACCTTTTCAGGCAATGCATTCCAGATTCGAACAACTCGCTGAGTGAAAAAATTTCTCCTCAGCTCCCCTCTACTGCGCCTTGAAACTATTTTAAATCTGTGACCACGAGTCACAGATTCACCCACGAGTGGAAATAGTTTTTCTCTATTTGCCCTGTCGAAACCCCTCATGATCTTATAAACCTCTATTAGGTCTCCCCTCAATCTTCTCTGCTCCAGAGAGAATAACCCTAGCCTATCTAGCCTCTCCTCATAGCTGAAGTCCCTCAATCCTGGCACCATCCTAGTAAATCTTCGTTGTACCCTTTCCAATGCCTTCACATCCTTTCTGTAGTGTGGTGACCAGAATTGAACACAGTATTCCAGCTGAGGCCTCACCAAAGTCCTATAGAGGTTAGTCAGCACTTCCTGACTTTTGTACTCTATACCCCTATTTATAAAGCCTAGTATCCCATATGCCTTCTTAACAGCCTTGTCTACCTGTCCTGCCACCTTCAACGAGTCACTAACACAAATCCCCAGGTCTCTCTGTTCCTTCACACCATTTAAAATTGTACTATCTAGCCTATATTGCCTCCCTTCATTTCTTCTCCCAAAATGCATCACCTCACACTTCTCTGCATTAAACTTCATCTGCCATGTGTCTGCCCACTTTACCAATTTGTCTATATCCTCTTGCAGATGGCTACTATCCTCCTCACTATTTACTATTCTCCCTAACTTAGTGTCATCTGCAAACTTGGAAACTGTACTCCGTACACCCAAGTCCAGATCATTGATGTAGATTACAAACAGCAATGGTCCCAAAACCGATCCCTGTGGCACACCACTGCTCACTTCCCTCCAATCTGAAAAACAGCCGCTCACTACAACTCTCTGCTTTCTGTCTCGCAGCCAGTTGTGGATCCACGCTGCCACTGTCCCTTTTACGCCATGGGCCTTTAATTTCTTAATAAGTCTCTCATGTGGCACTTTGTCAAATGCCTTTTGAAAGTCCATGTAAACTACATCAACTGCGCTACCATTATCCACCCATTCCGTTACCTCATCAAAAAATTCTATCAGATTTGTAAGGCAAGATTTGCCTTTAACAAATCCATGTTGACTGTCCTTTATTAGCCTATATCTTTCTAAGTGAAGATCTACCTTGTCCCTGATTATGGACTCTAGAATTTTGCCCACTACCGACGTTAGACTGACTGGTCTGTAGTTACCAGGCTTGTCCTTCTGCCCCTTTTTATACAAGGGAGTAACATTAGCTATCCTCCAGTCCTCTGGCACGACCCCTGTGTCCAAGGAAGATTGAAAGATCGTGGCCAGAGTCCCTGCTATTTGCTCCCGTGCCTCACTTAGTAACCTAGGGTGCATCCCATCCGGACCAGGTGACTTATCCACCTTGAGCGACGTCAACCTTTTTAGCACTTCCTCTCTGGTTATAATTATTCTATCCATTTCTCCTACCCTCTCCTCTAATACCATGGCATTGGCTGTATCATTTTCTTTTGTGAAGACAGAGGCGAAGTACTCATTCAGTACATCAGCCATGCCCTCTGCCTCCACAATGAGATTTCCTCCTAGGTCCCTAATTGGCCCCACCCTATGCTTGACCAACCTTTTACTCTTAATATGTTGGTAAAAAACCTTAGGGTTCCCCTTAATCTTACTCGCTAATTGTTTTTCATGCAGTCTCTTTGCCCCTCTAACTTCCTTTTTTAGTTCTATCCTACACTTCCTATATTCTGCTTGGTTCCCTTCTGAATTTTGAGCCTGACACGTATCATAAGCCTCTTTTTTTTGTTTGATTTTGGCCCCGATTTCCTTAGTCATCCAGGGAGGTTTGGATGCCTTACATTTCACCTTTGTGGGAATGCTTTTGACCTGTGCCTGAACTATCTCCTCTTTGAACGCTGCCCACTGCTCGTTAGTTGTCTTACCTGCCAATTTTTCTTTCCAATCCACCTTGGCTAGGTCCCACCTCAACTCATTGAAATTAGCCCTTTTCCAGTTGAGTGTCCTCACCTGTGATCGTTCCTTATCCCTTTCCATAATTATTCTGAATCTAACGATATTGTGGTCACTATTCCCTAGATGCTCACCTACAGAAACCTGTTGAACTTGCCCTACCTCATTTCCCAAAACTAGATCCAGCAATGCTTCTTTCCTCGTTGGACTGGAAACATACTGATCAAGAAAGTTGTCCTGCACACACTTCAGGAATTCTTCTCCCTCCTTGCCCTTTACTCTACTATTCTGCCAGTCTATGTTGGGATAGTTGAAGTCACCCATTATCACTACTCTATTAGCTCTGCATTTCTCCGTGATACGCTTGCAGATCTGCTTGTCTATCTCCTCCCCACTATTTGGTGGTCTATAGTATACCCCTAACAGTGTAACTGCACCTTTTTTATTCCTCAATTCTAACCAGATAGATTCGGTTTTTAGTCCTTCTTCCACCTCGTTCCTTTCTAAGGCAGTCACTGAGTCCTTAACTAAAATTGCCACCCCGCCCCCTTTTCTCCCTTCTCTATCCCTCCTGAATACATTATAACCAGGAATGTTCAACTCCCATTCCTGCCCATGCTGGAGCCAAGTCTCTGTTACTGCTATAACATCATATCGCCTCGCAGCAACCTGAGCCTGCAGCTCACCAATTTTATTTCTCAAACTTCGTGCATTTACATACATGCACTCTAAGGCACAAATTACTTCCTCTGCATTTTTCTCCCGTCTTCCCTTTTCCCCTGTCCTCCTTATTACCCCTCCTGTATTTGAACTACTGATCAGTTTCCCACCCTCACCCCCCGGGATTAGTTTAAAGCCCCCCCCACAAAACTCGACAACCTCCCTGCAAGGAGATTGGTTCCAGCCCTGTTCAGGTGTAACCCATCCATTTTGTACAGGTTCCACCTACCCCAGAATTGGTCCCAATGGTCTAGGAACCAGAAACCCTCCTTCCTACACCACTTCTCCAGCCATGCATTGATGTGCCTTATTCTAGCATTCTGGAACTGGCTTGCTCGAGGCACTGGAAGCAACCCAGAGATCACCACTCTCGAAGTTCCACTTTTCAGTTTACTCCCTAGTCTCTGGTACTCTCCCTGGAGCATCTCAGGTCTTTTCCTCTCAACTTCATGGGTCCCAACATGGACCACCACAAGTGGATTTTCCCCTTCCCCTTGCAGAATTTCCTGGACCCGCTCAGTCAAGTCTTCAACCCTGGCACCTGGTAGGCAACACACCTTCCGAGATTCGCGTTTCCGTTCACAAAAACGCCTATCTATACCTCGGACAGTTGTATCTCCGATTAAAATGGTCTTTATGGAGTTGGTTTGTCCAACCTTCTCACAGACCTCCTTTTCCAAACAGGTTGAAAGTACTTCATACCTGTTGGCAATGTTTACAGTCTGGGGTTTCTCTGCACCAGTCTTGTGTTTCCGT
The DNA here is from genome assembly GCA_035084275.1 of Hydrolagus colliei. Classification (NCBI taxonomy): domain Eukaryota; kingdom Metazoa; phylum Chordata; class Chondrichthyes; order Chimaeriformes; family Chimaeridae; genus Hydrolagus; species Hydrolagus colliei. The sequence goes on from CM068743.1 coordinate 128,296,433, forward strand.
ACACGCGGTCGTCTGACTGTCACCCAGTCCTGACCGTGGCTGGCAACAGCGCACTCTTGTTCCCTCGGTCTTGGTGGAGTGTCAGGCTCTAGGATAAAACTATCTAAAAAGCTCTCCCCTTCCCTGATGCACCGCAATGTCTCCACCTGATACTCCAGCTCAGCTATTCTAAGCTGGAGCTTCCTCAGGTGCAGACATTTGCTGCAGATGAAGTCACCTTGGCTCAGGTTGCCCTCCATCAACTCCCACATCCCACATTCCTCGCACATTACATGCCAGGTCATTATCTCGACTTACTTCCCTGGGATATATATAACCTGCAGCTACTTCCCCCTCTGCACCTAATTCCCACTCTCACCCAATTCCTTCTCACTCTGTCCTCGCCTCACTCCGTCCGTAGCTCACTCTGGCTGGCTCTCGGCTCTCGGAGGGCACTATATAACTGAAAGTTGTTGTTATTGTTAGTACTGTAGTCTGAAACATTGATCCAGTGCCTTGGGACGTCCTCCCGACATGAAAGGCTCTATACAAATGTAATTTTGGTGTTGTTGTAGTAAATACTACTGTAGCAGTTTGCAATGCAAAAGAAAACAAAGCCATATGTGTTCTGTAGTCTGCGAGTTGTAACAAATTAGATGTTTGACCACGGTTTTGCACTCTTGGGCATGGATAACATTTATAAATTGCTTTTGTGGTTTGATTCAATTTGAACTTTTCAGGTTTTACTGGCTTGCAACTTGCTCCCAAATGCCACTTATGTAATTAACCTCATTTGAACTGAGCTTGCTTCCAAATGCCAAAACCTTTATCGTCACAAAACATACAATAAAGTGTTTTTATTTTGTTTCATTATTTGGGGAGGAGAAAACCATTATTTATTTTTGAAAGGAAGATGGGGTTTGGGTGATTATATCGAGGTTTTATCTAAAAGGAAGCTTTTCCAACAAACAGGCAGTTGTTTCAACTAATGTTTATTCTTCTGAGGGCAAAGGGAAAGATTTTAATAACACATGTGTTGTGCTAAGTGATCTGTGTGTGTTGAAGCTTTAAAAAAGGGGTTTATATATATTGGACTTGTGGCTTCTGGAATGCTACACTCGGTTATTTACAAAGTTCTACACAGATCAAGTTTAAATGACCTACTGTGATTTGGCAGATGACAGATATTTACGGTGGCTTGAAATTAGAAGTTTAATTATAATGTTGACACTGTAGTAGATTGGCCATGGGGGTGCAGAACTCAGCCTTTATATTTGGCAGTTCTGCTGCTTTAAAGTAACAAATTAAGAACAAGCGATTTAATATTCTAAAAATTGAAAGTTGCCTTTTCAAATGTCTTTGTAGTTTAGATTTAGTATTTTCCCCTCCATTATCTTGGCCTAATTCATACCAGTGAAAAAGGTATGGAATAGGGAAGTCAGATGGTTTAATGCACATTCCCACAGGGTTAGTGGGAATGTAGTTGGGTGTCATGGTTGTTTGGAGCTCAGTAAACTGCTATGGAAGAGTAGTTTGTTTGATGTGTGCCACATATTTTCTCTCTCTCCAGCCCAGTTCTGAAATACAACTCTGCATAGATTCATAGATTCATAGAATTTTACGGCACAAAAGGAGGCCATTCGGCCCATCTAGTCTGTGCCGGCTCTTTGAAAAGAGCGATTCAATCCCACTGCCCTGCCCGCTCCCCATAGCCTAATAGACCTGTTCTCCCTAAATAAAGATCTAATTCCCTTTTAAAAGTTGTTATCGAATCAGCCTCCACCACCTTTTCAGGCACTGCATTCCAGATTCGAACAACTCGCTGAGTGAAAACATTTCTCCTCAGCTCCCCTCTACTTCGCCTTGAAACTATTTTAAATCTGTGACCACGAGTCACAGATTCGCCCACGAGTGGAAATAGTTTTTCTCTATTTGCCCTGTCGAAACCCCTCATGATCTTATAAACCTCTATTAGGTCTCCCCTCAATCTTCTCTGCTCCAGAGAGAATAACCCTAGCCTATCTAGCCTCTCCTCATAGCTGAAGTCCCTCAATCCTGGCACCATCCTAGTAAATCTTCTTTGTACCCTTTCCAATGTCTTCACATCCTTTCTGTAGTGTGGTGACCAGAATTGAACACAGTATTCCAGCTAAGGCCTCACCAAAGTCTTATAGAGGTTAGTCAGCACTTCCTGACTTTTGTATTCTATACCCCTATTTATAAAGCCTAGTATCCCATATGCCTTCTTAACAGCCTTGTCTACCTGTCCTGCCACCTTCAACGAGTCACTAACACAAATCTCCAGGTCTCTCTGTTCCTTCACACCATTTAAAATTGTACTATCTAGCCTATATTGCCTCCCTTCATTTCTTCTCCCAAAATGAAGGTGTTATATATATGCAAGTTGTTGGTAATATTTGGGGGGAGTGGGGGGTGGATGATGATTAAAGCTTCAAATTGTAGAGCCGACAAACTATATAGTTCTAGCTTGAAGACTTTTATTTTCAAATTTCAGAGCACTCAGAATTTTAGAAAATTCTTATACACTGAAATCATGTTATTTTGAAGCCGTTTTACAATACAGTTTATATACAGCAAGCGCAAGTCAAGAGGATGTCTCAAAGCGTTTTAGTGCAGTTCCTTTTAAGAATTCAAAAAACTGTCCCAAATTAGGATCAAGTCAACGTTTTGCACTGCCTAGTTTTAAGATTATAAAAGTTTTAAAGCTAAAACCACGTGCCCTTTTACCTCCTGACTCGAATGGTCAATACTGCTGTAAACCCACAATGTGCCTTTCTCAATAGCAAGGATGTTTGGAATGAGGAAGGCCAATTAGCTTGTCAAGCTCATTCTTTCCTCAGATCATGTGTAATTTACCCTAACCTAGCCTCCACCCATCTAATCAGATATCTTTGAGGGAAATGACGCAGCACAAAGATAAAGTTTAGTCAATTTCTCCTTGGGATAATGCGATAAAATGAGTAGGATTCAGTGGCAATCAACGTAACATTGCAATCTACAATATTTTGCTCAACTAGTTGTAGACAGCTGCTGATCAGCACAGAAGCAGTAAGTATAGTGGCTTACAAGTGCTTGGTGGGCTCTGTCTACAAACTTCAACCCCAGTTATATCTAGAGATTTATTACAGTATTTCTAATTCGAGAACCATGACAAATGGTTGTTATCTCTTGTGGACTGAGAAGGATGGGCAGTTCCATTAACAGAAAATAACCTAATGCAGCAGTCAAGCAAACATGTTACTCCAAAAACATCAGTCAGCACGTATGAATTATTAAATTAATGTCTGTTTCAAACATTAACCCTTATGTATAAAACACCTGTACAGTGCCAGTTCCTTTTAAAGCACTAGTCACATCACTCATCACGCTCATTTTCCACCAGGCAAGAGTTGAATTGTACCTTTCAACTGGTATTTGTTGATAATAAACGCCTATTTATGAGGCGTTTATTTGAAAGCTTCACAATGTTATGATGCTGATGCTTGTGCAGTGAACTGCAATGGCAACTTGCACCTACCTCAATGGTTTCAAAATAATTCTATTGGGTATCAATACAATTACAATTAAGAGAAATTGAAACTGGGAGGAAGATTGAGCATGGCTTTTGCTGTTGACTGCTGACCCCCTCGCGGTTTGTGTAATGTTTCCGCTCAGATTTTCAATAACTTTCCTGAATTTGGTTCTCAGTGCTGCCTGTTGTGATGGAATTTCAGGGCAGGTTGATGGGTGTATGTGAAAATAAATAATCCTTGCATTTTAAATCGCACCTTATCACGTTGTTGAGACATCTCAAAGCGCTTCATAAGATTTTACTGTGAGGTGTAGAGACTGTATTTTTAATGGAAAATGGCAGCCAGTTTTGTGCATAGCAATATCCCACAAACAGCCATGACTCAGTATTTGGGGAATTGTTGGCCGGATCACTGGGACAAACTCCCTTCTCTTTTCGAATATTGCACTGGGGTATTTATCATCCCCATGAACAGGCAGAAGGGGCATCAGTTTAATGTCTCATCTAAAGGATCTTAAACAATGCAGCTCTCCTCCGCACTGCAGTAAAGTGTCATCACTGCTGTGCGTAATTGGCTGCCACGTTTTGCCCACAATTATACAGTCAATTCACTTTACAGTATATTCTGTGAAGAGCTTTGAGACGTCTGGAAGACATGAAAAGTGCTTTTATCAAATGCAGGGATTATTATTATCAGAGTCCCGATGTGGGTCTTCAACCCACAACCTCGGACAAGAATACTACTAACTGAGCCTGACTGACATCCTGCTTCAGTTCCACTGGAGCTCAGTCTTTAGAGAATTAAAATATTGTTATGAGTGACTTGTATGTCAAGGGATAAGTATTCAAATTGCATTTTAATAATTAGAACCAGTTTCTCTGATGTATACCTTAGGGAGAGGCGTGCACGACAGAAACAATGTACAGTAAATGCCAGTTTCTATGATCTTTTAAAGTAGTAATCTAGGCACTTTGGTACAATGACCTTCTACTGTAGTTTACTTGGAACTAAAATAGGAAGATTGCAGAGGTATGTGAATGTGTATGTGGGAGTGATTGCAAGAATATAATTTAATCACAGTTTAACACTGCAAACTGAGTGGAAAATTTGAAAGGTTGTGACTGTTGCTTGACATTTGAGACTGCATTGCAGTATTGATACAAGTTTATAATTTCCTCCCGACGTGAAAAGCGCTCTATAAATGTAATTTGTTGTTGTTGTTGTAATTCATGCTGTTTTTAGACCTTCTTCCCATGTTTGGATATTGTGACGGCAAAGAAGCTGTGAACTTGTTTGTGCTGGTAGTTACGATCTATTTAAAGAGCAATAAAAAATATTTTAAAAATCTGACTGCTTCCCAATACATTTTTTGTGGCATGATATTCACAGAAGAGTATTAAAAAGGATTTGGAATGCTATCAGTTGAGGCTCCAAGGAACGTATCATCAGTTGATTACTGAGATGCTGTCTGCTCAGCATTTTCTGTGTCCCAACGTGAAAGACACTCTACAAATGTAACTTTATTTCTGTTGTATATCACGAGAGGCCATTTGGCAAACCATTTGCGGTACCTGGGTGTGGTACAATTTACATACACGTAAAGTGTGGCGCCATGTATGTACAGGAGAAGCGGACAGTGTACATACAGGGATGTGTAGAATAACAGCAACTCGCATTGATACAGTGCCCTTCACGCAGGGTAGTGTCCGGGAATGCTCGACAGTGGCGGATCTGAGTGGGAGCCAGTGGGAGAGGCAAGGAGAGGTGACTGGCTCCCTGTCACAGAGTGAATCGACTTCAAGATCCTTACCCTTGTGTTTAAAGCCCTCCACTTCGCACCTCTAACCTCTCTAACCTCTCTCCTCACAACGGTACCCACTACCGCCTCTCCGCTGCGTCTGGCCTCCTCCTTGTCCTCCGAATCCTCCGCTCCACCATCGGTGGCCGTGCTTTCAGCCACTGGACCCTGAAACTTTAGAACTCCCTCCCTCAACCCCTTCCCCTTGCCGTCAACTACAGTCAACTTCCTGCTCCCCCCCAACATTGCCTCGGGCTCCGCCATTGTGAAGCTCTCTGAGACCCCGCCTGGCATGGAGGACGCTGTATAAATGCAGATTGCTGTTGTTATTAATCATGTACACCCTCACTTCATAATGAGAACCAGCTCAGCTGCACATAATTTAGTCTTTTAAGTCACAGAATTGCCCATTTATTCTTTAAACTCTCCCCAGAGCTCTCAAGAATGTCCATTAAAGGTACAGTGGCCAAAATGCCCACATTGGAGTCCATTATTTTTATTATTATAAGAATCCTTGCATTTGATATTGCGCTTTTCACTTTTCTAGACGTATGAAAGCACTTTACGTAATATACTGCAAAGTAAATTGGTTGTAAATTTATGGGAGAAACGTGGCAGCCAATTGCGCACAGCAGTGTCCCACGAGCAGTCATGGAGTGACCAAATTTTTATCGTTTTTTATTCTTGAGGGATTATTTTCAGGCATGTGGAGCAAGGAAACTTGCCCAAGGTATCGCCCTGCTGGGAATCAAACCCAGGTCTCTCGCTTGCGAGTGGTCTATCCATTGAGCTACAGGACTCCTCCACTTATCTCATTTGTAAGATGCTGTGAAAAGATTACTGTTTTTAGCAATCAAAAATTTCCACATTGCCCCAGCGATGAGATGTCAAACCGAGGATCCCTCAGGGTTTTCAGGTGCTCGATAAGGATCATGTGGTGGTATTTGAAAGTGAAATGAGTTTATTTTGGTGACTTCCAGTGCCTTGGGACATCCTCTCGACGTGAAAGGCGCTCTATAAATGTAATTTTGTTGTTTGTGGTTGTTGTCTTGCCCAACAAACCTCCCAAATAAAATGAATGATTCACTTCAAGACTGTTGTGGGATATTTGAGGTGGGATTCACCGAAAAAAATACACAGCCGCTACGCTGTACTTTACAGTAAATCCTATGAAACACTTCGAAATGTCCTCCAGATGTGAAAGGAGTTTTATCAAATACGAGGATTATTATTATTGTTATCAATATGTTTCAACCAACTGTTTAATTTCCATTGAATACAATACAAATTAAATGCTTGATCATAACACAGACTTGACCGCAAATCGTTCGTGAATTATCAGTAATCCCACCCAAACCATTTTACTCCTTCACCCCTGCTAATGGATACATGGAGCTCCTGTAGCTCAGTGGTTAGAGGACTCGCCTTACAAGCGTGAGACCTATGTTCAAATCCAGGCAGGTCTGGGCGAAACCTTCGGCAAGTTTCCTTACTCCACATGCCTAATGATAATCCGTCCAAAAAAACCACAGTACATCAATAAAAATTGGTCATTTCAGTCCACGACTGGGATGCTGCTGTGCGTAATTGGCTACTGCGTTTTGCCCACAAATATACAGTCAATTCACCTTACGGTATGTTCTGTGAAGCACTTTTGAGACGTTGGTAAGATATGAAAAGTGCTATATCAAATGCAAGGATTATTATTATTACATATATACCCTTTCATTTTGTGCATATGTTTACTGTTTTTTAATCCAATCTGCATTACCTTGCATTTCTGTACAGTAAGTTCTCTGTGCAACTTCTCCAGATCTGTGTAAATGCAGTTTTTCAGGATAAGATTTTTCCGCTCCTGTCTTCTGCCGTCAGGAAAAAAAGGAAATTGTTCAAAGGACTGTACTGTAGGTTTTTTTTCTCAGTCTGAATCTGTGCAGCCATTTACCATTCGGAGGGAGTGTGTGTGTGTTTGCTGAAAGAAAAATATTGGTATTAGACTCTGGATATTAAACTTTGCCCAATGAAATATTTGCCCTGCTCCCCCCCACCCCACTCAGCCAAAAATGGCACACAGACAGGAGGTTGATTGGAAGTGGACTATTGTGCTGGCAAAGTGTCAGAGGTAACACGTGACTGTGCAGCTGCTTATTCAAAGAGTTTCACCAGCTTGATCGTGAACGATTAGAGAACAGATTCCTCTGTGTTTTTTGCACGTGCAGGTTTGCACTCCCACCCGCCTGCATTTTTCTCACAAGAATTATTGTAGTGATTTTTGGAGTGGTGGGGACAAAGCATTCCCCTCTCTTTCTCTCACTCTTCGGTTGTGTTTAAATCTAGAATTGACTTCACAATCTCATATATCCTTTTTTGAAAGGAATTTTGTAGTGACACGTGTTGCGGTTGTTATCTTGGCTTTCTGTGTTATTGCAGAATTAATCATTTTAACCTTTAGTTGCTTTATGTAAAACATAGGGTATATTTCTGAATTCGTAGTTTCATTTTTTCCAAGTAAAATTCCTGTTGAGGCTGTAAATTTCTTATTTCTCATCCTGAGACTGTTATAACCTTGCACAGGTTTTAACCTTAGTTTTAACCTTATGTTACCACTTCACTTTATTTTCATATTAAACTATTTACTTTTGAGTCGTCACTAGAGCTTCGTTCTGCAAACAAACCCTGTTCGTTATCGCGGTATGATAAATGCTAACGCTGATTTTTTTCAATGATGCACTACTGTTTCACCAGTTTTTGGTTTGGCATGGCAATATTTCCAGCAGTAGAATCATTTCTTCTCTCCCTTCCTCTCATCTTTCACTTGCTCTATCTCCCTGCTCTCCTCCCTTCCCTTTATTTTTCTAGTCTTCCCTCTCTATCTTTTTTCTCCTTACACTTGTGTTCAAATCCCTTCACTCTCTGGCACCTCCCTATGTTTCCGACTTCCTCACTCTCCCAATCCCCCACCTGATGCCTTCGATCGATTGGCCCCTTGTCCCCACCCTCAGCCACTGTGCCCAAAAACTTTGGAACACTTTCCCTCAAACCCGCTGCCTTGCCTCCCTCTCCCTTTTCTCAAGTACCACTTGAAAACCGTTCTCTTTGACCGTGCCTAAGACCTTCATCACTCCCCCCCCTCCCCCTCCCGACTTGGAGTCAGATCTCTGTACCCAATACATAGTCTCAGATCTCTCTCCTTTCTTGCTCTTCCCATTGTTTCCTGCCTCTCTCCCACCTTTGTCTGTGTCTCATTGCTGTCCATTGCAATGCTCACCATATGTATGCTGATTGTAATAATATCTACAATGGGTAGGAGATGTGAGGCTGTGTGTTGTGTAGGGAGATGTGAGGCTGTGTGTTGTGTGCAGAGGTCCAAGGCTGCCTCTTATGTTCCTAGTTGTGGTTAATGTTTAACATTATTAAGGAGTTTGGAGGTTTGCCAAATTTTAATAGTAAAACTTGGAAGATGATACCCAGCCACACTACAACGTGTGTGAAGTCCCAGTGAGTCGAACATTCCCTCCCCTCCCTTAGTGGGCTAGTTTGTTTAAGTATCCTCTGAAATCACATGTAAATGGCATAAAACTGGAGTGCGTCATAAACCCAGATCATGATACAGATACTGCTTCTGTACACCAGACAAGAGACCTTGAGAAAATCATACTGTTTCTAGTTGAAACATTAGCCTTTCCCACTGAATGTTATCCAGCAAAGAAAGGTTAAAGACTCAATCTGGGTTTAAAAAATGACAGCTCACTCAAGCTGTAATTGTTTAAACCCAGAATGAATCTTCAACATTTGCTGCACAAACAAAAAGGTTCCAGTAAAACAGCCACGAACCTCACAGGAAGATTAACTCTAAATACAAAAATGAAGAATTTTGTTTCTTGTGAGACTTTTTTTTATAAGTAAAGTGCTTTGAAATGCTGGTGAGGTGTTATAAAAATGCAAGTTCTTTCTGATTATCTTGGCTTTACGTTTATCTGCTTTATCTCCCGGCTAACAATCCCCCAAATAAAATCTTCATTCACTTTATGGCTGTTCTAAAGTTGGCTGCCATATTTGCCTACAAGATACACATTCACTACCCTTAACAATAATATTATGTTTGATAAAGCAGCCTTCACCTCAGGAGGACATCTCAAAGTGTTTCGCAAGATACACTGCAAAGTGGAGTGACTGTATACTTTGTGGGCAAACTTGTGTAAATTGCGTGAAAAACTTTGAGATGCCCTCCCAATGTGAGTGGCGCTACATTAAATGCGAGGATTATTATTATTATAAATATGACAATCAATTTCTGCATTTGCAGCCTTCCGGGCAGTGTGTTCCACATTCTCACAACCCTTTACCTTAAAAGCAGCAAAAACAGCTGAAGGGATAATAATGGTTTTGCATAGTTACACAGTGAGCATCCTGTTTGGCACATTTTGGTATATTTGGCAGACTGCCAAATACTATGTGCATATACAGGTATTGTAGTACTTTATTTATTGTCCGCATATTGGATTGTTAATACAAAGTGTTCTTCCTGCTTTTAGTTACAGTCTCCCACAATCTTCCGCCTCAATCAGCCTTGTACACACAAGCTGCACAATTGCTGTTGATGAAATGTTTTGACTGTGAGATTCCTGCTTCTTGAGGTAATTTTCTTTTCTTTTCCTCACACGACACAACAACTCCTGATGCCTTTCTGAAACAGCTGTTTTGTGTGTGTGTGTGTGTGTCTCTCTCTCTCTCACACACACACAACTTCTGTTTCTCTCTATTCACGTTTGTCTCTTTCTCCCACCCTCGCCCGTCTCCACTGGCTCCCCATCCTCCAGAGGATCGAGTTCAAGATCCTCGTCCTCACCTACAAGGCCTTACACGGCCTTGCCCCGCTCTATTTAACCGATCTACTCTCCCCCTACACGCCCACCCGGACCCTCCGTTCAACAGGACTTGGCCTGCTCCAAGCCCCCCGCCCGAACCGCCCCACCATCGGAGGCCGGGCCTTCAGTTTCTCCGCTCCCACCCTATGGAATGCCATCCCTCAATCCCTCCGTCTCGTTTCTTCCCTTTCCTCTTTCAAGGCCGGTTTGAAGACTTTCCTCTTCGATCGTGCCTTTTGTTCCACCCCGAACTCTTTTCCCTCCCCTTCGTGTTTCACCCCCTCCCAAACACTCCTCTCTCAGCTCGGGTCACACGCCTCCTGTGCAGCGCCTTGGGACGTCCTCCCGACGTGAAAGGCGCTCTATAAATGTAATTTGTTGTTGTTGTTGTTGTTTGTCTCTTTCATCTTCTAACCTTCTTGTGGGGAAGTGTCTGATTTCCAAACAATGCCACCTCCTGACTGAGATTATTAATTCATCATATAAATGATTGCATGTTGTGCAGGAAAATTTAGAAGCTTTTTTTTTAACGGTAGAAGGACAGTGAGGAGTTATGGTCATGTAGACTCTTTTGCTTGCGCTTTAGATGAATTGTTGGGTTTATGCTATGAAAACGCTGGGTCTCCACTCTTACTGACACTAGTTGAGCTATCCCAGTGCAGGAATGCTCCAAAGCAACAAATTTCATTGATATAGTGCCCTGCATGCTATGAGGAGGTCCCAAGGTCCTGGACAGTGAGGGGTTTCCAACCAAGCTATGGGTTGGGATCCTGGAGGGGTGGAGGGCAAGGGGGCTGGAGGATGAAAGATGACAAAAGGCACGTTCGAAAAGAAAGGTTGGGCGGGAGTAATGAAGAATAGGGGACAGAAAAGGGGCCATTTGGGGGATGGAACAACACCCAAAACCCAGACGCCTTGAGTAGGAGCGGGTCATCAGAGAGTTAGTGGGGCAGGGTTCGTCTGCTGGCCGGGAGCAGGCGAATGAGACGCATCTCAGCTCTAATGCTTTACCATACCCACAGCTTGGAATCTACCTTGATGGGCTTCCAACAACAACAACAAAATTAAATTGATAGATTGCCTTTCACGTCGGGAGGACTTCCCAAGGCACTGGAGAAGCTGCTGCTTACACGTCACACTTTACTAATGGTGGAACCATCGCTCAACGTGAAGGGATGAGTGTCCGAGCTTTGGGCAGGAAGATGGTGGCAATGCTCTCACACACTGTATGCTGAGCTGTGCTGCCCACTAGGAAACTTACCGGTAGTTCCTGGTACCTATCATCCACCTAGTGAGGGCTCAGACCCACTCATATCAGATGACCAGTGGCTCTCTTCCAGATTGTTGAGAGGGGAGGAGGGCAGATAAGCAGAGTCTCCTTGGAATTGAACTGGCTCTAAGGTGATGTCTTGGTATTCCGGTTCCTGAACCAGATAGTCCAGGGAACTGCTGAAGACAGCACAGCCAGCCTCGCTCATTGGTAGGACGTGGAGAGGCAGACCAGTCATTGGGGGCAGGGATTCTTCCTGCTCAGCTGCTATTAATTGTAAACCAAAGCCCTAACAGGTAGGATTATCCTAAATGGACAAGCAAATTGTGTAGAGCCCTGTAGAACGTCCTCTCGACATGAAAGGCACTCTATACATGTAATTTTATTGTAATTTTGTTGTAGTAGCTCAGTGGTTACAGCACTCGCCTTGAAAGCGAGAGACCTGGATTCGATTCCAGGCAGGGCAAAACCTTGGGCAAGTTTCCTTACTCCACACGCCAAATAATAATCCCTCAAAAAAAATTGATCATTTCAATCCACGATTGTTTTGTGGGACACTGCTGTAAGCAATATGCTGCCGCATTTCACCCACAAATAAACAGTCGATTCACTTTACAGTATATTTCTGTGAAGTGCTTTGAGACAGCTAGAAGATGTGAAAAGCGCTATTTCAAATGCAAGGATTATTATTATTGTTAATAGGAAGCTTGCCAGAGGTTCGGGGCAGAGTGGCTAAAGGCTCCCCTGTCAATGGTGGGACAGATGGGTGGTCGGGGGATGTGAAGCAGGCCAGAGCCTGCTGAGCGGAGGGGTAAGGCAGATTGGTAAGGGGATAGGAGGTCACGGATGTAGGGTGGGGCGAGGTTGTGGAGGGCTTTAAATGTGAATACTAATAAGAATCCTTGCATTTAGTATAGAGTATTATCATGTCTTCGAGACATCTTGAAGTATATAATGTAAAGCGAATTGACTGTATATTTGTGGGTGAAATGCTGCAGCCAATGTCTCTCAAACGGTTGTGGATTGAGTGACCAAATTGTTACTTTTATGTTTTAATTTGAATGGATTCTTACCCCCGGAAAAGCAATCCGATTTATTGCTAACGTAAACAGAGGCATGGGTGTGGAGTAAGAGTCTTGCCCACCGTCTCGCCCTCCCCAGGAATCAAACCCAGTGCCCCTCACCTGCGAAGCGAGCGCTCCAACCACCATGTTACAGGACTCCAGCCGAAGGTTTGCAGTGACACAGTCCATATCTGCGCTGCCCTTCGGGAATAACTGTCCAGCGCAGAAAGGTAACGATAATAATAATCCTCGCATTTAATATAGCGCTTTTCACGTCTTCTAGATGTCTTAAAGCGCTTCACAGAATATACTGTAAAGGGAAATGACTTTATATTTTGTGGGCAAAATGCGGCAGCCAAGTGTCCCACAAACAGTCGTTGATTGAGTGACCAAATTATTATTGTGTTGTTTTGAAGGATTGTTATTAAGATTGTGGAGTTAGGAAACCCTTCCTAGAATTGAACCCAGGTCTCTTGCTTGTAATAGCTAATAGCTAACCACTGAGCTACAGGACTCCACAAAATACAGGACCCCTGGGTGCCCGACTTATCCCCCTAAGCCTCCTGCCCCCTCCACTCAATGAACCACAAAGAGACCAAGGACTGAGTGGAGACCTGGGGTATCTGCTAACCCACAACTGCTGGCTCCGTCTGACAGAGTCTGGCCATCCGCTGAGTTGGTGAGCCAGCCGTGAGGCTTCAGGCTCTAGGTATTGCACTGCTGGTTACTAGGTTTACAGGTTGTGGGGCTTGGAAAAGCAGTGGTAGGGAAGACTTGTTTTTCATCTTTACACTTGCAAATAGCAAGAGGAGGAGGGCAGGCAGGTAGGGTGAAGTCCCGCAGTTCTTCCCTACCCTAGTTGTGAAGATAGAAGGAGCTCTCCACCTTTTTTTTACTGTACAGTATGATGTATGATATTGTAATTTTACCTAGGGAAGGTGCAGTCCTGAAAGACGGGTACATATGAAGAAGTTTTTTTTATAGGTTCCATCACTTGTTTTTCACTGTGCTAAACTATATATCTACATTAATCGCATTAATAATCTGTCGTGAACAAAACCAAGTCAGCACTGGATCCTGGTATGAAACAACAGCGACAACTTGTGCTTGATGAAGTGCTGGATGACACAGTGACCTACAGCAGTAAAGTCACTGTGTAACATTGATTTTGCTGGATGTCTTTTAGCATGACCCTGTTATTGTTATCTAACCTGCCGCTAGCCAGATCTTTACAGTAAACATACAAATGGGCCTGATGCTAATAACACGGGGTTTAAAGAGAGGCTGGTAGTTCAAGTTTGTTCTGGTTACATGTTTTGTGAAAGTAACGTAAAATTTTCATACAAAGCTGATTGACCTGTAGTCTATTTAAGAGTAGACAAGTTAAGTTAGACAAACACTGGCTAAGCCTCAGCTAGAGTACTGTGCTCACACTTTAGGAAGGATGTCAAGGCATTGAAGAGGGTGTAAAGGAGATTTACTTCAGTTGTCAGGAGAGGCAAGAGAAGGTTAAGGGGAGACTTAATAGAAGTTTTCAAAATTATGAGAGGATTCAATATGGCGAACAACGAGAAACTATTTCCACTGGCAAGTGGCATGAACACCGATATAAAATAGTTGTTAAAGAAAACAGAAGGGTTGAGGAGACATTTCTTCATGCAGCGAGTTGTTCAGATCTGGAATACATTGCCTGAAAGGATGGTAGAAGCCGATTCGATAACATCTTTTAAGAAAGAAGTAGGTAAATATTTAGGGAGGACAGGTTTCCAGGACTATGGGAAGAGCGCGGGGGAGTGGGATTGATTTGGACGACTCTTTTCAAAGAGCCGGCACAGACACAACGGGCCGAATGGCCTCCTTCTGTGCTGCATAATTCTATGATTCTATGAAGTCTTATCAAAGAATAACAACGTAAATAGTTTCCTGCATGTTATAGAAAAGAGATCTATTGAAAGAGACCACAGGTGTGCATTGTAGTATTGCAGTAGTTTAAACAGCTAAAACTGCAAAGCTTGCAATTGAGAGCATTAATAATGCACAATTACGCTTTGTCAATAAAAATAATTCTTGTATTTGATATAGTGACTGTCCTGTCAAGAGGACATCTCAAAGCATTACACAGGAATTACTATAAAGCGTTGTGACTGTAATTTGTAAGTGAATGCCTACAGGCTGGGAGGACTGCAGCAAATATTCAAAGACAATAAAATGATGGCGAGAGCCGTCTGACCCTGAAACACAAAAGAGATTTTTTTTTGAACAAAATACTCTTTTTGTTTAGGTACTTAGTATATCTCCTCTCGTCAGTGCACGTGTTTATTTTAGTACAATGTTAGAGCTTAGGGAGGAGTGTCCGGGATTGGATTCAAATGTTCTCTTTTGAATTTCCAACTTCTGATGTTATAGTCGAAACAATTGTCACCACGTGTGTGAAATATTTGTGCTGCAGCAAAAATTGCTGTACCTTAATTCTAGATCGCCAAATGCACTGCTATGAGAGCGCTTGTAGAGTTTCTAAAACGTGAGAGGAAACCCAGTCCCAAACCCAGTCAATACAAAGCTCACAGTCAGTCACACACTGATCTCACATTCATACTGAACACTGAATATATAGTTCACAGTCAAACTGAACTCTGAATGGACAGGTCATAGTCTGGTAGAATGCATTTATGAGCTTGACTCAGCTGGTAGGTCTCGCTACTGGGTCAGAGGGTTATGGTTTGAAGCCCTGTGGAAGGACTATGAATGAGTTCACTGTCTAGGCTGCCGTGTCCAGCCTAGACAGTCGGAGGGCTGTCCTTTGGAAGAGATGTTAAACCAATATCACCTAATAATAATCCTTGCATTCAAGAGACGTCTCAAAGCGTTTAACAGAATACCCTGTAAAGTACAGTGACTATATTTGGGAGAGAAAAGCAGCAGCTAATTGTGAGAAGCAGTGTCCCACAAACAGTTGTGGATTGAAGAACCAATTTATTATTAATACTGTATTATTTTTTTGAAGGAATTATTACCCTTGGAAAAGCAATCCTCCCTCCAGACTATAACAACCAGTTTCCTACTTACTGCTGGGTAAACAGAGGATAGTGGAGTAAGGAAAGTTGCCCAATCTTGTGCCCTACTGGGAATTAAACTCAGGCCTCTCGCTTACCAGGCGAGTGCTCTAACCAACTGAGCTACAGGACACCACCTGTTCAAAGGAATGTTAAAAGATCTCATGACACATTCATGATGAGAGGGTTTCTTCCATGTGTCCTGGCTAAGTCTTAATGATTAATGAATCATTCACAAATTTGACTGTTTATGGAACCTTCTGTGGAAATCAACTGCTGTTTGTGACCACAATCACTTCACCAGCAACAAATTAAAGACAAAATGCACGAATTATTATTATTAAATTGCCGTTGAGACATTTTGACGTTCTAAGCATTATGTGAAATGGTATTATTAATTATTATTGCTTGACACTGTTACTTCAAGTCCCGCCTCGAAACTCTCCTCTTCGACAGTCCCATCGGTCAGCCCAAGTTCCCCCTTTCCCTCCACTCTGCTCATCCCCGACCCCAGCTCGGGTCTGAAACAATGACTGTCCAGTGCCTTGCGACGTCCTCCTGACTTGAAAGGCACTTATACAAGTCATTCATAGTGCCCTTTACTGACCTCAAGTGACCATTAGTGTTGTATACGTATTTAGGTGAGAGGAGGGAGCAGTTGAAAGAAGGGTTGCATCTCGGTCCTTTAGATAGAATTACTCACGGTGCACTCCAACTTCACAGATTATCACACTTTTACATTCCTGTTGATATGGAAACTGTTAACTCTTAATATGCCCTGCCCGCCTTGCTATCGGCATAATGTTAGCATTGTTTGTTGTGTTTGGCTCTAAGCCTTGGAGTCCCCCAAAGGGACGGCACACTAACAGTAGTGGGAATGGCACAGGATATGATTTCTCCTCCATACTGAAGGCAGTGACTCTTTCAGGTCTAAAGTCTTGCCAATTTGCACCCTATGTGGCAATGGGGAATGGGTGAGGAAACAATCACAGATGAGCTCCAATCCTTGTCCGACATTGAAACATATTTCCAAAACAACCCAGATTCTGTCTGCCTTTTCAGGTGTATGTTAAAGATCCCACGACATGGTTCAAAAAGAGAAGAGAGTTTCTCATTGTGACATTGCCAACAATCCCCCAGATAAACTGGTCATTAACACTATTCTTATTTCTGGTACATTGCTGTGTAGATTTGCTGCCTGTGTGTGTGTGTGCAAATGCAACAGCGACATCTTGAATTTATAATAGTGCCCTTCATGCGGGGTAGCATCTTGGAGCGCTGGAAAATGCACGGTCACTACACTTTGCAGCAATTACCCATGAAATGCATTAAGATGTTTCAACATTATTGGTGTCAATCAAATGTATTGAACTTTAGTGTAGAAGGTTTGTCAGGAAGAAGTGAGGCATTTGATCGATTTTGTTGCTTTTCCCCCTGCCCCCAGCCCACTCAGGAACACTGAAACCCAATGCAGTTCTCCAATCAGTGCTTGCCTGAGATCAGGTAACTGCACACACTCCATTCAGTCTGGGTCTTTCCGCTATGTGTAGCGCAGCACCAGACCCCGCTGCTAATAAGTATTTGGCATGGTGCCTTTCACAGCAGGAGGACATCCCAAAGCTCTCCAGAATATACAGTAGAAGCCCGTTTATCTGTGACCCGATTAACCGGATTGCTCGACCCCCTCCCGGGGCAATTCCCCATTCCAGCAATCACGAGTATGCTCAATTTGCGCATGCGCACATTAAACTTACGAACTTACCAATCGGTAAAAAATGATTTTTACCGATTTTTTACCGAGTGTGTTGAAATCTTTATTGGTAAGTAGCTCTACAATATTCTGTTACTATTTAGTATATTATTAATATAGTACGTTTTAAAATAAGTAAATTTTTTGGGTTGGGTTTTTGGCGACTTGTCCCCCGATTATCCGGCACAGTCAATTAGTTGACCCCCCGAGCGTGCCGGATAAACGGGCTTCTACTGTATTCTGTAAAGTGGTTTGACTGTATTTTGCAGGCGGAACATGGCAGCCTGGGGTATGAGAGGTGCTATAAATGGTTCAGTAGCCCGGGTTAGGGGAATTAAAATCGGAGGTCATGCTTCTGATTTCCAGGAAGAGTGACCAAAAATGGAGTTGCGACGTATGAATGTTAGGTCACGTGAGGAAAGGGTTCGTTGTGAACTACTCTGCCAAAGAGCTTGCCAACAGTTGCTGTCAAGGCTCATACATGAATAATTGCCCACAGGGCGAGGTACTCTTGTTTTCAAATTCCTTTCCCTCCGCTGCACAACCCTACGTCTCTGACCGCCTCTCTCCTCACAACAGCACCTGTTGCCTTCGCTCCACCGGGTCTAGCCTCCTCCTTGTCCCCCGAATCCTCCGCTCCACCATCGGCGGCCGTGCATTCAGCCACTACGCCCCAAGCCTCTGGAACTCCCTTCCTCACTACCTTCGCCTCGCCCCCCTCTCTTCCTACTGTCAGGTATCAGCTAAAGATCTTTCTTTTCGACCAAGCTTTCGGTCACCTTCTTCCCCCTCCCGCTGGCTCGGCTCCGGGATCCGTTACTGTGAAGCGCTCTGAGACACTGTCCGGCGTGGAGGGCGCTATATAAATCCAAGTTGTAGTTGTTGTTATTACTGGATGGAGACTGAAGTCAAATACCAGAAAAGGAGTTAGAATGTTTTCAGGGTAGGAGGAGGGATGGGAACAGATTGACGAGTAAAACAAATATAAAGCAAGGCCACGGGAGGAAGCTTGGGAATGAAGCCACTTCATTGTGAAACATACATTGGCTGCTGTGCTTGTCGACAAAATATAGTCACTATACTTTACAGTAAATCCTCTGAAATACTTTTAAGATATCCTCCCTACATGAAAGGTGCTATATCAATTGCAAGAATCATTGTTTTATTTCTCAAAGACCAGGCTGGGGAGGCAGGTGGAGGTTGTTTGGGTACCTGAGGAAAGGAAAAGAACTAAGAGTAACTGCAGTAGGACTGGAATGAATCTGATGAAGACTTAACTGACTAAGTAGGCACCATCCCAAATGGCACAAGTATCGGAAGTGACAGTGGCTGCAGGTCTCCAGTGGATTTTTTTGGATGAGCAGCAAATACAGTATTACAATTTGATATGTTGCCTGAGCAGCAAGTTTTTAAACATTTTTATTTGGCCAGATGATGTGCAAACAGTTTTTTCATTTGCGCAAACTAAATCATGTGATTTTTCTAACCTCAAAGAGACAGTGCAAAGAGCAGACAGACCCCATGTTATAATGTACACTATATTGTTTTTCTGTGAGCGAGTTTCCACTTCCTCGCAAGAGAGTGGGCAACACTGAATTTCTGTCCATAAAAGCCACTACTGTATTTATAAAATCCTGAAGTCAACCCATGATTTACTAATCCAAACCTCAATCTGCTTGACCGCATTTCTAATTTGTTTAGTTTTCTGGCCTGGCTTTATGCTCATCATTCATTTGCCAAAGTCACCTCAAATGCTGGTTGAAGAAAATTCTGTAGAAAAAGAATCTCATTATCTAGAAGTTCTCTTTTGAGTCATTTCTCTCCCCCCACCCCACCTTCAACCACTCTCTTTCTGTGACATTTTCATTTTCATGTGCTGTTGTGAACCCGTTTTCAACTACCACCTACTGGAACAGTATGGTATTCCTTCCAGTGCAGGCAGAAAATTGTCGAAGCTCAGATTTCTCTGACTTAAGTTATAGCCTGGGCCAATAGAAAAGTGCAGAAATATTTACAAAAATTTCAGACCACTTGATGAATTTTGCAGAGGAGTTTGCTGCATTTTGTGGGAAAATGCGGGGGGTGATTGAGGTGCTATTGAGTGCTAAAAGATGCATTTTGCTGCTAACCTACATATTTTCTGTTTTCTCATTTAAAAAAAACCTAAACATGAAGAAATAAAACATCTTAGATTATTGGAACAAAAATCAATTTCTTAATGTTTTCTTTAACAAAAATAGAACATATCACATTGTAAAAGATGCAAAAGTACAATTTCAATCAGTGGTCTCATCCAGGAGCAGGTGTACCCACAACATGTCGCTTCAAAAATGCTTCGTACTCAGGAATAAACTCCTTCAAGTACAGTATGTATTACGAAGCTGTGATGGTGTTGGAATAGTCTCTCCCTCTTTGTGCACTTGTGTATAGAAACACTTGGAAAGCAGGATCTTTTTCAAGCATTCTGTCTAGTCAAACACAGCAAAAAGTCAAATATGAATTATTTCCTCTCCATAGATGACGCAGTAGATCTAGACAAGCAGGTTGTCAGAGCAAGGTGTCTTTAAGGTTCAGATCCACCTAGAAAGGGAAAAATAAAAATTGATCTTCATGCTGCATTTGTCGTTCGGAAAGTTCTGTCTGTTTTTATTTGCTTTTAAAATTCATCCAAAAAAAAGGGAGATTAACATTTGTAATCATACAAATTTAAGGAGCTCCTATGTCTTAGTGGTTAGAGCACTTGTCTTGCAAGCTGGGGAGACCAAGCTGGGGAGACCTGTGTTCGAATCCAGGCAGGTCAGGGTGAAACCTTGGGCAAGTTTCCTTACTCCACACGCCTAATAATAATCCCTCCAAAAAAAACCACAATAATAAAGTCAATCCATGACTGTTTGTGGGACACTGCTGTGCGCAATTGGCTGCTGCGATTCGCCCACAAATATACAGTCAATTCACTTTACAGTATATTCTGTGAAGCGCTTTGGGACATCGATAAGATGTGAAAAGTGCTATATCAAATGCAAGGATTATTATTATTATTATTATTAAGATTTTCTTTTCAAGTTAAAGTGACAGTTTGCACACAAACTAAACTGACAATTGTGTCAGTGACACTGTTGCCGGTACTACACAACATGATTTCTTGCGGTTTAATATTTTTTTACTAAGTACTGTACATCTATAGGCTCAACTCGCATCTCAGTCATGTGTTTTACATGTAACTTAAATCTAAAATGACTAACTGGAGCTGCGCAGTTAGTTGATTTGGGCCGCACTTCTTTGGGATCATCCTTTTACTTTTAATAACCAGTGGAGTGATGATGTGTTTAAATTTAACTGTTTATATGGGTGGGTACTGCTGTGGTTTGTTTGGGGCCTATTTGTTGAGTAAAGGATTTTCAACTTTCACACACACACTTTGTAATGATAGGAGGAATAATTCCATTAAATTATTTAAGCATTTTCACTTCCTTTGGAAAGCTGTGTTTCTCTCTACTCTTCCACATAGTTCAACCAAGGAAGAAATTACTGTCAGACAGTGTGGACGGGTGGAAGGGTGTTGTCCTTCAAATGAGACTTTTAAACCAAAGTCTCATCTACCTGTTCAGATGGACGTTAAAGATGCCATGGCACTATTCATCAACAACAACAACAACATTACATTGTACAGCGTCTTTCAAAAAGAGAAGGAGATATATCTTAGTGTTCTGAACAACAATCCCCCAATAAAATTGGTCATTCGCTTATGGCTCTTTGTAGGACACAAGATGTCTCAGATATCTGCTTTGCTGTAAATCAATGTTTTTTTAAATTTAATTAGTGTTTGAGAACATGAAGGGTTACTTCATGGGTTAAATCAGTTTAAGTAAAAATGTATACTAGGTCAGATTGAATTTTGTATTGTTCTACATCAAGTCCTGGATAAGAGACAACTTTCTACAGTAGAACGTCAGCAAAACTGAGGCAATTGATTGGCTTGCGCCAGTGCCTCCGCACCTTAGGCACTGGCAACATCAGCCTCCATGGATGCACATTCCACCTCACCAAGCCAGTCAGGAACCTGAGCATCTTGTTCGGCCCTCAACTGGCTTTCTCCCCCTTATTCATGCAATGACTTGCTCTGCCTTCCAACATCTCCTCAAAATTGCCCAACTCCGCTATTGCCTCACCCCTCAGGCTGCTGAAACCCTCACACACGCATTTACCACCTCCAGGTCCGACTAAGGAAACTTTGTCCTTGTCGGCCTCTCCAACTCTTCCCTCCACAAGCTGCAGATCATCTAAAACTCTGCAGCTCCCGTCCTCTCCCGCAACAGGCGACCCATTCACCCCCACCCTCGCCCAACTCCACTGGCTCCCCATCCTTCAGATAATCAAATTCAAGATGCTCGTCCTCACTTTCAAAGGCCCTCTACAGCCTTGCCCCCTCCTACCTCTCTCATCTGCTGACCCACCATCAACTTGTCCGTTCCCTCTGTTCAGTCGGCTCTGATTCAACGGCTCCATGTCTCTCGCCTGACCCGCCCTACCATCGGCAGCCGGACTTTCAGCCTCTCTGCCCCCACCCTTGGGAACTCCATCCCACAATCCCTTCACCTTGTTCCCTCCCTTGTCTTCTTCAAGGCCCAACTCAAAACCCTCCTTTTTTGACAGTGCCTTCAGCTGTCCTTCTACATCTCTGCTCTCCTTCATCCCAACTCTGCACCCCCCAATGCTCGGGTCCTGACCGCTGACTGTTCAGCACCATGGGACGTCCTCCTAACGTGAAAGGCGCTCCACAAATGTAATTGTGTTGTATCGTGAGCAACAGACTCTACAGATTGGAAAATCTCCAATATTTAAAAAATTGCCTATCGCTCACCATTCCAAATGTAGTGGTTGTAGATTCATAGCGTGTTTACGGTTCAGAATGAGGCCTGTCAACTTATAGTGTCTGAGCTGGTGCTCACTCCCTCATCAAAGCGATTTACTCAAGTTCCATTTCACTGTTCTTTCCCCCATCATGTTGTGCTGGAGCGAGCTCTTATTGGAGATTTCTACTCTAATTCTACTCTGCTGTTTCCTCATACCCATTAATATTTTTCTTCAAGCATTTCTCCTGTTGTGTTTAAAATGGTTCATTTGATACCAATAAAGAAGCAAGAATGGATATACTGTATAAGGGAGTGAGGCATAGCAATGATTGTTATAGCATGAAGTGAAGTACTAAATCAATCAATGGGATATTAAACCCCCTGAGTTTTGGAATAGAGTTGAATGTAATGGCACCATTGAATTCCTCACCAAAACATCAATATTAGTAGTTCAATATTTTAAATCAAGTTTTCTTTTTTCTTGAACCAGTTGTTGATACTGCAGTTGAATCGTGACATTGTTTTACCACCAACAGCTCAATTGTGGATCAGTGAATTGCTTTCTGTTTTTATCCTGTGACCTTGCTTGGTGTATTTATTAATGGCATGTTGATCTACATTTCTCCCTTCGCATTGTTTTGCTTTGACAACACTGTTTCGTTGGTGATTATAAGGCAGCAATGGTTAGTGCTCATTTAATTATAGAATTCTAACCAGTGTCATTTTCAACTTTGACTTTGCAGTTGTATAAGGGTTATATCATAGGCTCATCGCTGCTGAGATTTCCTTTTATAAAGATGTAACCAAATGTTCACTGAATGATTGAAGGGGAGGTTCCCTTTCATGCCATAGCGTGACACAGAACCATAAACTATCAAGATGCTGTGGGTTCAACCCCTGTTGTAATTTCAGCCAGAGAAGCAGTGTGATGCTATAATTGGCCTAGTGACAAAAAGGAAAAAGCAACTTGGGCAAGGACCAAAGGGGTGCTAGCACTTTGCAAAGCATATTTATGAAAATGCATGGAGAAAAATTTAGAATAATAAGATCTAATGAAATTCAAAGCGAGGTGGACAATTTGAATGGTTTACTCCTGTTACTAACTTCTTCATGTGTTGGCAGGCTCTTTCATTGCGGGCAGGGTTCACTATCTTGTACTCGTCCGACATTTATACACATGAACTTTCCAGGAGGGGTCATTTCAATAAGCAATTGAGGAATCCAGGTTGATTCCCCCCCTTTAAGTCCACGGCTTTCAAGTGCATTAAAAGTGATTGTGAATAGATCGTCCCACCCCTCAGAGAATCAGGTTTAAAATCCTTGTCCTCACTTTTAAAGCCCTCCACAGTATTGCTCCCTACCTCTGAAACCTCTTAACATCAAACCAACCTTCCCACTGCCTTTGTTTGATGTGCACTGACCTGCTCTGTTTCTGACACCATTAGCGGCCGGGGCCTTCAGATTTTCTGCCTCCACCCTCTGGAACTCCTTCCCGAATCCATCTTCCGCCTCGCCACCTCTCTCACCTCCTTCAAAGCCCATCTCAAAACCTTTGTCTTCGACCACACTTCCGACTCCACCACCCTACCCTCCACGCTCCATACCCTCTATCCTCCCTAATCACCACCTCTCTTGATTCCAACCTCTGGATACTTACGGGTGCAAGTCTTCGGACATCTTTCCGAGAGTCTTAGGATGTACTTCCAACGTGAAAGGCGCTACATAAACATAATTTGTTGTTGTCCAGTGTAATAAGACCAATTGTAGTATCCCAATTTAGATACGTGACTTGGCCAAGTACAGTAGAAGCCCGTTTATCCGGCACCCGATCAACCGTAACTTCCGTATAACTAGCACATCAAAAAAAGGTCCGTATTCGATTAACCGGAATTTATCCAGAAAAATACATTATTCTTTTCTTTTGCCGTTTTCAGCCTATTTTCCGGCACATGTTTTAATCGGCATTTGCCAGTTCCCGAGGGTGCCGGATAAACAGGCTTCTACTGTATTAATAGGGTGAATCAATGGAAGAACTAATTAATGATCTTTGTTTTGAGAAATTGTGACTTTCTTCAAATCCTACCTGACCTAGATTGCTCTATGTACCCCATGTGCCCACAGGAACCTTTCTAGACTTTGATTCATTATTGTAGCTGTTAGATTATATGTTTTTGTTGTTAAACATCTCAGTTGTTTGTGCCGAAAAGATAAGGTTAATTACTTGCGAATGAAATGCATTTAAAATGTTTTCTGGGTCACAGTGTACGTGTATACACATCACGTATAAAAAAAAATCCAGTCACTCTCCAGTGGAGATCCGAAATGCAGTCCATTATTTGCCTGAACATTGTAATTATGAATGCTCTGCTCTGTGATGTGACCTGAAATATCTGCCGTCTCAACAAAATTGAGCATTTGGGGGGGAAATTACGATGTGTAAATTAGTTGTTACATTCGCCTACGAGATACACAGTCACTGTATAACTACAGTAAATTAGTGAAACGCCTTAAGATGTTTGATGTTCGGAACAAGGCACTTTATTAAATGCAAGGATTATTATTATTTTATTATAGACTCTTGCAGTTTCTGAAACGCAACCCCAAAATGTGCTACATAAAGCTGCTAAACAATACTGATGTACCTTTTTTCGTCCTCAAGTGTAAGTGATCTGGGATGCTGCCACACGTGAAAGCTGCTATATAAGTCCACGTTGTTGTTGTTGTTGTTGTTGTTGTGGGAATGGATTTTATTGTGTCAGTCAATAGTGGAGGTGTCTGAAGCAGTCCAACATCTAAAATGCCCAATCAACCCTCGAGGTTTGATGTGAATTTGGGTGCTTCCACATAACATTGGTGACTCAACCAGTTCTTAAAGGAACTTAACAGGGACACATATTTAAAACGTTTGATCCCGAGTGCTCCTGTTAAAATCTATATAGGAATTACGTTGTGCTGCTTCCCACTTACTGGAAGATGTGTGTTTGCCTCTCCCAGAATATTTGAGCTCTGTTGAACTGGCACAAGTTTTTTTTTTCCATGGACTGATAATATATAATTCATTCAATGTTTATTCCTGAAATGGGGGCCAACACATGGCTTTGATACTAGCATGGGGTACAACAAGTACTGCCAAATATTTTAAACAATGACTTTCAGATTGATCCCAGTAATTCTCATTTCATTTGGGACACTCTGGTTTATCTTTTTTACTACATCTCAACACGTTCTTCAAGTGACTCTTCTGTCGAGTTTGTGCAAGATCAAAAGAATATAAATATAGCTTGTGCTCCCTGCCTCCCACGGTCAGCCTTTGGATGCCAGTGTAGTTTCTCATTGCCTTGGCAAGAGACTTTCTTGGCAGTAACAAAGAACCAAGATAGCCAACACCGTGTCACATGTCCCTGTCATAAATTAAATGAACCTAATAGTAAATTCATTTATAATTAAGTCTATCTTTAGGAGCGATTTGTACTCCATGGTTCATGTCGAATGAAACGTATTGCCAATATATTAAAAGAACAGTTTAGTAGGAGATAATAACCCGCAACGTTGGCCATGATGTTTATTTAAGAGACAATGTTGACATACCAATAATCATACCATTTGATTAAAGTAGTGAAGGACATCTCAAAACACTTCACAAAAATTACCTCAAATTGTAGTGACCTTGTGTTTGATAGAGGATTGCTTTAGACGAGATGCTTAAGAAGGAAAGAATTTCGGAGATCATTCTTACAAACAATTTGCTGCTCCTTCGAGTATTCCTACTCTTCTAAAACTGCGTAAAAAGGTTGATAAAAACCGGAGGAAACAAACCAATATATGGGTACAGCAGCTTTGCCGAGTTGCTTGTAAACTTCATCCAAATTATTTTGGCTACATTGCCGCAGAAGGAAGTCCTCCCAAATGTGATTGCCCCAGTTTGCAGTCCACCAGTTACCTGTACTTCTTTGTAGAGTATATTCATTGTGAGTACACATGCTGCTTATTTACTGTTCACAAAGCATTATGCTAATGCACACAAACTCTGACTAGATATCCAGCGTGGCAATAGCAACACAAATCCATAAATAAGGAGCACTCAGAGTACTGACCTCTGAGTCCGCAGTGTTTGTCGAGATGCTGTTAGAGAATATGTCACAAATCCCACTGAAGTGAATGGACAGGTAGCAGTTGAGTTGCAGTTCTTCACACACGGTACGTTATCCTTCTAATAATCTGCCCCCATCTCCCTCAGTGCTGATGTTTATTTTTGCCGTGAATATAAAACCGTTTAGGCGGGTTTCAGCAGTGGCCAGCCGCGTGGCAGTCTGCAAAATTAATAACTGGACCACGTAAGTTAAGCATTCTGTCAGCTGCCAGGCTCTCAGTACATACACCTGAGCAGCCTCAGTCAAGGGCAGTCACATTGAAGGCAGGGAGTCACCCACTATACATGGTACCAAAAGATTTAATTGCCTAGTTGTTCTAATGAGCTCTGCAATACAGTAATATTACCTTCAAACTTACATAGTTTACTAGTGGAATTGCCATTTAATATCCCAGTTTAAATTTTTGCTGCCTGCTAAATGCCTTTTTTTGACTGGCTTCCATAAACCTGGACCTTGTACAGTGTTTAGATACAAACAATGATAAAATGGTGTTAAAAATAATAGCAGTTTGTTGAGTTGTGCTATGTTTGGGCATGTCTGTGTTTACTGTTAGGTGCTGACAATTTGGATCATTCTCTGAGGTGACGGTCTCTGTGGTGGATGTGTACCTATCCTGCAGGTAGTTGTTTCTGCAGATAATAATAATAATCCTTGGATTTGATATAGTGCCTTATTATGTCTTTGAGACGTCTCAAAGCGCTTCACAGAATGTACTGTAAAGTGAATTGACTGTATATTTTGCGTGCAAAAATGATATATTGGCATCTGCCTACATACATAAAATGCCTGTTTGTGAGTGTTAGAGGTCAGTGTGACAGTAACCACTTGAGGTCTTACAATGTCTGAAATGACACGTCCTTTGAATTAGCAACTTGTCAGGACACAGTTGCTTTGGAATTAACTGTCTGGACCAGAGCTCATCTCAGTTTCTCAATTAGAACCACAGAAATTACGGCACAGAACCAGGCCATTCGTTCTATTGTGTCTGTGTCAGCTCTTTTAAGAGCATCTTTCATTATAATAATAAATAATAATCCTTGCATTTGATATAGCACTTTTCACGTACTCTAGACATGTCAAAGCGCTTCATAGAAAGTAATGTAAAGTGAATTTACTGTAAAGTCCCACATCCCCGTGCTTTCTTTATACCCGTGTAGTTAAGTCTGTAGTTAACCTCTGTAGTTCCATTTTGAAAGCCAGTACGGGTTCTGCACCAACCATTCCATATCCTAACTCCTCTGTGAGTGAAATAAATTCCCCTAATCTCCCCATTTGATTGTTTGCTAACTATCTTAAATTGACAATAATAATAATCTTTGCATTTGATATAGCGTTTGCACGTCTTCTAGACGTCTCAAAGCTCTTCACAGAATGTACTGCAAAGTGAATTGACGGTATATTTATAATAATCCTTACAATTGATCTGGCGCTTTTCACATCTTATCGACGTCTCATAGCACTTTGGTGGGGAGGGTTCGGGGTAAGGAGAACAGGAGAATTAACTGTATATTTGTGGGCAAAATGCGGCGGCCAGTTATGCACAGCAGTGTCCCACAAACAATCGTGGATTGAAATGACCAAGTTATTATTGTATATTTTTGAGGGATTATTAATAGGCTTGTAGAGTAAGGAAATTTGCCCAAGGTTTTGCCCTGCAAGTTTCAGGACTCCACTTGTCCACTGCCAACACCATTTGCTGCTTTACCCATAAAATAGAAAGTGCCATTAGCAATTTTTTGTGAACATAGAACTCCAACCACGTGAGGCTTCTGAATCGTTGTTTCTAAGATGTCGCTAGTCATTCCGTAAAAAGTTGAAACCAGCTGTGACTGTTGCTCTTTTTGACACCAGTGAGCAGCAATGAAAATATTCATGAGAGATTCCTCTAATGGTCTATGTAGAAGGGTGAGAAGTTGGTTTGTAAGTATAGATGGAGATGATAAGATACTGTGGAACATGGAGTTCTGCGTTGCTGGAACCGTGAAGTTGTTATCTGAAAAATGACTGAACAGAATTGCAGTCTGAGTTACATTGTGAAGTAGATCCAGATTCTGCAGTTTGATGATCAGAGGAAAATGCTGTAAATCTTCCAACCGAGGGTATGTTTTGCCAAATATTGGACAAAGCGACCAGTGCCCTGGCCTGGGCACATTTTCTATGAAAGGAATGTTTATTGATGGAGATTAATTATTTCTTCTCATTGAATATTTTAAGCTCTACTGAATAATCAGTACTTACTGTAATAATGTATATAGCTCAAGAGTTATATATATATATAAAATATATAATAATGTTCTTACAAAACACCCCCCGAATTCTCTTGCAATATTTAAGGACTTGTACCTTGCAGGCCTGACTGGGCACCATGGTTACAGACTGTTGTGTAAACATGAAGCTGCTGCTCACTCTAGGCAGCGAAGAACAAAATTATCTTTTTGTTCGTGCAACGGCCTTGATGTGAAATAACAGTGATTTATCATGCTATCCCAGCCCTGAGCTACGTCAGAGGGGTGGATAGAATTGCAGTACGTTACTGTATTGCAGTTGTAAATATGGCAGTCCTTTTAGGGAGATGGATTCCAAAGTTGCCTCTCCCAGACCAGCTATTAGAATCATCCTTCTGATGGGTCCTATTTTAGCAAAGAAACATGATCACATTTAAAGATGGAAGTGCAACAGTCAGATTGTTATTAAGTCATCCTTATCGGCTGCGTCCCTTCCTCCACTAAACAGGCTTTAATAAAACCAGTTCAAATTGCAGTACTCAGTAAGTAACTATTTTGAATGTTTGTTGAGCTTTCATTTTAACTCATCGTTTAAGGGAACACAAAGTGTTCATTTCATTTTCACTCCTGATGTGATTGCTCATTGGAAAAGCATTACTGAAACACTGGAGCTGCTGATAGCATGGGATCCTATGTCCTGTGACTGTTGGCAGCTGCCTTGTGTTACACAGCTCCTGTACTGTCAGGAGTTAATTACATCAGTCAAAGAATCGGAATCATATTTTTATTAAAATACAGTATTTCAATTAGAAGTACCTGTTGAAATAACTTCATATTTATCATTCAGAGTACTGTACTTACTATTCCTCTTAAAGTTTTAATAATAATGATCATTTATTTCATGAAGCACCCAAACTTTGTACAGAACATAATGCTGGTGAGTTTGTGGAATACAACCTTTTTCTATTTATAGTTTTTTTTTTGTGAGTTGAGTGTCTGACACATGTGAAAACCGATCAGCATGCTTATGAGTACAGTATTCAAACCAGACTGAGAGTTCCATGAATCCCGCCTACACATGGAAATCTCCAAGTCTGGAATGGAATTTGTTCTCTCAGCTATTTCAAGAGTATCAGGCACTGGCTCATGAGAGCCACGGCTTAGGGACCCCAGTCGTTGGGGATACTGATGGAGTAAAAGCAGCTGAAACCACTGATCATGCCATTGAGACCAAAGCTTCCTGCTTTGTTGGTCCAGCTAAGACCACGCTATATGTTTGGGCTTTTGCTTCAAGGGTTAGTAGGAGCTGGGGTTTAAGATGCATTGCTTGGGTTAGGTGTACATTGGGTCTTTAGTAAAGTGGTTTCTGAAACTGAAGACAGAAAGTGACTTCCTGGACTGCAAGTGCTCCCTAGAAACTGATCTGTCTTTGTCTTCGTGACCCGCTGGTCCTAACTCCATGATAAGATGGCACTTTGAACTCACAGGCAAGGCTAGCACTCGAGTGCAATCCTGAGAGAGTGTTACACTGAGCTACATGGAATGCCGTAGCTCAGTGGTTAGAGCACTTGCTCCACAAGCAAGAGACTTGGGTTTAATTCCCGGCAGGCCGAGGTTCCTTACTCCACACGCCTCTGTTTACGGAGCAATAAGTAGGAACCCAATTGTTAGCCGATTGACAGATGGCTTTTCCGGTGATAATAATTCCTTCAACAAAAATAAATAAATTGGTCACTCAATCCACTAGTTTGTAGGACACTGCTGTGCACAATTGGTTGCCGCATTTCACCTACAAAATTAGCCAATTCACTTTATAATATCTAGTATGAAGCACTTTGAGACATCTTGATGACAGAATAACACTATATCAAATGTAGGGATTATTATTATTGTCAGAGCCACCATTTAGATCAGATGTTAAACTGAAATCTTGTCTGCCTATTCAGGTGGATGTTAAAGATTGCATGAAATGAGATAGGAGTTTCTTCCAATGTCCTGGATCTCTTCAATTAAATACTGTCCACGTAAAATTAGTTATTCACTTCACGGTTGTTTGAGTAATATTGCTACGCACAAATTGGCTGCACTTTCAGTTGCAAAATACACAGTCAATGGACAGTAAAATCTTGTGAAGCACTTTTGAGACCTCTCAAGGTGATTTTTTCAAATGCAAGGATTATTATGAAGATTCTTGTGAATTTGGAATGAGTGGAAAAACGGATAAGTGAAGCATTCTCTGTTTGTTCCAGCAGATGTCAGAATTGTACTTTATAAATACACAGCAATGTATTACTGTATTCAGATATATTGATGGCGATATCCAATTGAAGAAGATTAAGTTTGGAATTGCAAATACTGTATATACTAAAATAGAGATTTCAAAAAAATATTTTGCTTTGATATAAACTTTTTGAAATTACCATTGTCGCAAATAAAATAAGCATTTTGATGGATTATAACATATTTTTAAAATTAGGTTGACAAAATATTTTCATACATGGCTTGTGTAGAGTTGAAGCTTATGAGTTTAAATTTACTAACGGGGACTGGAGAATGCTTAACGAGTATGAGTTAAGTTGGGAAAAATGTATACAAACATTGGTTTCATTATTGTACTTGTCTACTGTCCACTGAAAGGCATCATATCAGCCTTTGATGAAGGCAACTGTTGTTTCTATAAGGATCAAAATGTGTTCTGTCTAGAGAAAATAGAGCGGAAGCTCAGTCTAGTACAGAGAAATGCAAATGGTAGGAAAAAAGGACCATTCTTTCCTGAGCATAGAACAGTAGTTTAATTATCAGTTTGTGCTCCCTGGGGAAGACGGCAGAGGGTAGACATTTTATGCTGCTAGATTGAGGACTCACAACACAGACATAGTCTTTGTCAGTTTTGTTCTGAGAAGTAGGCCAATGCAAATGCAGAACTCAATACAGCGTTACCCCCATCAGGTCAGTTTTCATCCTCTTAACAACTTGTGTATTTTAAATGAACTTGAAGTTTAGTTGTACTTCCAAAATATTTGTCAGTGTACCTCACCTCGGAAAAATAATGTGCCTTTATATATTAAACATAACTGCTGTTTTTGGTATGTCTCCTGTATTAAATATACAGTCCTTGTAATTAATCAATTTTATGGTTTGGGGGAAAGCATTTACAATTCAGCTTCTTTGTCTTTAGTTAGAGATTTCTTCATGATGTGATTTTAAAAAAATAGCTGTTTCTCTATTGAATGTGGAAAACAAGCCAAGTAAAAGATGGCAGGTGTGTTTGATTATTTTTTAATAAGTTGGCAAAAATAATCCATATTTTTTAAAAAATTCATTTGCATTTGGATCTGCATTTAAAGGCCCAGCACTTTTCATCGATGGTGCAGTTAAGGGCTTTTCTTGAATACAGAATAAACATTTTCTCCATTGCTGTGAATTTAAAATATCTGTTGAGGTTTTTCCAGTTTGCAAAATACACGTTTGGTGTTTTTGTGGATCTTTATTTCCTCAGTTTCAGCTTTGGCAGCCTTTCTGCAAACGAGAATAAACTTCACTGTATTACTTGCTTGGGAGACAGTTTTTTTTTCGCATGGTGAGCTAATCACCTTGGGTTTTCTGCTTAATTATAACTTCCACAGAAGTGAGCTGTTTGAAATGTGGAAAGGGATCTGACAATAGAACGAGTTATTTTCTCCACTATGTGTTTGAGTAAAATAAAGTAACCGGAAATGTGTATTTTACAGTTTGCTTGGGAGCCACTGTGAACATTTAAATTGTTAGAAACAAGTGTAACACTACCCAAAAGTACCCATATATTTTATGTGATTTAGCATTCCATCCAAACCCAGTATCTGGATCTAGCTTCTAGATCCTGTACAGGGAAGTTCAGTCCAGATTTGTGTCATTTGAAAGGTAATAATTCTTGCAGTTCATAAGAATGCACCGTTGAAACATAAATAATCCGCCCCAAGAAAAACCTATAATAAAAATTGGTCATTTCAATCCACGACTGTTTGTGGGACACTGCTGTGCGCAATTGGCTGCCGCATTTCGCCCACAAATATACAGTCAATTCATGTGAAGCGCTTTGAAATGTCTTCTAGATGTCTGAAAGCATTATATCAAATGCAAAGATTATTACAGTACTGTATTATTATAACCTGTGTTACACATTATAATAATAATGTATATTATTGTGGGTAAGTGGCAGCCAATTTGTGCAGCAATATCCCACAAACAGAAATAAAGGCAAGCGAATTGATAACTAATTTAACACAGGTTCCCGATAGTCTGGTGTACATGCTTTGCAGCCATGTGCAAGATTGTAAAGTAGGGAGAAAATATTTCTCGGTCACTATCGTTAATTTGAAACTTGAATACAGTATGTACTCTCCTACCCCGAACCTCTAATTTGTGCCAGCTGCTCCATCCTTCCCCCCTCTCCATTCCACCCATCGACGCCTGAGCCTTCATTAACTATGTCCTGCTCTTTGGAACGCCCTTCTCAAATTCCTCTGCCTTGTGCACTTCCTCCCCTCCCCGCCTTCAAAACATTCTTAAAAACTTGCTTCTTTAATTGTTGACATCTTAATTTCCACTTCTCCACCACCTACATGGTGATCCACATCTTGTCTCTAAAAAGTGCTTATAAAGAGATGTTATCATCTGTGAAAGGTGCAATATAAATGGAAGTCATTAATGTTGTCGATATTGATTTTAGTTGACTGTAAAGGTTACACTTACGGGTGGGTCGGGGTAAGTGCAGTAGGCCAGAACCTGCTGTGCGGAGCTAACGGACAGGTTGGTAGGGGGTTAGGAGGTTGCAGAGATAGGGTGGGGCAAGGCCATGGAGAGCTTTGAAGGTGAGGACCAGGGTTTTGAATTGAATTCTCTGTGTGATGGGAAGCTAGTGGAGTTGGGTGGGAGAGATAGTGTTGCGGAGCTTTGTGCGGGAGAGGACATGAGCTGCAGAGTTCTGGATGATCTGCAGCCTATGGAGAGAGAACTTAGGGAGGCTGATAAGCAAGGCGTTGGCATAGTCGAGCCTCGACGTAATGAAGGCATGAATGAGACTTTCAGCTGCTTGAGGAGTGAGGTAATGGTGAAGTCAGGCATTGTTGCAGAGAATTTATTTTCTCCCTATTTAAAAATTTCAATAGAATTTTTACATAGTGTTAAATGTAGTAATGTAGGCGTTAAAGACATTTGCACCAGCAAGAACACACAAACATGTATGAGGTGACTAACTGATTAATCTAAAAGAATATTGGCCCAGATACTGGGAAACTTGCTTGGTTCAGTTGATAGCATTCTCGCGTCTGTGTTAAAAGGTTGTGGGTTCTCTCTGGGAAGTACAAGAACAACAACAAAACAACAACAAAATACATAGAGCGACTTTCACTAGACTTTCCTAGTGTGATGGGGATGCAGAGTTTTTAAGTGATAAAGGTGTGGACAAGGGTTTTTGGTTGTGAGTTATGGACAGAGGTGGGCAATGTGAAGAGTAATCCTGGTCAGGGAAACAATATGTGGTAGATAGGAAAGCTGGGGATCGAACGTGCTGCCTAAGTTACGTACAGGTTTAGTGAGTGAGGGAGGTTGAGGAGATCAGACCCAGAGAAGACTTTGAAGGGAGTCAAAAAGATGGCTTCTGTTTTGCTGACATTCATCTGCAGGAAATTTGTGCTCATCCAGGCCTTGATGTCCTTCAAACAAGCTGACAAGACATCCACAGAATGGGAATTGCAGCTGGAGGAGGAGAAGTAGATTTGTGTGTCATCCGCATACATGTGGAGGTTGACCTCATGTCTGTGGATGGCATTACCAAGAGGGAGCATATAGATAAGGAGGAGAAGGCAGCCACAGATGAAGCATTAGGATACCACACAGGTGCTTTCATATCTTGTAAAGAGCTTTGAGATGTCCTCTTGATGTAGAAGCCAGTATATCAAATACAAGTTTGTTCTTATTGTACTCCTCTAATAGTAGGATGGTAATGGAAGAGTGGAACATGGATATTGCACAAGTTAGAATCAGTTGTTTTTAATTTTTAAGAAACTTTTAAATTGTGTGAATCAATGCTTGGATATCTTGCATTGAGTCCTGTGTGAATGAACAACATTTAATAATAATAATCATAATAATCCTTGCATTTATTGTAGCACCTTAATACGTTGTTGAGACATCTCAAAGCAGAATATACTGTACAGTGGATTGACTGTATTTTATGGGTGAAACACAGCAGCCAAATTCATCCATAATTATCTCAGTAACAAAGCAATTGTTAAATCACTTGAGAGAAATATTCTACTACAGACTATACGGTAGCTGCTTGAGTTACGTTAGGGACATGCATCTGCTGTGTGGAGAGTATAGAATAATGAAATTAGTTACTGTATTATTGAGTAAAGATAGTACTTGCATATTCCATCTGCTCTCAAGTTCTTGCTATTGAATTACATCCCAAACGTAGCTTTTCCGCGGTACATTTGTAAGAATCTGAGGTCTGGCAATATCATCTGGCAGTCAGTGATAGTATAAAGTATCTGAGGAGCTTTCTCTCAGGCTGTGAGAGCCCCAGAACCCAGTCAAATTATAGAATACATAAATTATACATGATGAATGAAGTTGGCTGAAGACCATAACAGCTAAAGATCTTCAATAGGCAGCAGATTTCACAAACGTATCCATTGAAGTTATGTAGCGTTACCGGGGAGGTCAGTGATTGCACTCGGATTTCTAACCCTCTGTCTTTGTGCTGGAGAATTTGCAGTCACCAATTCATATATGCACTTGCATTGAATGAAAATGTATCATCAATGCATGGAGTTGGTAATGGTCAAGCAGGTCAGGGCGAAACCTTCGGCAAGTTTCCTTACTCCACACGCCTAATAATAATCACTCCAAAAACACCACAATACAAAAATTGGTCATTTCAATCCATGATTGTTTGTGGGACACTGCTGTGCGCAATTGGCTGCTGCGTTTTGCCCACAAATATACAGTCAATTCACTTTACAGTATATTCCATGAAGGGCTTTGAGACGTCGATAAGATGTGAAAAGCGCTGTATCAAAATGCAAGGATTATTTTTATTATAATGGACGTTTTTGCTCCACCAAATTTGTCTGCATATATTTCATTGACATTGGTGAAATGTCCCACATTAAACCCGATCCACAATCTACACAGTGGTACAGTTTGCTTTCATTTTCATGATCTCATCCAGTTCTTATTGATATGAATATTCAAAGGTGGCGAACCATAGTTCATTGATGGCTTTGTCGCTTACGAATGAG
Organism: Hydrolagus colliei; assembly: GCA_035084275.1. Taxonomy (NCBI): domain Eukaryota; kingdom Metazoa; phylum Chordata; class Chondrichthyes; order Chimaeriformes; family Chimaeridae; genus Hydrolagus; species Hydrolagus colliei. The sequence continues at coordinate 128,332,263 of CM068743.1, forward strand.
CAGATAAGTCCACTGAGATATAAATCTTACATCCCATGGAGGTTTGTCAAGCATTGTGTGCCTTTATATTCAAGGCTGGAATTTGAATCAGTTTACCTTCTATGGGCAATCTATCATACTGAGCCACAGTAGTGTTTCTGAAAGGCAGGAAGTTTGTCTTTGGATCCTATCCTTTTGTTTAGCCAAAGTACAGTTTGTTCCTATGTTGTTTTCACAGTTCGCCTTGCTCTAGTGCCAATTGTTACTTGGTATTGGGAATCTTGTGATTCTATTTTACACAGTACCTGTGCTGCTATAGTGCCCTTGTGAGATGTGTTGTAGAACAGGGTGACTATTTATAAATGGGTTTTGTAGCAGGCATTTCTTTTGGCATTTGTTTTCAAGTTGCCCATTTCTTTATTAAGACTTTAAGAAAGGCCTGGAGACAGATTGAGCAGTGAACATGAAGCAGATCAATGTTCACTGAGCGAGCGGAGGGAGCTGAGCTGTAGGAGGTCGCAGTAAATTTGCTGATGAGTGGATTCTACTCCCTAAGCATTCAATTTTGTCTTTTAGTTGGTTCATCACATGAAAAGCAGAACATTAAAAGTGACGTGTCAACCCAGGGCTAGCTCCTTGCTGTAATTTGGATTCCATTTGATGTTTACTTCGATCCTGCAGTTTCTATCCACTGTAATATATTCTGAAGTTCTATAACTCAGTGGTTAGAGCACTCGTCTCGCAAGCGAGACACTTAAGTTTGATTCCCAGCAGTGTGAAACCTTGGGCAAGTTTCCTTACACCACACATCTAATAATAATCCCTCAAAACAAAGATAATAATTTAATCACTCAATCAATGGCTGTTTGTGGGACATTCTGTGCGCAATTGGCTGCCGCGTTTTGCTCACAAATATACAGTCAATTCACTTTGCAGTATATTCTGTGAAACACTTTGGGACGTCTAGAAGTCGTGAAAAGCAGTACGGTATATCAAATGCAAGGATTACTATTATTTTATTATCATATGTTACATTTGTAACTGCCTGGGTTCATAACCATTCAGAACTCATTTTCTAAATAATTTTTGCATCTTTTGTTCCCCTTGTATATTTTTATGTTCAATTAGTTTCCAAAGCAGCTATGCACAGTATTGAATTCTTATTGAGATTTAAATTTGGTACACCACTATCTCTTATCAGAACCAATCTGCTGAGCATAGTTTTAAAACGAATGTGAGAATTAGTTTAAAACAATAACAATTCAGATTTGTATAGTGTTCTTCACACGGGTAGAGTCTCGGAACATTTAACAGTTGTCACGGTCACCCCTTTGTTTTCTATGCCTGTCTGTTGTTTAATATGTTGTGTAAAGTTGATTTACAGTACAAGCCTGTTTATTCGGCACCCTTGGGACCTGGCCAATGCCAGTAAAAGCGAAAACGCCCCCAAAAAACCAACATTTCTTTTCAATGCATTTTTCCGGATAAATTCCGATTAATCAAATGCGGACCTTTTTTTTGCGATGCCGGTTATACGGAAGTTACGGTTGATCGGGTGCCGGATAAATGGGCTTTTACTGTATTTGCTAAAGAATTAGCCAGGATGTGAATATGGTTAGTAATTACTGATTGTGCTCGGAAAGTGCAGAAATTTGGTAGAACTGGCGCGTGTGTGTTACAAATACATTGAGTAACCCTTTAAATCCTTTTTTTGTGTACTTAATGTTTTTGATACTTATGATGCCATCAAGTCTGACTCTAGCGTCATTTGCAACAAATTGGCGGGCCAACTGACTGCCTATAATTTGCAGAAGTGGATAGGCAGGTGTACTGCTTCTCTATTCGTCACTTAAGGATGATTTTGATTGGACCATAAGAAAGGCAGCAACTACATCTAGTAAGTAAATGGTGCAATATAATTATCATTGTGAATCCTAATTCAGGGAGGGGCTCATTTCCCATAAAAGAACGAGCGCCATGTGCTCAGGGTTGCCATTTTCTACCTGACAATGAAAAAAGGTACATGCTCTTAACTATTGATAAGTAGTAGTCAAATGTTAGTTCCAAGGGCAGTTGACATTAACTTCTTATCTGTAGCTGCTGGCGTGTTTAGTTTAAGCGTGATTAATGTTTGTCATCTCATAGTTGTGTTTGTTGACATTTATTTATCATATTTAAGATTTAATGCTGAAATTTATGGATTTCATAGAAGCTACAGTAACATTACGTTGAGTGTACTTAACTGCATCCTTGAGCTTTCTGTATAAATCAAAGGAGGGAATACAAATAGGTTCTTCAGTACTGTTTGTCACAGAGGTATTCAATAACAAATCTCTGATTGACTGAAGCTTCCCAATTTGCTTTACTTTAAATAGCGATTGGTAATACCCCTCATCATGGAAGAATGTATTAGTCAAGTTACACCTAGTCATAGGGACTGGCATTCATTAGTGAGGATTGAACAGTCTACCCAGTACACTCTGCAAGGGGGAACCCGAGCTATATCATGGATGTACACCTAGGGCTGAAGAAACATCTCACAGTGGTATAGTTGATGCCAAGCCTGGGAGGAAGGGGAGGTGAACTGTGGGCATAGTTGAAGAAGAAAGTCCTACACCATTGGATAAGTGTATAATACATTGCAATTTAAGAACACGTCATTAAATGTTTCTCAATGGTTTAATTGAAGAACAGGAGAGAGGTCATTGTGTGTTACAGTGTTAGCCGAGTTAATGGTTAATGGGATGTTTGGAATTCCACTTGTTCCCAGAGAATAATCAGCAAGCATTTCTATCCATTAATCAACAATGTTGATCAAAAATGTGGACGATATATTTTAGTTGTACTGTACAGTGATTACTCAAATTCACCTGAACTAGAGTTATAAAGCAATGTAACAGATTGAGTTATTTTGGATCAAAGCTCTAATTTGTTTTACAGTTCTTGGTCAGTTCTATGAATGCTCTAATGTTGATCATTTACACTCTGCGTCCAAATTTCAGTTCACTGATCTTGTTCCAGGCAATTCTTATACGAAGGGGTGTAAATTATACATCCTACCTTACAGTAAACAAGTTATTTATATTTTGTTTTAACACATTTATTTTTAAAATGTTCCCGTCGTAACATCTGATAAAACTGTAGACACATGATCAGCTTTTCCAGACTGAGCCCTTTTTATCGTGCAGGCTGCTCTCAAAGACCTGGAGAATTTAACCTTTTTATCGCATTGAACTGAGGTCAGTTGCAGCAAAGGTCAGATGCAAATAGCATACTCTCTCTGCATTGATTGTAATGTGTCATGTGAAAAGAAACTCTCATGGAGATCCTATTCGTTTTGAATACTTAGTGCTCATTCTAAAAGTGGTTAACATTCTCATTTCAGTGCTTTAAATGGAGAGCTTTGCTAGGATATGAACAACTGGTTTGCACACCCATTTTCTGCTGATCAAAATAACTGTTTCCGAAAAGTAAAGTGGAATTTCTTATGCTTTGAAAACAGTACCAGTTGCATTTATATTTGAACAGGGTTCTTTCGTGTCTCTTCCATCCTACCAGTATATTTTATAATACAGTATTGTGCAAAAACCATTGAATATTGTGGATGCTGCAAATTACAGAACAGCCCTAAATGTTGTAGCTCTGTAATGAAACACATATACATGTATAAATAAAAACGTTTGCTTTTATTTATGCATCTTGACAAAGTGAAAGGAGTTTTATGAAATGCATGGATTATTATTATTAGTGTAATTTATTATATGTTCCTCAAAGATCTGATGTCTTCCAATCAAAATGTACCGTTGAGCATTTAAATAAGAATACGTAAGAACATAAGAATTAGGAGCAGGAGTAGGCCGTTCGGCCCTTCGAGCCTGCTCCACCATTCAACAAGATCATGGCTGATCTTCTCACCTAACTCCAATTACCTGCCATATCCCCTAATCCCTCTATTTTTAAAAAGTCTCAGCCTTGAAAATGTTCAAGGACTGAACATCCACAGCCTTCTGGGCTAGTGAATTCCATAAATTCACTACCCTCTGAGTGAAGAAATGTTTCCTCAACTCTGTTCTAAAAGGCTGACCCTTAATTTTAAGACTGTGACCCCTGGTTATAGATTCTCCTACCAGGGGAAACAGTCTCTCAGTGTCTACTTTATCTAGCCCTTTAAGAATCTTACATGTTTCAATAAGATCCCCCCTAATTCTTCTGTACTCCAGAGAATACAGCCCTAGTTTATTCAACCTATCCTCATAGGTCAGTCCCCTCATCCCAGGAACTAACCTAGTGAATCTACGCTGCACCCCTCTAAGGCAAGTATGTCCTTTTCTTAAATAAGGAGACCAAAACTGCACACAATACTCTAGGTGCGGTCTCACCAGAGCCCTATACAGTTGCAGCAAGTCTTCCCTCTTGTACTCTAAACCTTTTGAAATGAATGCTAGCATGCCGTTTGCCTTCTTAGTTGCTTGCTGCACCTGCAAACTAACTTTTTGAGACTGGTGTACAAGGACACCCTTTGTACACTAACACTATCTAAGCTCTCCCTGTCTAGAAAATAGTTTTTTTTTATTTTTGATACCTAGGTGAATAATTTCACACTTCCCCACATTAAATTCCATCTGCCATCTGCTCGCCCATTCCCCTAGCCTATCTATATCCCGTTGCAATCTTTTTGCATCATCCTCATAGCTGACTCTCCTACCTAGTTTAGTGTCATCCGCGAATTTAGACAAGTTACATTCAATGTCCTCGTCTAGATCATTGATGTAAATTGTAAAAAGCTGAGGCCCAAACACTGATCCTTGTGGCACTCTACTGGTTACATCCTGCCAATTCGAGAATGACCCGTTTATCTCTACTCTCTATTTTCTACCCATTAGCCAATCTTCTATCCATGAACTGTACTTCAATACTGTTTGTATCTGAGAACATAGTGTATTCAACATGAAAAACAATTTACATTCATACAGTTTCTTTCCTGTTTAGAGGATCTTCTCAAGCTCTTCATGAGCTGACAGGGAGTCTGAACCCTAAAATGTATTAGAACATAGCGGGTACGTAAGGATCATGATGAATTTAGTTACCATTCTTACTTAAGTTTTTTTTCCCCCGCCCAGAAACAAAGAGTATCACTGACTAATCTACAGCAAAATTGGAACTGCATTTTTGCCTATTGCTTTGTCAAATGCAATTGTTAGATTACTCTATAGAGGGCAGTATAGAAACGCATGGGAAACCTTTCTTCGTCAAAGTTTGCATCAGTAACCTGAGATTGAAATTTGCAGAGTGGAAGCTGCTGGTGCAGCGTAGCTGTTGATACAGGGGCAATGGTAGGAGTGAGGTAGATTTCAATCTCATTTCAGCATATGGATCTGTGTTAAACTTTGTGAGAATGTACATCAAAGAGCAAGGAGAGGATAGAAGATACCGGGGTGCATTGCTAGGGCTAGGGGGGTTTGCATTGTTGGAGGTGCTGTTCGGATGATATATTGGTGGACATTAAAGATCCCAAGGCACTATTTGAAAAGAGAAAGTAGTTTTCTCCCAGTGTCCTGGCCAATAATCCCCCAAATAAAACTGGTCTTTCACTGCATGGCTGTTTGTGTGACTTTATTGTGCGCAAACTGACTGCTGCATGTCGCCCACAAAATACACAGCCACTGCACTTTACAGTATATCATGTGAAGCACTTTGAGACGTCTCAGTGACGTGATAAGACACTACAAAGTAAAAAAACCTGCATAATTAATACATCAAATGCAAGAATTAATCTGGAAATGTTCATTCTGGAGAATACTAGCCTGAGGGCTTAAATGTTGAAATATTCAAGATCCTAAAATGTAGAGGTCTATATAGATATAGATATCTAATATATGCTTAAAATATCCACAAATTAACATGGATTCAATAATAACAGTTCTATAATCCTTGCATTTGATATCTTGCCTTTCGAGGCATGAGATGTCTCAAAGCACTTCAGGATTTATAAGAAAGTGTAGTGACTGTTTGTTGTGAACAACCTCAAGCTCGAAAGCAGGAAGATGAACAAACCGTTCAGATTGAAACACTCAGAGAGAGGTAAACATATACAGCATAGATTATGCAAAGGGTGTGGAGGCAGATTATATCACCAGGTTCATTCGGGAATTTCAAAAATACGAGTCCTGTAGTTTAGTGGTCTGATCACTTGCCTTGCAAGCAAGAGGACCTGGGTTTGATTCCTGGGCAGAGCGAAACCTTTGGCAAGTTTCCTTACTCCACACGCCATTGTTTACCTCGCATTAAGTAGGAACCCGTTTGTTAGTCGATTGGCAGATTATCATATCCTGCGCTTGTGCAACATGCTGGAAGTGACGTCTGAAACAACCTAGCCACACTCAATTGCCCATTTTTTCATGCTTTTGTTGAATCTTGGGACCCGAAACATCGGACTCAGATTCTAATCACATTACAACAGGATTGCCCTGTATTTGTACAATGCCTTGGGACGTCCTCCCAATATGAAAGGTGGTATATACAGTACCAATGTAATTTGTCATGGTGGTTGTATTTGGCGAAAAATTCAGCTGCTGGTTTGGAATCTCACAAGAAATCCAGCTGATCTGTTCTCCACAAGGGTTACAAGAGTGACGTTTTGTGGACATGACTTGGCTTCCCATCTCTCTACCTGTAAGAAAACACTGGCCATTCAGCACTAGAGATTTGGCCAGACACGTGGAAAATTATAGACCCCACTTTAACACTTAGTGCATTCAATCATCATGCAACCCATTAAATCAATCCACTTACAATATATCCTGTGAAAGTGTGGTGACCTCTCAACCTCCCCGGGCTCTCCCTCAGACTCATTGAACTTAGGTGTCAGGTTCAATCCCCGGCTTTCCTCTCTACTTCACTGCAGTTCCCTGACCAGGACTGCTTTTTTTCCACTTCTGTCACATTCCCTGCCTTCGTCCGTACCTCACAACAAAAGCAAAAACCCTCTTCCATGCCTTGGTCATTTCCCAGCTGGACTATTCTAATGCCCTCCTCGTTGGTCTCCTAGTTCCACCATACACAAAATCCAATTATTCCAAACTCCATTCCCTGGATACTCACCCATACAAAACTCTGTATCCCTATCACAACAATCCTTGCCAAGCTCCACTGGCTCCCAATTATCAAATGGATCGATTTCAAGAACCTCTTAATCATGTTCAAATGCCTTCATGCTCTCACACCTGCCTACCTTACCTATCTGCTTACCTCCCTCTCCACTACCTACTGCTTCTTCTGCTCAGCTAGCTCCGGCCTCCGGTTTGTCCTTCATCACCTCCTCTCCACCATCGGTTGCCTTGCTTTCAGCCACTATGGGCACCGTCCCATCTTCCTGTTCAATTGGATGTTAAAGATTCAAAGATTACATTACTCTATTTGAAAAGAGAATTAAGTTTGTAGTGTCCTGCCCAATAATTTTCCAAGTAAACAGACCATTTCAGAGCAATTTGTGGGCCATTGCAGTGGATGAATTTACGGCGGTATTTATAATAATAATAATCCTTGCAGTTGCTTCAGTAGTTAGAACACTCGCCTTACAAGCAAGAGACCTGGGTTCGATTCAAGGCAGACGTCTATAAGATGTCTTCTAGATGTCTTAAAGCACTTCATAGAATATATCGTAAAGTGAATTCACTGTATATTTGTGGGCGAAACTCAGCAACCAATTGCGCACAGCAGTTCCTCACAAATAGTCATTTGTTTGCTTACATATGGAGTCACTGCACTTCAGAGCATTAACCTGGTGAATCTCTTTGAGACATTTGACGACGTGATAGGGCGCTATATCAAATGAAAGGATCATTATTATTGCACCGGGTTTTATATTATGCAACGTCGCAAAATATTCAGATTCAAAAAATTGATTTTGCATTTACAATTAACTTTCTAAATTTCATTTAAGAATGTAGCATTGAATATCACCGTGTAGCTGCCCAAACTGAAAGATTCAAAAGAAATTGCGGTGAAATTAGAAAAAAAAAGTTTGATTTGGAAGATTAAATCTCCTTCCATTCCTCAAGCTTGTAAAATTCTGCATCCTCAATATACTTTTCACGCCGCCTATCTCTTCCATTGCTGCTGTTTGCATTGTGATTTTAACCACAGCTCTCTTCTCTTGACTGGCAATATGTGTTGTAAATGTTTGACGTGACATTCCAAACTGAACCAGTCACTGGATGGGGGGGGGGAAAAAGGGAGGGCATGTGATGAATTCCTGACAGCTGACTTGTGTGTATTAAAAAGTCAATGTATTTGCAGTTTAAACAAAACTTTCAACAATATAACAACTCTTAATTGAGGTTGCAGAAGTAATTGCGGGATTGAAAGTGTAAAATCGAAGTGCCAGCTTTTCACTTTGCTGTTATGACATGACACTCCATCCTAACTTTGCAGCATTTGTCAACCGAAAACATGTTCTAGCTTTTGATAATCTTAAATCAATGTATTTTGTGTCTTCAGGGATACTATTGGATGCAAACGAATATGCAAAATATCTCAGAACGTAAAGATCCAAGTTATTTTACATATTCTTTTTCAGTTTTATAATAATATTAATAATCCTTGCTTTAGATCTATTACCTTTCATGTTGGAAGTATTTCTCAATGATTTTCACAGGATATACTGCAGAGCAATGGTTCCCAACCTCGGGTCCTGACCCAAATCATGATCGCGGGGGTCCTCAGTAGGGTCACGAAGAGTCATCAGAAAAAATATTTTTGCTTTTTTTTAATGCTGAAAAGTGCCCGAGGCGACACCACCGACCAATGTGTATGAAAGACCCCGTACTAGTGAATTGCGCTGAGTCCACAAAAGAGATGGAGATATCGTCTTGGCTGAGCTTCGCTTCAGTCGTGCTGTTGCCCCCTGAGGGTTGGGAGGTCCTATTGGTGGCCAATTTAGGGTCGCAGCAAAAGAAGGTTGGGAACCACTGCTATACAGTGTAGTGATTGGACATCTTGTAAGTGAACAAGGCAGCCAGTTTGCAAACAGCAATGGCCCACAAACGCCATGACTGAATGACTCATTTGATCTGGGGATTTGTTAGCCAGGACACTATGAGAAACTTTATTCTCTTTTCAAATAGAGCCATGGGATCTTTAACATCCACCTTAACAGGCAGACAGTACCTCAGTTCAACATTTCATCTGAAGGGCAACGCCTCCAATAATATAGTGCTCCCTCCCTGTACTGGATTGTCAAACTGGAGTGTGCGTTCAAAATCCCAACATGGGGGGATTTGATGCACAATCCCCTGGCTTGGTGGCAAGAGCTCTACTAACTGAGCCAAGCTGACACCTTATTATCTTTCAAGAATAAATAAGGAAAAGAAAATCTAAGCTAATTTGTACACGTGAGGGTAATTATTTATTTGCGAAAGGCTTTGTGACATTTCAAATTGAGAACATGCTATAGAAATTATTTTTTCGCTTGCTTATGCTCGTTGTTCATGGAAACACTCATAGATGTGGGTCTTTAGTTAAAACAGAACACATAATATCTCATATATTGCAGCACAATGTGGATTACAGATAATTACATAACCAAAACATGGTTACAATCGTGCTGACATTAATTTGGGGGTTGATGTGATTCTCTGCTGCAGTCCACTCTCAGTTGCATCAGTAGAATTGGCTTTGGAACTCCCTTCCTCACTCCCTCCACCTTGCCCCCTCTCTTCCCAGTTTCAGGTCTCAGCTAAAGACCTTTCATTTTGACCGCGCCTTTGGTCACCTCTCAACCGCTGCCCCTGGCTCATTCCCGGGATCCGTTGTTGTGAAGCACTCTGAGACGCTGGAGGGCACTGTATAAATCAAAGTTGTTGTTGTTGAAGAAACCTAGAAATTACACCTACATTGTGTAAGAAGTTACAGGAAATTGCACCCACGTAATGCTGGGCACTTCTGAAGATGATTGTGTTCATAATTTAATTGCAAACATTCTGCTTACCAGACTTCCCAACTCATCTCTCCACAAGCCGCAGATCATTTAGTGTCCTCTCCCACACTAAGCTCCCTCCGTGAGCCTAACACCCACGATCCATGCCCTAGCTTCACTGACTCCCCATCCCAAGTGGATCACTTTAATTCCCTCCATGATCTCACCGTTTTTTACCTCTGCGTTCTTCTAAAATCCTACCACCTATACACTCCTTCGTTCGGCATCCACTGGCTTGCTTCACCCTCGACTAACCTTGGGACGCCCTCCCGATATGAAAGGTGGTATAATAAACACAATTTATTTGTTGCTATTTCCTCCAATCTTTAGCCAACAACCTTTTTATTTGTTGACATGAATCCCAAGTTGTGGTTCCTTTTGTCCAAGTTGACAATACTATCGCTCCACCGTGAGATTAAATTGCAGTTCAAGGTTAATTATAAGCAGCCTTTATTTAATTACAATCTTTTAGAGTGAGCTGCAGGTATCTATCTCTTATGCTTTATTACCTTTGAGATAACTTTGCTCCTGTGTGATATTCAATGAATAATGCAGGATACTAATCAGCACATCATTGCATGACGGAAACAACTACTGTACGTAAAAAATCCTGTGACAATATTCAGTGAGTTTCTGCTGGTGTGGTCAACAATCCCCCTGATTAATTGGTTATTCATTTCATTGGTTGTTTGAAGATAAGTAAATATTTTAGGTTTGAGTTGCATTCAGTGCTCTGATCCTGGTTGCCATAAATTGCCCATTTCCCAACACAGTCATGGCTCCTCGCATTCTTCCGCTCATATCATCTTCTGATAATATCATCTTTGTATACTTTGTCTGTTTGTCTGTCAGTTGGTCGGTCTATCTATCGCATTGTCGAGCCTTAGCCTTTTTACTCTTATGGCTCCACTTTACCATATCCACACCCTCTTCCTGTACAGTATTTAGTCATTGCTTCTTTCCTCCTTCCGTTATATAACAATAATAAATTAGTTGTCGACTAGAGAAGGTCTTAAAATAACCCCTCGCTCTGAACAAACCATGGTATGGAATTTATGAAGGGAAGAGTTGGGTTGTCTGGAGAGGTGAGAGTCAGCATAGTCACGTTTAAGATTTGCGTTTTCTTGATTAAAAGCGTAAGAGACAAACAGGGCTGCTATCCCAAAGCAATAAACAGCACATGAACAATTTGTACTTTCCATGTCAAAGAGCACCTCAAACTCCAATTTGTAATCGTGTTACAACAACAAAATTTACACTTGCACAGCTGCCTTTCACGTCAGGAGGACGTACCAACCTGAGTGAGGAGTAAATTATTATTTTTAACCTACAGCACTAATTTTCAAATGCTATTGTGGTATCAATCCCATTACTGTTACCAGAAGTTAAGTCTTGATATTTGTTGATATTGGAACTTAGATATGTTTTGTATTGTGCCTTTACTTATAAATACATAGTCTGTACACTTAGCAAAATACTCTGCAAAGTGCTTTGCGATGTTTAACAATGTCAGGCTCAATATCAAATGTCTGGATTATTTTTATGGTGACATTATAATGATAGTATTATTATAATAGTAATATTATTTAATATCATCTTTGTTTCTTGGGGGTTTGTAGTTTGTGTAACGTATAGGGTCCGGCGATATATCGATATATCGCTAAAACCCGATATAATTTTCATATCGATACGCCGGTATAGACATTTCAAAAATATCGATATATCGAGGTAAAAAATCGGAATGCGCGCACACTGAACTACAAGACCCAGAATGCTCATCTCTATCCACAATGCACAGACCGAGGTGCAAAGCCGCCATATTGTATTCATAGTCCTCGAATACAATATACAGGTATGCAAGGGGGGGGGGGGGAGAGATGGCTGTGAGGGTGGTGAGGGAGGGGGAGAGAGACGGCTGGGGGGGTTGGTGAGGGGGAGAGAGACGGCTGGAGGGGTGGGGGGAGAGAGAGACAGCTGGGGGTGTGTGGGGGTGGAAAGAGATGGCTGGGGGAGGTGGGGGGGGAGAGAGACGGCTGGGGGGGGTGAGAGGGGGAGAGAGATGGGTGGGGTGGGGGGGGAGAGAGACGGCTGGGAGTGTGTGTGGGGGGGAGAGAGACGGCTGGGGGGGGAGGGAGAGAGAGACGGCTGGGGGTGTTGGGGGGGAAGAGGGATGGCGGGTGGGGGTGGGAGGGAGAGGGACGGCGGGGGGGCGGGGGGAGAGACGGGGTGGATGTGATAATATACAGATAGATAGAGATGGAGGTGTTGTGAGAGAGGAGAGAGACACAGACAGAAAAACACAGAGATGGAGAGAGTGAGAGACATAGAGAGAGAAAGATATTTACCTCCTGAGGAGATAGGCCCCGAATGCGTGCGCACTCCGAATGCGCCACATGCGCATGCGCAGTACGAAAACCCCGAAAATATCGATATTTCGGTATATCTCGATATGAACCCATCGATATATCTAAATCGGAAAATTTCCCTATCGACGGACCCTAGTAACATAGAGCTAGAATGGAATTTGGTTTTCCATTCTATTATGAAGCTCTGCTCAGTGTTGTAGGTATTCTTTGTTAGGTCAGTATATGGGGCAGATTTAACAGGAGGGGGTCATAAAATGGGCTAATAGAAGAGGGCAGAAATATTTGCCAAAAATTGTGGGGCATTTGGCAAATGGTGCAGAGAAATTTGCTGGGGGCCGCGGAAAATTACGAATGGTTGATTGGTGCTTTTGATTTTATGAAACAACCCGGATTAAAACCCCGCGGACATATATTTCCTGAACACGTAGTTGCGTTTGACATCCTAAAAATATTAATTTGAATAGTAGAGCAAGAATTGGTGTCAGGAGCTCAGTTGAAGGCGAAGCCGTTTTTTCGCTCTCGCCGCCCGCTTCGGTCATCCCAGGCCTCCCTGCCCCACAGCAATCAAAGCCACTCCACTCACAGCAGCAGCATTGAGTAAACAGCACACCGTGTAACAGGGCCTCACGTACTAGGTGTGCAGGTTTGTAGCTGTGGGTTTTTTGTAGCAGAGGAAGGACATTCGTGGCATGTTTTGCGGAAAAAGAGCAGTCGCTGTTTTCTATTGGCCCCGGTCATAAACTTGCTGGGCAGTGGGTCAAAATGCGCATTTTGTGAGTGGTGTTTATTGAAGGACGTCATGTCCCGAATAGCTGGGAGCTGGCCAGTGTGAGACCTGTTTCAGTAAATAACTTAATCTGGATTACAGCCTTGAGTAAACAAAATTCTCAATTAGTTTCCTGCGCATTAACTTTTGAGGTATTACGACACCAAACCGATGGTTTTCAGTAAAGTCTGGTTTCTGGCATTTTACTGGCAACAGTCGTGGAACAGCTTTTGGAGCACCTGCTCAGCCCTCGATGGTGAGGTCAACCTGACTAGAAACCCAACTCACTCAAGGCCGTGTTAGTCACCACGAAACCAGATCCCTGCTTTCACAGACGGCGTCACGCTCAGGCAACAGCTACGGTATTAAACTTTCGTTCTCCTTCTGCATCAATAGGTTATTAAGTGAAATAAATCTAACCCACCCACCGCCTGCCACATTTTTAATGAAGGCCTCTGGTTTTCAGGGAAGCACTGGATTACATGGTTCAAATTCTTCTGATTATTTTATCCTTGCTCAGTTTAAAGCGAGGTGTTTGAAGTTTACTTTACACTGTACTGAATTAACCCTTAGACTGCCAGTAGCTCTACTACGCACCGATGGGTTTCTGTGAGCCATCTATGGTTCTGTGCACCCAGGCACCGAGAGTGAATAATTATTGTGGTTATTATAGTAAAAGGCATTTTGGCAACATCTTGTGTCAAAACCTGTCAATAAACTTTTCAGTAATTACCGTACTGTCAAGTGTTGCAGGCAAACACAGCAGCCATTTCACATAGAAGGATTCCCACAGCGACAGCCCTTCTTTCTCCTTATCCTGCCCCAAGCAGATAATAATAATAATCCTTACGTTTATATAGCGCTTTCCACATCTTATCGACGTCTCTAAGCATTTCACAGAATACAACAACGTCCCAAAGTTGGAACCAGAGCAGGGGGGGAGGGAGAAAACAAGAGGGAAGAAAGGGGGGAAGGTAGGGACCAGAGCAGGTGGGGAGGGGTCGTGGTTGGGGGAAGGAAAGTAGCAAAATTGACTGTATATTTATGTTTATTTATATAAGATAGCCCTTCTCATTTCCTCATGTCTTCCCCACACCCGAGAATACCAGGGAGATTGGGAGATGTTAATCCCTCAGACCACTCTGCTTCTGGGATTTGGGAATAACTCTGCTAATGGGGCAAGGTCAGTGAGCACTTTCACTCTGAGCTTTTTGTACAGGCACACAAGAGGGAGAAGTTGAGTAGGAGTGAGGAATAGGAGAGGTAGAGATTACCGTGGACTAGTTGGACTGAATGGCCTATTTTGACAGAATCATACAATATAACTAATTAGTTAGTTCTAGTTGTTTGATGCCCACAACCAATTAGAACAGCATTATTAGTTACTACAGAGTTAATGTACTTTACAGTTAGCGCTTTGAGTCATCGTCTCGACATGAAAGGAGTACATCAAATATAAGGAATATTATTATAATTGCCACAGGCTGTTTTCTCAAGAGTTTTCAGTGCCTTGGGAAGTCCTCCTGAAGTGAAAGGTGCTATACAAATGTAATTTGGTTGTTGTTCTACAACTGTAAAGCAGCAGATAGACAATTGTGTCTTCTCTCTACTGCTTTGCGTTATGGAAGATAAACTATATCTTAAAACTTTCAAACTAAAACTGATTGCGCAGTCACAACCATAGCAAAAACTCAAACTAACCTAACAAAGCAGACCTTGGCTCCAGCTCTGTTTGTGTCCATGAAAACCTCTTGAACTTCCTCATTGTTGTTTGTAAAATGGAGGAATACCTGGAGTGTTTAATTCTCCCACGGGATATACTATTACCAAGTGCAATGTTAACTGATCGAGTTGGGGCTTCAGAAGCATTGACTAGGCACCAAAGGAAGAAGGACTGAACAATGCCGTGTTTGTCTGGAACCTGTTTAAGTCGACTGTAAATGTTTGGTAACTCATCCCTGGCTTAATTTGTCGCTACCACTTAAGTCATATGCTGTCAATATTCCAGTGCATTAATTTTTGTATTTATACATATGCCTGACTCACCACTTCAGATAACTTTTCACTAGGCCCTTTTCCCATGGAGTGATGAGTTATCAGGAGTTTACTGACAGTCGAAGGACCGTGAGGAAAATCGATACCCAATAAACTGTTCAACTACAGTCACTACACTTTGTAGTGTATTGTGGGAAGCACTTTGTCCTTCTGACTTGAAAGTGCTATATCAAATGTACATACTATTATATAGTTAATATATTATTGCACGTCTCAATGTTGCAAAAAACGATTGTTTGCTGAATTGTTTTGTCAAAATATATAGTGACGTTGTGCACAAAGGTTCAGTGTGGATAAGCTCACCAGTCACACCTAATACTTGAAGACCAACGTTATGTAAACTTTTTCTTTTCATTGTCTCTATCTTTTGGGATTATATTTTCCCTCTGGAGCAATTGTCTATCAAAGTAATGCATGTATTGTGCAAAAGGCTTTTTGTGCAGATTAAATTCCTTTGACAGCCTATTCAGTACATTTAGCCTGAGTATTTGCTGTTGGGGGAAGTTTGCAAAACCGCTCTTTAAAGCTTAGTGAGATAAAAGAAAGACTGTATGTCAGAAAACTGAAACAAAGCCAGAAACTGTTGAAATGCACAGCAGGTTAGTAATTAATGATCTTTAACAGAAAGATAGATTAACTTTCTGATGAAGGATATCACACCCAAAACAATAACCCAGCTTTCTCTTTCAGCTGTCTCCTTCTCGTCTGCATTCAGAAGTGGTAAGCACGAGAGAAGTTTGCACACCTGACCCTTTGCAAGTTACAGTACTCCAATTGCTGCTAAAGGGTGTTAAAAAAAATCTCAAGAGGCATAGACATAAAGAAAAAGTTGCAGTCACACTGTAACACTAGATGGCAGATTCCCTGCCCTTCCCCGAGCGTGCAGGCTCCAACTTTCAAAATCAATTCAAGAAGAAACTTGATGCATTAAGCAAAAGGGAACAGAGGGACTAGGAGGGGTCAAGGCTCCGGTGGAGTATAAACTCAGCACAGACACGTTGGGTTGAATGTCCTGTTTGCGTAATGTGAACTGTAGTCACTGTGTTTCTTGTGTGCACATCAATATCCCACAAACAGCCATGAAGTGAAATACCAATTTGATTTGGGAATTGTTGGCCAGGAAGCTGGGAGAAAAACTCCCTTCCCATTTTCACTCATTTAGAAGCAAATTGAAATAAACATTAAGAAGGAAGAATATAAAATGGTACTTACATGGAGTGGGATTTGAGGAATACGCTCGAGTAGACGAGCAAAACAGGCTTGACGGACCAAATGGTCGTCATTCCTATGATTCAATGATTATCATAGAATCTTACGGCACAAAAGGAGGCCATTTAGCCCATCGAGTCTGCACCAACTCTTTAAAAAGAACAATTGAATCCCACTCCCCAGCTCTCTCTCCATAACCTCGCAAACCCATCCTCTCCAAATAAACGTCTACCTCGCTTTTAAATTTGAGATTATGATCTCAAATCGAATGCTTCTCTGTTGCTAAAATTGCCCATTTCCTCTTTTGGGCAAATCGTTATGTTCCATACCTCTTCACTTTCCAAGTCCCCAATTGGTTTCCCAAACCTGAATCTTGCTCCCATAACCGGGGAGATTTTTCTCTCGATGCAGATAAGCTCCCGCTCTCTGGAATTCCATCCCAGAATCCCTCCAACTAGCTTCCTTCCTCGCATCGTTCATGGCCTATCTCAGATGTACCTCTGGCTGTGTTTTGGGTCATATTTCCCTTCCTTATCCCTCTTGGCTTCCACCCCCAACTGAACAGCCAGCATTGCTAACCATTTTGAGGCATTCTCTCCATGCGAAAGTTGCTACAGAAATGAAAATGTTATTGCTAACACATTTCATTGTTCCATTTCCTGTGTTAACTTAACTTCTCCCAGGATCTCAAGATGATAGATCCTCTTAACTTAACTCTTCCTCATTCTTCTTTCTACAATTTTATATTTACTATATAAAAAAGGAATCACTGCCTCGTTTATTTCACCTTCTCCAGCATTCGGTGGTGTCCTGCACCTTGGCCTATAGACCTTCATCTAGGTTTCTCAACAAAACTCTATGTTTACAGATAGTAAGATTTGTAAGAATTGTATGTATTCATCAAGTAGCAGTTAATAAAGAAATCTGAATTAAAATCACTGAATATCAGCCCCAACCCTCCAGAACTCCATCCCCCACCATCCGTTTGCCTTGCTCCCTCCCTTGCCTCTTTCAAGGCTTGACTCAAGTTCCTCCTTTTCAGCTGCCCTCATAACTCTCTGCTCTCCCTCATCCCCCTCCTCCCTCCCCCATGCTCGGGTCATGCCCCCTGACTGTTCAGCGGCTTGGGACGTCCTCCCGACATGAAAGGCGCTCTACAAATGTAATTTACTTGTTGTTGTACCATCTTGACATGTCCTTATTGAATTACATTGCTCCTGTTTAAATCAAAGTACTGAAAGGCTAAAATCATATTGGTGCTAACTTCAGTTCCAAAGTTTCATGTTCAATTATGATGTGAGTGGAAAATCTTCTTTACTTCAGGAAACATTGGTGTGATTCCATGTTTGCTGAGTAGTTATGCATTGCTCTTGTCAGCTCATTATCTAGGCTAAGACTCCAATGTATTTTCTTCTTTGCTGTGTAGTGCTGCCAATCATTTAAGAGCTTTGAGATGTTCATCTACGAAAAAGATGCTATATAAATGTAAGTTGTTTTAACAGAAACCTTATCTTTTCTGCACAGAAAAGGCACATTCAGCACCAATATTTTTGTCCTACTGCTAACTGTGTTTCTAATTTGCTTCCCCTTTTAATATAGAAACATAAGTAGAAATGTAATGATGTATTTGTATAACAAACACTACATTTTCAAGAAGAAAGAATGAATTTAGCTAAACCTTGGTCAACCTACACTTGATAATCCCGGAATTCAGTGAACGGTGTGTCCCTCCAGGAAGAGGACATATTCCAGACCCAGGGACATTTCCAACTGTGATTGGGATACACAAGTGGAATCCACAATCTGGTTTGGATACTCTTAAGCATGCTGTCTGCAAGTGTCAGACACCCAGTTTCCCCCCCAAAATGAAAGAATTCCTGATGTGATTCTATTGACTTGCAATGGGGTCAGATATTTGAATGCAAACGTTTACTCTGTATATATTGCTTTTGTTGGTGGCTGGAGGTATTCTCAGATATTGAATTGTATTCAAATAAAATATACTTTCTAAACGGTTTTCTCAAATGTTCAGTTTTGTAGTATAGTGTTGGCATAGGCCACTGACAACTATGATTAGATCATTTCCTGATGTAGAGAAACTCTATGGTTGGTTATTGCAGTTATCAGAAAAACAGCAAAATATATAATAGTTTTGCCCAGGAATTTTAAGAAAAGACCTTACAATAACTCTTTGCCCCTGAGATGTAGTTGTAGTACCTCCTTCTTGAAGCTGTACAAAGTGAGAACCAGTTATCAAGATGAGTTGTTTTTAACATTAATGAATAACCACAGTAATCATCTGTGCGGGTCCAAAGGGCTCCCACTTTCGATTGCATACAACTGCACCCTGCATTCCACCACGATTGGCATTGCACTAGAGGCTGTTCACTTCAATCACAGCTTGCCTCAAAACATTTTAACACTGCTCAAGTGCTTAGTGGTATGTAGCCGACGTTCTGTAGAAAAACACGTCAAAGAAATAGGGTTCCAAGGTAAGATGCTGGTGAGCTAAAATAAATTTCTAGGATTTGCCTTAATTATTAGTTGGATTAGTGCAGTATCAAATGTTTGTTGGATTAGTGCATGCTCCCTGTTCTAACTTATGGTCCCTTAGTTGCACAGAAATAGAAATTTAGTCTTGGAGACGGCACTGTTTATTGACTGAATAATTCTGGCTACTTTTAATTCTATCAAATCAGTTCCAGAATTTCATGAGGAGCTGTTTTGTAACTGCTTGTATTTTGAGCTGCGGTAAAAAGGCACCTTGGTCAATAATGCGTAGAGTCTATTTGTAAATGAAGCCAAATAAAGGTTTTGACTGTTCAGCGCAACAGAAGCAACACAGTTTTGTACATTCTTTAAAATCATGTTGACTGTGTTTTGAAAATCATTAACCAAGTATCAGTGTTGTATTTTGAGTTGTATTTCCTTCTTCAAGAAGATTTGTGCTGTACTTGTGCTGAACATACTGTTCTTGTCAAACCAACTTGTTCATAGGATGGTGTGGCGTGTTGCATTTCGTTCCCATGCTTGTGTGGCTTTTGAATTCATGTTCTTTTAAAATGTTATCTCATGTCCAGGTAGTTGTGTAGCAGGACTGTCCTACATGATAGGGCTGGGCCTTCAACGACAACAACTTGCATTTGTATGCACTCTTCACACTGGGCAGCGTCTCGGAGCGCTTAACAGTGGTGGAGTGGAGCACAATGCTTAGCCTGGATGGGAGGTAGGAGGTAACCTTAAGCATGGTTGAAGAAGAAGGTCTTCAGTCGTGATCGAGAAGAGGGTGAGGACAGGCAAGGCTGCGGATATGGCGAGAGAGTTCCAAAGCTTCTGGGCACAGTGGCTGAAAGCTCAGCCTCAAGCTCAGCAGAGGGGATGAGGAACTTCAGGCATTTGATGACAAGACTGTTGCATGCCATAGCACTCTTTATGCAACTTTTACCTGACGAAAAGCCATGTTTCCTTTTTTCAGAAAAGGGAAG
Organism: Hydrolagus colliei; assembly: GCA_035084275.1. Lineage (NCBI taxonomy): Eukaryota > Metazoa > Chordata > Chondrichthyes > Chimaeriformes > Chimaeridae > Hydrolagus > Hydrolagus colliei. The sequence continues at coordinate 128,352,099 of CM068743.1, forward strand.
TCTGTGTGGAAGATTAAAATGAACAAAATAATAGTAATAATAATCTTTACATTTGGTACGTTTCATGTCAGGAGGATGTCTTGAAGGGCTTCACATGAACTACAGTACTGTACAGTACTGTATAGTGACTGTTTAATAAGACTTCACTTTATAAATTTCCCCCCAAAACCATGTGACCAATGTGGAATCCGACTGTGAGTTTGAGAGGTGCCGATATCTATATTGATGTGAGCAAATAGCAAATTAGAACTAATGCATTATTTGGTTACTGAAGAGTAAACAGAATGGAATTATAATACCTTATAAAAAGCCTTAACATAGTATTTTAATATGCTACTGTAATATACTGTATTTAGATAGTGGCGCTATAAAGTCGCAAGAAGATTATTGACAGTTTATTCAGATAGATTAGCCTAATTCGCAAACCAGATTACATAATGTATTTTCAACCTAATTGGTCTTGTTGGTTAAAGCAATGAACATGCGGTAGAATGCCAGTTACCCACATGTCAATTGTCCACAAGTACCCTATTTGCATCGGGCTCCGAAACCTGGGGCTTCAAAATACTGGCAAACAAAATCAGGTTGCGCTATATGCTGTTGTGTGCATGTGTGAAGTTGCTCAGAATGCAATTTTCTCTCTTTGCCCTTTGTGTGAAGGTTGTGTCTTTTTATACTTTTGTACAATGTAGAGTGAGAGATGGCGGTAGATATAGTGATGGGAAAAGTCAGAGGGACATAAGGTTACCACTCCATCAAGTGCCCTCAGCATGTAGTGTACAGTAACTATGACAGAATAATTCCAAGACTGCTTCAGTTTGGCTTTCACCCCCAGCTCGGGTGTCCAGTTGTATTGTAAACTCAGCATTGATTAATTGATTAAGATTTCCATTTCCACTAAATTGATTAAGATTTCCATTCCTAACTTATATTCAACTTCTGATGCACTGAGTTTGTAAAGTTTGAACTGGGAAGTAAAAAGCCTGAAAAATGTTTCTGGATGGTATGCCCAAGTCACTAATTTAAACAATGATTTAAATGTATGATATCAACTTTTGAAACTTAAAAAAAGGATAAAAAGGAATACTAAGTGTATTTAACTTGTAGTCATTGCAGGTTCACTGAACAGAACATAACATAAGAAGTAGGAGCAGGAATAGGCCATTCAGCCCTTCGAGCCTGCCCCTCCATTCAATCATGGCTGATATTCCATTCTAACTCCAGCTACCTGCCTTATCCCCATACACCTTAATCCCTTTATAAATGAGAAATCTATCTAACTCGGTCTTGAATATGTTCAAGGACTGAGCATCAACAGCCATTTGGGGGAAGAAATTCCATACATTCACTACCCTCTGAGTGAAGAGGTTTTTTCTCAACTTAGTGCGAAAGGGCTGAAATTTACAAGACGTCTTGAGCAGCATGTAAGCAAGCTTCTGTCACAGCATATTTGATTGTAATCAACAACAACAACAACAATTTACATTTATATAGCGCCTTTCACGTCGGGAGGACGTCCCAAGGCGCTAATAGATTAATAGTAATCAGTCTGGATACAGCTACTTTTTATTTCCTGATCTTTGATGGAAGGCTAAAAGGAACATGAGCTGACCTGAGTCTGATAAACAGGCATTTGGGTGATTGTTCTGCCCCCCAAGGCATTATGACATTGCAAATCTGTCCTCTTGTGACATAAATAGGTTAGGACCTAGTCAAGCATTGTAAATACTCCCTGGTCATGAAGGAAATTCTATGATGTGTCATCACATCTGTTCAATACAATCGTCCCTCGGACTATTTAAACAGTCATTTGAGATCCTCGAACACGGGAAAAGGCACTTTATCAAATGTAAGGAATATCGTTATCCAAGTGTAACTTCCTCACTCTACCCCTCTGCCTAAAAACTTACCTTTCGTCTACGTCTATGATCACTTTGCCCTCCCCTTCCCCTTTGCTCAGCGTTCCACTCTATCTCTGTGTAGCATTCAACTGTTGATCTTTGTGTAGCACTCAACTGTCTATCATTGTGTAGTAGTTTGTGAACTGTACTACGTGAAGGATGCTATCTAACTGCAAGTTGCAGTTGGATCTTTTTAATAACAAGGATTCAGCATCTTGGCCACTGAGAAGCACATTCCAAGAACACTGCATCTGGGTAGTTAATTACATTTTATTTAGATACAGTCGACTTAAAATCCTGCCTACCATCCTTCACACTATACTGGCTCTTGCAGGGTATGTTTAACATGTCTTTTTTGTTAAAGGAAATTAATTGCAGAAATTGCTTTTTTCTATAATATTTAAATACTTTTTACATGGCGTTTGTATGGCTGATCTGAGGCAATTGAAGAGTCTTATCTTGCAGTAAGCATTTTAATGTTTTCAGTCAGTTCTTTAACTGTGGTTTGGGGCAGCCTCTTTTCACTGTTTTATGTGTTATGCTTCACAAACTGTAGATAAATAAAGGCAACATTTCAACAGTGAAGCAGTAAGAGACTTGTTTAAACACTGCTTTTTCACTAAAAGATTGCCCATGCAAACAGGCTTCCTTTCCTGGGTAAACTCCTGACGAATAGTCAATATTGCCTAGTGACAAACTAGCTCGACACTCTAAACTCTGCTGTGTGGTTGGCAACTCCAGTGGAGACTTTAGGCCAACCATTGAAATCATAATTAATCCTTCCATTTGATACAACGCCATTTACTCCAGGTGGGCACCCGACAAAGGGCTTTGCAGGGTTCACTGTAAAGTGTGGTGACTTAGTATTTTAGTAGGTGGACAATACCATAGTTAGCGACTGGTTGAAGGTGACTTCTTAGAAGTCCTGCCAATGAGCCGGGGTCGCAGTGCTGTCATCCGCAGTGCTCTGGAGTAATAGGGACCTGCCGGGCTCAGGAACTGGACTGTGAGATCGCCACACAGGGTTGGCCCGATTCTGACATTCTATTCTGAAAGTCACATTGGAGCCAGTTCAGCGGCAAGGAGAACCAGCTTACCTCTACTACCTCCTTGCCCTCCCACCCCACTCCACCCACTCCTTATGAAGTAATCTGAGATGCCAGCCCTGGTAAAGGGCATTATATAAATGCAAAATATATATTTTTAATTGCCTACAAAAAATATGGAACTTATCTCCAAAACATGGTTTTGCATATCCTGCCCAACGTTATCAAGTGTGATAGGGTGTGGCTAGAGTCTCATTTTTCCTAACTCCTTATGCTTTGTTGGAGAGAAGAGCCATCTTGCTGGAGATTTGGGGTCTTTTGACAACTGGTGCTGCTTCATATTGAGGTCATTAGCATTTGAGTGTTATCGCTGTCTTCAGTGGTGAACTGAACTGTTGGACAGGCGATGGATGCTGATTCCCATGTTTTTGTCTCTGGAAAACAGTCACTGGCATAGTGCAGTGTTTTTTTGTGGCCTTGCTGTGACATCCTTGGCTATTTATATTTAAGCTGTTGGGCGGGTGGCAGTAGATTCATATCGAGCAGTCAGGGCTTGCTTCGGAGCCAAGCATTTCAGCTCATGGCATTAGCAGCGTTTTTGTTTTATTTTTATGCATTGGGTGAGGAGGATTCCATGCCGATGTCCAATCTCTCTTTCTGCGCAATCCGCAGGGGAAAAAATATTTTGTTGTTATCATTCATGCCCCATGGGTAGGGACAATAAAAAGGAACACTGGATGAAAGATAGGTTACTGTGGTTACAGTGAATGCTCCAGCATGTTTTATACTTTGACAGGGGAACTTTTAATCAGTTCAAGATCTTGCATGCCTGCATAAAATGTGCTGAAGTATTTCTTATGACAAGTGAATGAGTGTGACTTAATGGTCATGATTTAAGAAGCTGTGCAGAATTGTCATTTTGATCTGCTAAGCTCATTCTAGGAATGCAAAGTTATACTGGATGCTTTGTTGCTCAAATCCTTGCTTCACAAGGTTCACCCCACAAATCACTTTCTAGTGTTGCATTCCTCACTTGAATTAAAGCCCCTGGAACCACGGATCTCTTCTCCCATTGCGATGACAATTCCAGGCTGTTGGAGTTCTTCTGCAATGGTTCTGTTTTCCACATCTGTATGGTTACTTTTATTAATTGAAAAATAAAGTTTTAACTCATCACAATTTTCTAGAACCAAACCAATGGTTGAAGTAAAATAGCCTTTACTAGTAGCCCTAACTCTAAACCGAACAGTTATCAAATTTTTCTCTACATCAGCTGTTTGAAGAACCTCATAAATTGTGGCTTCCAGATGTCACATACACATATCCGCACTCCAGCTGAAATCAAACAGCTTGTCAGTGCTCTCAATGCATAACTAATTAGCTGAACTTGCATAAATAAACTCAGGCAGTACCTCAATGCACAATCTGGGGTTCTCAAGGCTTGGCCCTTGCCAACCTACACCTAATGCTCTCCGTAACGATATGGTACTCCAGGAAGAAAGTGTGCCATGTATCCCAGTTTCACAGAAATCTCTATGTGTATTTGGCGTGTATCTGTGGAATTCTCTGTCTGCTTTGGATACTCTGAATCATGGTGATGGGTTTCTGCAGACATGCAGCTGACCCAAACAAATCCCTCATTCCTCCCAACAAACCACAACAATTTTATTTATAGGCTAACCTTCACATGGCGTAAAGATGCAGAGATAAAGGGAGCAAATTCCAGAGCTTAACAGAAAGTTCAGTCGTCGTTAGTGGCAAGGAGGTGGGGTAGGTGACACACAACAAACCTAAGTTAGCTGAGTGGAAAGGCCAATTAGATGAAAGGGGTATGAGAAGCTCAAATAGGTTGGGAGGTGCTTGGGTGTGAAGATGAGGAGCTTGAAGTCAATCCATTGGGAGACGGGGAGATCATGGAATCATAGAATTATACAACACAGAAGGAGGCCATTCGACGCATCGTGTCTATGTCAGCTCTTTGAAAAGAGCTGTTCAAATTAATCTCACTCCCCTCTCTCCCCTTAGATGTTAGAACCTGACGAGGAGTAGAATGATGGTCATGAGGAGTTTGGTGTGGATGAGCATGCATCCCGCCGTTTTGTGGACTGGTTGGATCCTTGTATGTGATAGAACTGGGGATACTATTATTTTTTGAAATGTTCCCAATCGAATCTGCTCTACTAACAACTGCTAGCCAACCATTCCATACTTTGACTAAGCATATGTGAGAAGAAGACAATCTGTCCTCGTCACAGTCTTGAATTCATGACGCTTTTGTCCTTGAATCAAGAGAAAGAGATTTCCACGATTAATTATTTTGTACTATTTTATTTTCTATCTTCAACCTCCTTTACTCCAACAGAAATAGACCTTGCCTCTCTATCCTCTCAATGCTTTATCATTTCTTTTCCAGTATGATTCTTGTGAATATACAGTGTGCACTTTCCATAATCCTAATTGTCTTCAAGAGTCTTGGGGCATGTTCCAGACACGAAAGATGCTACATCAATATGCATTTGTATTGCGATATCCTTTCTATACTGTGGCAACCAAAACTGCACACATTATTCCATCTACCACCTAAGAAGTGCTGGAGAAGATATATATTTCTGCATCTACTTGGAACACTCATCAGTCCTCAAAGAGTTAATTTGCTGAGACTCTAGTATGAGATGCACAAATGTTGGAAGTTTGCATTGTACAGTAATGTGGCCTACAGTTGTGAACCTCCTACACTTGTTTCAACAGTTTTCTTTGCAAGGTAAGTGGGAGCAAATAAAAAAAAGATCAGCAGCAAGGTTTCCAGGCTGACCTATTTTGTTTTGTCTTTAAGTGGCAACAGAATGTGGATAAGACCATAATTGGGCAAGTTTTAGAATTCAAATGTCGAGAGATTACTGCCAGTTTTTGTAGCTGTAACAGACGTTTAGTGTTGCGTGGGAAAGGGCGTTTAGATTTACTTGGAAGGTCATACACGTTTGATGAAACACAAAGACAACTTTGTGCACTTTGTTTGTGTGTGGAGCAATAGCTCTGAATCAATTACATATTTTTCCAGATCTCATACCTGAGGTACTGAGATTTTGATTTAGTTAATATGTTTTATTAAACAACATGAAGCATTTGGGCTTCGTCCGTCCCTTTTGCTTTCTATTTATTCAGGACATCCTGTTCTCGTTGTCAAAATAGAAACCAGCAATTTGTTCAATGAGGTTGCTCAAATTACAGTTGGATTGGTTTCTGTGTCAGTCACCAACATGTGATAGCTGTGTGCTGTAAAGCTGTGCTAGAAGGTAACTAGCTGTGCAGCAGGTAGCGTGTGTTTGCAGTATAATTGAAGTCTTTAACAGACCATCGGGAATTGTGTGGTGTTTACCTATTCTTGATATTCATATTACAGTATGCACCTGGTAATATATTTCAATAACATTATATGGACCCGCTTAACGCTAAGAATCATGTAAAAAGGATATAAATCAACCCCGTGTCTGAAGATGATGATAATACATAAAAAGAATCCTTGCATTTGATATAGCGCTTTTCACGTTTTCTAGACGTCTCAAAGCGCTTCACAGAATATGCCGTAAAGACTATATTTGTGGGCGAAACGTGGCAGGCAACTGTGCACAGGAGGGGGCTCCAAGCCAAGGCTTTTGCCAACCTCAATCTAATATTCTCCAGAATTAGGTAAGAAGGATGCATTCCTACATGGAGAAAATGTGTATTCCATTTCCAAATGGAAAAACTTTCATATGTATGTTGGATTCATGGATCTCTGTTTAGTTCAGATACTCTCAAGCATGCTGATGGATTTCAGCATATGAGACACCTGGCTGACCAAACACTGTAAAAGGATTATTAACAATAAGAATTTGATATTGTTTACTGGAACATTAGGAGAAATTCCATTCTCTTTTTGAATACAACAAACAACCAAATTACATTTATAGAGCATCTTTCACGTCGAGGGACGTCCCAAGGAATAGTGCCATGGGATCCTTTACATCCACCTGAAAAGGGAGATTACGTTCAGAGAACTATTCTGGGAAAGTTTGTTTTCAGTGTTGTTTGAGTTTGGAAGATAGTTTTTCTGATTTTCACAATGGATGATTATTGTTTTACTTAGCTATATTTAGACAAGTTCACCCACAAAACACACAGTCTCTGTACTATATCGTATATTTTTGTGAAGCACTTTGGGATGTTCTCCTGACATGAAAGGCGCTATATTAAATATAAGGATTATTATTTATGTTCAGGTACTCCAGACTGGGCCTCAGGATTGCCTGTAGACTAATGTTGGTAGAAGTCTGAGAAAAGTGAGAGTGGTGAAAGAGTTCCAGGCGTAAAGGGAGAAACTATTATGAAAAAAAATGTTGGCATATTTAATTTTGCAACGAACAAACACAATTTTGCTTTAAGTCACAATGATTGTCAAAAATCATCTCTCACTCTCCTTGAAAAAGAACCTAATGTACTCTTTCCATTTTATTAGTTTGTGTCAATCCACTGTCTCTAAATTATGACAAGTACATTTTGCATTTTATGGCTGGTGAGGTTTTAATGCCACCAAATTCTTTGAATATTTTTTGACCCACATTGAATTGACAATATGACCAGACCCATTATCAATCAAAAGTGTTTCACTTTTAAGTTTGTACTGAAGATTACCACCTCTTAATGGCTCTAATAATAATATAATAATAATAATAATTGGTGGCAGAAATGATCAATCTTGAATCACATTTTGTTCTAAGATCAGTTTGTGTCTTGGTTTGATAACTTCACTCGCTGAGCCTGTCATTCCCACTATACTGTTGAAAGGATGCTCCAGAAATAGAGTAGACATTTTCCTGAAAACACAAGTAGAAACCTGGAGGTTTTTCAGGTCTGCAAATATCGTTTGCCCCCAAAATGCATAGTTGACAGTACAACAACAACAATTACAAAATTACATTTCTAGAGCAGCATTCATGTCGGGAGGACGTCCCAAGGCGGCATTGAGAAGTAAATCCTGTGAGGCGCTTTGAAATTACCCCCTGACAGGTGCTGTATCAAGTGTAGGGATTCTTATTGTTATTATTACTATAGCTCGGTGTGGGGTTTGAACCCAGTCCACTCTGACTCAAGAGGTGAGAATGCTACCAACTGTAATTGATTCCTCCACGATTTGGGAATTTTGGCATTGTCGATATGATTTTTAGGATTTTTGCACAGTTTTCGGAGTCCTAGGGGTCACTACTGAAACTATTATGAAAATGAGAGCAGATTTCTGAGTTGCCGCCTCCCCCACCAAACTGTTCGTCAGAATTAAGAATACAGTAAACCCTTGCCGAACGCGACTTTCGACTATATGGTACGTGAAGAAATAAATGCGGCACTTTTTTATGGAACGCGAGTAAAATTAGATTATACGCCTCGTGCATGCTCACATGGGCGGACGCCACCAGCTCCCGCCTAAATCTGGTTGCCCACGCCATGCCTCAGTCGCTTGTGTTCATCGGTGGTGAGCGCACACGGAACTTGTGACTTTTTTGTCATTTGTAGCTGTTTTAGCTGTCTGCCCTTATAAACATTGTGGCAATCAAATGTACAGACTCTTCTAGTGGTGCCTCAGTACGCACCTTGCGTTAGTTGGGTGTGGATGTGTCTGGAGGCTTGAGGTTGGATAGCCTGTGGATGAATTCCCCTAACCCTTTTTTTCCATTACTTATTAAGTTTATCATACGCGATTTCACCGAGTGTGCCGTTTTCCAGGAACGTAAACCCCGTGTTTGGCGAGGTACTGTTCTATTTTTAGTGCAATATGCATTATCTTCAAGATAATCAGTAATTAACTTTATTTTTAACTGACCCATTCCTTGAACTTTAATAATAATAATAATCCTTTCATTGTCTTCTTGAAATCTCAAAGCGCTTCGCAGAATATATTGTAAAGTGAATTGACTATATATGTCAACTCTACGAACTTTGCACCCAATCTCCAACATCCCAAGCTCGTGAATCTCCTCCTTGGGAGAGGTAAGTGGGGTGTTGGCCTTAGAATTTAATTGGCTTCATGGTAACAGGCTTAATAACAATAATAATAATAATCCTTGCATTTGATATAGCGCTTTCCACATCTTATCAACATCCCAAAGCACTTCACAGAATATACTGTAAAGTGAATTGACTGTATTGGGCGAATCGCGGCAGCCAATTGCGCACAGCAGTGTCCCACACACAGTCGTGGATTGAAATGACCAATTTTATTATTGTGTTTTTTTTGGAGGGATTATTATTAGGCGTGTGGAGTAAGGACAATGGAATCGAGTCAATCCTCTGCCAATCTCAGTTGTCCAGTTCCTCAGCCTGATGGTTCGCAGTACTCCAGGACACCGCTGTTGACAGCACAGCCACTCTGGATCATTGGTTGGTCTTAGAAGGGCAGACCAGTAACTGGGGACAGGGATTCTTCCCACTCAGCTTCTGTTCACAGCTGAAGACCTTTCTCTTCGACCGCGCCTTTGGTCACCTTTCTACCCCTGCCCCTGGCTTGGTCCTGGGATCCGCTATTGTGAAGTGCTCTGAGACGCCGTCCGGCACGGAGGGCGCTATATAAAACAAAGTTGTTGTTGTTGTTCACAGTCTAGGCCAAGAGGTCGGCAACCCAAATAACAAGAAGAGCCATTTTTCAAATTTTGTCAAAAACGCAATACAGGAATCCCTCCCCAACCATGGGGGATCCTGGAAACCTCCGTGTTAGTAAAACCGCGGTTGTAAAATACAGGGCCCTATGGGAAACATGGGGATAGAGGGAGTAAGTTTGGGAGCATTGGCTGCCAGGATCTGCAGCAATCCGCGAGGCTGTCTGACTGACTGATCTACACACAGACACACAGAGAGAGAAATCAAAGGAGAAGGTGGTGTGGTGGATGACTCGGAGATGGGGGGATGTGGAGAAGGTGCTGTGGTGGGTGACACAGAGGTGGGGCAAGGGGAGGAGGTGTGTGGTGGGTGACAAGGAGGGTGGGGGGGATGCGGAGAAGGTGGTGTGGCGGAGAAGCGACACTAAATTCATGTTATTTACCTTAACCCTAAGAGAGAAGCAACATCGTCGCTGGTTGATTGAGACAACTGGGTCCTAGTGCCAAACGCTAGTGTTAAAACCCGTGGATAAGCAAGGGTTAAGCAATAACCATTGCTGTGGTTCGTTCAATCAATCAATCAATCAAAACTTACATTTATATAGCGCCTTTCAAGTCAAGAGGACGTCCCAAGGCCCTGTACAGTTAGGTTGGGACAAGAGCAGTGGGGGTTGGGGCAGGACGAAGAAGAGTAGGAAAATTGACTGTATATTTGTGGGCGAAACGCGGCAGCCAAATTGCGCACAGCAGTGTCCCACAAACAGTCATGGAAGTGGGATTAAGGGAAATGGGGGGACAAGATTAGTGTTTAGCAAGGGTTATCGCAGCGAGCCAAACGTGGATAAGTGAAATTAGAGGTAGAAAAAACCGCGGTTGGGGCGGGGTACCTGTATCTTAAGACCCGCAATATAGACAGTTAATTTCTGGTTAATTTAGTTTCATTCAAACTGGTCAGGTGGGATGTGAAGGGAATTTGCCATTGTGAGAAGAACCAGAGAAGCAAAGGGTTAAGCCAATCAAAGATGGCTCCCAGATAATGGGTTTAACCAATCAGAGATGGTGTCCCGCCTCCAAGGCAACTGGTTACACCAGTCACACACAGCGTCTCTAATGAAAATGGATTCGATAATCAAGGTCGGGAGCCGCACGAGTCCTTAATGAGCCGCATGAGGCTCCGGAGCCACAGGTCGCCGACCCCTGGTCTAGACCAAAGCCCTAATTCGTAGGTAGGGTGGTCCTAGCTGGAGAAATAAAATGCAAGCTGTACTGTTCTAGCTGGTTAAACTCCAGCAGTACTCCCAACAGCAACAAAATTACATTTATAGAACCCTCTTCACGTTGATAGGACGTTCCAAGGTGCTGAACAGTCAGGTTGGGACCCGAGCAAGGGCGAGGGTAGGTGGGAGGGGAGGGAGAGAGTTAGGTGGGGAGGGAGAGAATTCGGAGGGCAGCAGAAGGCACGGTCGAAGAGGAGGGTCTTGAGACCAGCCTTGAAGAAGGCGAGGGAGGAAGCGAGGCAAAGGGACTGTGGGATTGAGTTCCAAAGTGTGGGGGTAGAGAGGCTGAAAGCCCGTCCGCCGATGGTAGGGCGGGGGACATGGAGCAGACACGAAGGGACGGGGAGGTTCGTAGGGAGACAGCATGTCAGAAAGGTAGGGAGGGGCAAGGCCGTGAATGGCTTTGAAAGTGAGGACAAGGATCTTGAATTCAATCCTCTGGGGGATGCGGAGCCAATGGAGCCGGGCGAGGGTGGGAGTCATGTGGTCATGGAGCTTCATGCTGGTGAGGACACGAGCTGCAGAGTTCTAAATGATCTTCAGCTTGTGAAGGGAAGAACCAGGAAGGCCGATGAGGAGGGAGTTTCCATAGTCGAGCCTTGATGTGATGAATGCTAGTTTTCGGCAATCTGAGGGGTGAGGCAGTGGCGGAGTCTGGAGATGTTATGAAGATGGTGGAAGTCATGGCACGGAAGTTAGTCTGCTCCATGTTGATTGTTTGTGTTGTGCTTTTGATTTATGCTTCAGGAGGATGAAGGGTCGAGCACCAGCTCCTCCACCACAGCCTGCCCCACGCAGGTCACTGAATGCAGATCAAGATCTTCGGGTTGACCCAGGCCCACAAAGCCCCGGAGACATGAAAGAAAACCTATTGCCTGGGACAGTGGATATAATGGTTGTCTTGTCAAATGGAACAGTAAAGACGGCTGAAGTGAGTGGAAGGTAAGTAGTGAATTAAAAAAATATATATTTTCACTGCTTTCAGCCAAAGACTTTGGTGCGCAAACCATACTTGAAGCAATTGGAAGTGAAGAGGCATTGGTAGAAGAAAATTGCAATTGCCACACAGATTTGAAGGGTTAGCGGCGCATTACAGGTTATGGGGAAAGATCTGAAAAGTCGGATTAATAAAAGAGGCAGCAGCGGTACAGATGTGATGCGGTAAAAGTCCCCCTTCTATGTTGAAAATATTTATGATATCAATGGCATTATCATCTTTTGAAGAAAGTAATACATTTACTTAGTTAAATTCATTTAGCAAGTTTGGTCAATAATGTATAATAATAATCATAAATAACAATCCTTGCATTTTGATATAGCGCTTTTCACATCTTCTAGACATCTCAAAGCACTTCACGGAATATACTGTAAAGTGAATCAACTGTATATTTGTTGGCGAAAAGCGGCAGCCAATTGCGCACAACAGCTGTGGATATCGCTGTAAACAAGCCCCTGTGCTGGAATATTAAAGACTAATCTCAGAGTTTGTTGCATGTTATCCAAATGTAACATCTGCTGGTTGCTTTGCCAAGCCAAGTACTACAAGTCATTTTCATTTGGTAAGGTAGCAATCAAAAGATGAAATTTTAATAATCGCGCTCCTGGAAGTTGACATTTAAAACGGTAAACAGATGTGGGAGAACACCATGACTGAAAAATATTATTAACCACCAAATTCAATCCTGGTCTCTGTTGGTTTCAACAAAGACTTGTCTGAGGTCATTAAAAGCTGTTTATGCAGTCAGAGTCTTTTACTCTGCTCTGTTTGGGTCATGATGACCGAGTTTGAATATCATCTCACCAGGGTTTATAGTCAAACAATTGTGCAGGGTTATGTCACGTAACGTAACAATTAAATTATCAACAACAAGCATATCCTGACTTGATTTGTATCTTAAATTCACAGAAGATTTGCATCAGTCTTTCACTGCACCACAATACTGGTTTTACTCTTTACATTCCCTGATGAATTAGAGGATTAGTGTTGGGAGTCTGCTCTCTGAAATGTAATTGGGCTAAATAACTTCCCACTGTTTTATTAATTGTCTGGATCTTGCACTGCAAGTTCATAACAACTGCGGATTTTGCAACCGATCCGGTAGTAAGATATCACAGTGGAGCCCTGCTATTAATGTGGGGTCAATAAAATCCTATAGTTGGGTCAATAAAATTCCACCATGTGCTCTAACTGTAGATAGCTATATACTCTTGTTGTTATAAATGGCCATGATCACCGCTCAGCACTTTCGCTTCACTACATGCATGCAGATATGTTGGATCCATTGGGTTTACAAAACATGTGGCTAGGCTGTACCTACAAATTGGTCGTTTTGACTTCCTGTGCGACAACCCACTTTTTGATGGAGCCAGGGCAAGCATTTGGGATTCTTTTGCCCAAATTAACATGTCAGGATCCACACACCCCAATCACGCTATAAGCAAGTACTCATTATGATGGAATGAATGCCTCGCAAACAGTTTGTACTGTATTTTTGTTTGCCGTTTTATGTGACTGCTTTATTAACAGATTGTCAAGGTGTGCTTTCTTCCTTCAGAGTAACATTTTTATATACTCTGCATTAGGATCATCCATTCTAGGGTAGGATTTGAACAATCAGTTAATTCGTTCCAATCATTGACCAAACTTTGGGATATTTAAAATATATCTCCAAACTTGTAAATAACATTTGGAAGGAAAACTTTGATCAGCCACTCGTCTGTGCTCTGAATATGATTTTCACTCTTTTATAATAATCCTTGCATTTGATAGGATTATACTCTTTAGTGTCAAGAATAAATAGGAATAGTTCATCTGGCTTGTCAGTTTTGATAACTTGTTTACAGCTTCCAGCAAGTCTCTTGAGTCCACAAGATATTTTTCATTTTCATAGCAAACCTTTCAATATCCTATTAATCTCTAAAATTAGGAGTTTAATGGGAACCAGAGGAAGCAAAAAGTCTTAGAAAGAGAGTTTGGCAAATCTGCTTAATGGGCTGATAAGTGGCAAATGATGTTCAGGGTAGGTTACTGCATACAGCAAGTAAGAGTAGGAGGCACGGAAGAATAAAACTTGCCTGGGGGAAGATGAAGGAGATCTAGGGATATTAGCTGACATATCGCTCACTAACTGAAACAATATGAGGCAGCAATAAAGGCAAACATGATTCTGGCTATATTGCCAAACCAGTTGAGTTCATTTCTTCCAGAAGTCATACTCAAGCCATATGATGCTCTGGTCAGCCTGCACTGAGAGTGCTACATACAGTTCTGGTCACCACAGTGAAGGGGGATGCTAGGACAACAAGGATGGTCCCCAACGTTTGAGAAATAAACTTTGAGTAATGATTAGACAAGCTATGATTCTTTAATCTTAAAACAAGACGTCTAAAACAGGAGGTGTACATATAGAGGTGTTCAAGATTTGAGATTTTCAATAGGATTGAGAAGGTAAACCCAGAACAATATACAGTAAAATCTTGATAATCCAGGACAGTTGGGCCCACTCAACCTCCCGGATTTCGGAGTTTGTCAGTATTTAGAACCTACCCTAGAAATGGCTGGGGAGGTCCTGCCCCATACACCACATAAACACAGGACAGAAGCCAAACTATGGCCTGAGCAGCAACCACAGCCCTGGGTAACAGCGGCCACGCTGCGAACTGAAACAGCTGTTTCCCCCCAAATTCAGACATCAGAAATGTTTTAATGATGTATGTATTATGAAATCTTGCCGGTTTGGGGGAGTTGCGGGCTTTAGGAATGTCGGATTATCGAGGTTTTACTGTAACATTACATTTGAACAAGAGTACATAGGTTTGGAGTTGCAAACACAAATGGGGAAAGCTGCTGCCAAGAATGGAGAAAAATGTTGAATGGGTCAACAATGAATCAATGGAGACGATGAGAAAATCTGCTTTATATTACCTTTTAACTGGTTCATGTTCTGCACCTTTGACATCAATTTACTTGATGTTGTTGGCAATTTGCTATCAAATGTGCAGTACAATTGGGGGAGGTTATATAATGTGCATTGCACTGGAGCCATTTCAAGAAGATAGTTTCAGGAGCTCTGTGATTTATACCCACTGCTGTAGGAATAAGTGGGGAAAGCAAGCTCAGATTGCACTAGCTGTTCCATTGAGGTCTGTTGGCCATGCAGACAGCTCATAAGATGTGAACAGGCCATCTTTCAATGTATTCTGAAAGAGATAATCATACAACCAATCTGTTTTAAAAAAAATCTAATCTTAGCATTCTTGCAAATTTGATTAATTTCTCCTTTCCCACACTAGATCCCATGAGCTTATCACACCCATCTTCGCCCAGCTCCACTGGCATCCCAACACCCAGCGGATCGAGTTGAAATTTTTGTACTAAACATTAAATCCCGCCATGGTCTCCTCTCACACTAACTCTGCAACCTCCTTACAGTACCAAACTGACCTAGCTCTCCCTTCACTAAAAAGGTTTCACATCCCCTCCTCACCCTCGCTACCAGCAGCGGATGGGCTTTCATCGTTCCTGACCCCATTCTCTGGAACACCGTCCCTTGGATTTGGTCATGCCCTCGTTGAAGTGTATGGCCTCTTCCTTATTCTTCTCTTTTCTAAGAGACATTCAACCTCTACCAATTTGCCTTCTCTCTCTGGAAACGTATCTTAATCAACTTTTAATGTGCAATAGTTCATAATCGCACATAATTATTACCCTCCCGCATTTTGCCTGACACTTTTATTTGTTGCGACAATGTTCTGTGAAGACATTCATTCAACAGGATGTTTGGCAACATTTTTATGCCATGAATCATTGGTGATGAACCAACTTCAGCGTTCATTTCCGAGCAATTAAACAGCTTAAATATGTAAGCGTTGTTGAATTGAATGTGTTACAGACTGAAAATAATATATAAATCAAATTAGTTCAGTAGATGCTGCTAATGAACTCTAGCTTTTTGGTAAACTGGAAGAATCAGTTGCATAGAACAGCAGTATATAAATCAGAAGGCAATGGACCCTGGCTAATGTGTGGATGAAAATTGATCAGGGTTACACTTCTGTTATTTCTAATGGAAATGCACTATGGACATAGGGGTAAAATATTATTACACTTGTGACTGAAGTCCTGTAGCTCAGTGGTTAGAGCACTCGCCTTTCAAGCGCGAGACCTGTGTTCGAATCCAGGCAGGTCAGGGTGAAACATAGGGCAAGTTTTCTTACTCCACACACCTAATAATAATCCATCCCCCCCCCAAAAAAAAAAATTGGTAATTTCAATCCACAACTGTTTGTGGGACACTGCTGTGCGCAACTGGCTGCCGCATTTCACCCACAAATATACACTTTACAGTATATTCTGTGAAGCGCTTTGGGACATTGATAAGATGTGAAAAGCGCTATGTCAAATTCAAGGATTATTATGTAATAATAATAATAATAATAATCCTTGCATTTGATATAGCGCTTTCCACATCTTATCAACGCCCCAAAGCGCTTCACAGAATATACTGTAAAGTGAATTGACTGTATATTTGTGGGCGAATTGCGGCAGCCAATTGCGCACAGCAGTGTCCCACACACAGTCGTGGATTGAAATGACCAATTTTATTATTGTGTTTTTTTTTTTGATTATTATTGTGACACTTTAGACTGCACCAAGACAGTAGAACAAGAAGACAACAGTCTTAGAGTTGAAAAGGTTGATTTCAGGACAGACACCAAGAAACATTTCTTTACCCAGAAGGTGATTGACGACTGAAACGCGTTGCCAGGAAAAGGAGTCCACCCTGAGTGGTACATTCCACATTCCTAATACAATTTGTATGAAGAATTGATTTCTAAATTTATAACTAAATGACTTAACTCTCATTTTACTAGTTGCCTTGGACTAGAACAAATCATTGTTCCTCTAAATTCCCCTATTTGTTTTAATAGAAAATCTCAATCTCAAAAAATCTCAAAAGGAGTCCGCGCTGGACTTCTTTGGGTAAAGCAAAACAGCTTGATGCTGTGATAGAAGGACGGTGAGTTGGTTATTCTGGAAAAATGAGACCAAATGGGCTGAAGTGTCTTCCTCATCATAATTGATCTTGTGATCTTGTATTTGTTGGCCTCCTTGGGCAACCGAGACTGTAATTCACTGTCTTGCATCACACAAGAAGAATAGCTAGTCGGATGAGAGATGGGAGGAGTGTAAATTAAAATTGTATTCACCAGGAGACAGAAGGGAAAGTTAAACAGATTGGTCGACCGGAACTGATACAAATAATTTGATCTGTTCAATGCTTCCCCCCAGAATCAGCACATTGAATTTGTATCCATAATAGAAGTCTTACCTGAATTGCCCCCACACTCCTCACATTCCATAATCAGGAGACTACTGCTGATTGCTTTATAGCAGTTTGTTTCATAGGTTTTTGACTCTTAATAGAGAATAAATGTGTGTGCATTTTGCTCTTAGTTTCTTCAGTTTATGATCATTTATACATGTTAACCTGACGTGAAAGGTGCTATACAAATTAAACTTTGTATTGGATTTCCCATGGTTCTATAATGTGCAGTTTCCATGTTATGGAGACTTATTCTAACTATAGGCCAAGTCTTGTCTCTTACTGTGACAAAACAATAAACTCTTTCAGCCTGTCACTTCAATGACCTGCAGTCCCAGAATAATCCTTGTGCTTGTTCTTTGTATTCTTTCCCACTTAGATTTAAATTTTGTGCATCTTCTGTACATATCCAGCAATAATAATCTCAAATTGCAGAGATATTTTCAGTGGTTTATTAGTAATCACATACATGCCACATATGCACTTGCGTACAAATAAATATACATTCATCATGTAGTCATATGTTCTGTGCTTTTTGTGCCTGTGATGCCATCAATTGTAGTAGTACACAGATAAACCCCGCTTAACGTTGCCTTGGTTAACGTTCTTTCATTATTATGTTGCTGATACATAGGGAACATATATTCATTTAACTTTGTGACATTCGCTATTACGTCGTTAGCTAGCCAGTGGAAACAAACCACAGTACTTCGGGTAGCGTATGATGGCGCAAGGGCCTAACCCTTGAGAGTGATGGGCAGATTGGGAGTGAGCCAAGCTGGCAGCGAGAGAGCGACACAGGTTGGCAGTGAGTGAGACCAGCCAGCAGCGAGTGAGACTGACATCAGCAAATGAGACCAGACAGCCAGCAGTGAGTGAGTGAGCTAGGCAGGCAGTCAGGGAGTGAGTGAATGAGTGAACCAGGCAGGCAGGCAGTCAGTCAGGGAGTGAGTATAATTTTTGTTAGAAAATGTTAACGAAAAATGTCCAAAAGTACCTAACTCCAGTTTATATATTAATTCTTATGGAGAAAATGTGTTCGCTTATCGTCATTTCGCTTAAAGTCGCATTTTTCAAGAACCAAACTACGATGTGAAGTGAGGAATACCTGTATTTCACAATCCTTCTCGAGACATTAAGAGTCAGAAGCTCCCAATGTCACTAATATCATAACATTAACAGTCTCGGATTGTATACTACCCCTAGTAGCCCCATTATCCATGTCAAAATAATTAACTAATTGGGAATTTTCTGCCCCTACTATCTGGATACCTGTTTCAATAATATTGGAATAGAAGCAGGCCATTTGGCCCATCAAACCTTTCCTGTAACTATTAGAACTTGGCAGATATTTTAATCTAATTTCTTCACCCTTTTCTTCATATCCCTGAAATCCCTTACTTTACGAGTATCAATCTCTTCCCCCTGTTAAACATCCCAATCACTTTCTGCATCCAAGGGCTTGGGTGGTACATTCCACATTGTTAATACAGTTTACATGAAGAAATTATTTCTAAATTTATAACTAAATGATTTTACTCTCATTTTACGAGTTGCTTTCAAATTAATGCAACTTCTCAACATGGCTAAAATCCTTAATTGCAGGTATTAATCTTGTGAATCTTCGCTGAATGCCCTCCAAGGCTAATATTTGTTTCCCAAGGTTGAGCGCCCCAAAACTAAACGCGATACTCCAAAATCTGAAAAATGCTGCATACAATTCTTTGGCACAGTAAGCTTTTTCACACAATTTGGTATTGTCTACAAGATTTTTGTCCTTTTGTCAAGACCTTTCAATAGACATTGTGAACAACAGGAGTGTTGAAATCATCTTTGTGGAACTCTGCAGGAGACTGTTGCCCATCTCAAATAATAATCTTTGCGTTTGATGAGTTTATAATTACTCACGTTTTTTTTATTGCAAACTCACTTTTAAATCAGATTTGCCATTTCTTTGTTCAGACCTCTTGCTATTTGTTTTTTCTCTTAAAAACATACTATTTTTATATATAAATCTTTGTCACCTCCCTGCCCGATGAACCATTACCTGACCAAGAGAACGTAGTATGTGCCCATCTCTCTTGTTAGTTACCAGTAGGTATACAAAATGAAGCCAGGGAGATTTCTCCTGTGTTCTGTATAGCAGGTCTTGCTTGGTCTCTGCTATTCATTGCCTCTGGAAATGTGGCTGAGACATTGAACTATCAAGCAATCAATCTTTCATATCAGGAAGATCAAGTTTTTAACTAGTTATCCTGTGACTGCTGTTTATTAAAAATCTATCATCTATATATATCCATATACATATTTGTATATATATAAAACCTTTAGTGACTAGCCTTGTTAAATAATGTCTAATACTGTATTAATAATAAAATAAGACTGGTGTGTGATATAGACATTGTCACAAAAGGTTCTGCTGGTAGCACATTGGGTTATTTTATCTTTTATAATAATGAAATGCAAGAATTGTTATTATTTTGCTCGCACACCAGGCTCTGTGTCTGGGCTGACACTCCAATGTTGTATTGTTCGAGTTGCCATCTTTTCAATGTGATATTAAATCTAGGTTCCATTTGCCTGTGTAGGTGGTCATTAAAGATCCCTTAACACTATTCAAAACCAATCAATGGAGATGAACAATCCTTCAGATAAATTCCTCATTCACTTCATGGCTGTTTGTGGAACCTTGCTTTGTACAATAACGCAAGAGGCAGTCTTGTTGGCCTATATAAAATAAGTCACTGTACTTGACAATAAATACTGTAAAATAATTTAAGATGTTTTGATGTGATCAAAAAAACCCTGTAAAAATGAAAGTATTTTTCTTTCTAAAAGATTTACTGACCATGAATTTGTTTTATAAACTCATTTTGTGTCTATTTTATTACCCTTCATCCTAACAGATGATCCTGTGTTGCATCCATTATAATAGCTTCCTGGTCTAATGATTAACTCGGTAATATTTTCCAGATTTGTTCTTTTCATTTGTCTTGACCATTGTGAAATACTAAATGTGATTCCAGTGTTCTGCTATCTCTTCAGTTTCCAAAAACTACAAAGGCATTCTTCCTTTTAGTTTTGTTGGACGCAGACATGGAACATTACTGCAATCTTTTGACAGGCAATATTGTTATTTAAAAGGTGGATTCGTAGGCTTATATATTTCACTATTAAATCATTTATTTCCTTAAAGCACTCAGCATGTTTCATTCTCTTTTTTTCTACGAAAACCGCAACCTAAAAGTCTTTTCTGCACAGGCACAAATGTCAATTTGATTTTCCAGTCTTCTCTTGAGTCCATTTTACATGACGTAGCTGTTTTCTCTTATATACCTTCTTGTCTCCTCTTTCTGAGTAATGAAATTGGTTACAATCACGTTTTTGGAATAGTTGCAGTGAGTGGACAACCCAACCTGCCTTGTGCCCTGTTGGATCTTTGTGTAATGTACTAAGTCAAGTAGCACTCTGCTGGCTTTAATTAAGTTGCTGTCACTTTTTTGAATGTGACTGGCCTCCCTTTTATGACCACTTTAATTAGGTTGAGGTATTTGTAACAAGAGTTGAAAATTCCACTGGGATGAGGTCAGTAGCTGCAGGAAATGGTGTTAATTTCTTCTGTTGCTTGACCACTAGAAGGAGCTCCAACATTCATGTCGACAGCAAAGAACCTTTTAGCACCAGAAACCTTTTATTGTAGTACAGTACTGTATTAGAGTATCAAATGGATGTTTGTGAGTTGCCAGAGGATGTGAGCATTTTGATTTGTTCAGGATTCTGAATCAAAAACCTCAACTTGCATTACGATTGCCAACAAAATACACAGTCACAACATTTTACAGAATATCCAATGAAGGGCTTTGAGAATGTCCACCTGATGCGAAAGGCCAGGCACTGTATCAAATGTTGGGACTATAATTATTATTCAAGCTGTTTAATGGTGGAGAAAATCACAGATTATGTTCATCCCGTCCACACTTGAAGCCCATATTTTCAGAATTTCCTGCAAAGTGGACTGAGTTTCCCACTCCCAAACATGCTGGGAGTTATCCTGCGTACCCACATCAGATATAATAATAATCCTTGTATTTGATGTAGTTCCTTTTCAAAGCGCTTCACAGAATATACTGTGAGTGAATTGACAATATATATTTTTGTGGGCGAAACATGGGCAGTGCAGTTCTATGCAGTTTATAAAAAATGTGCCAGCAAAGAACCACAATGAGCTGCAGATTTATGTATATTAGATTTGTCTACCCCGAGCATTTCTCACCCTATCACCTAGCCAAAGCTCAAACCTGATAGCTCTGCTTCTTCGTGCAATATCTAAAAACAAACTTTATTTTAAACAAATGTGCATTTCTTAAATTTCCACTGTTTTTCTTGGTCTCATCTGATCATTGCGAGATAGACGCCAAAACCAATGTTCCAGAACTCGCCAGCTCCCATTTGAAACTCGGTTGTGCTGCTTCGTTGAGCAACTGTCTTTTGCACAGAGATCAAACAGCCCAGTTGCAAATACTATAATGCCCCACAGAACACCAAATCATGGAGCTCAGTTTTGCCTTGACATCCACAAATGTTTCTGGAAATTGTGTTGGGTTATAAATAATAATAATAATCCTTGCGTTTGAAATAGCGCTTTTCACGTCTTCTAGACATCTCAAAACTCTTCACGGAATATACTGTAAAGTGAATTGACTATATGTACTTGAGTGAAATGCGACAGCCAAATATGCACAGCAGTGTCCCACAAACAGTCGTGGATTGAAATGACTGGTTTTTTTTCTGAGGGATTATTATCAGGCGTGTGGAGCAAGGAAAGTTACCCAAGGTTTCGCCCTGCCTGGAATTTAACCCAGATCTCTCGCTTGTAAGGCGAGTGCTCTAACCACCGAGCTCTAACCACTGAGCTACAAGGACTCTAGGGTTGGTAAATTGTATTACAGTATTCTGTCATGCTGACTTACCTGCCATAAGGGGGCTGCTGAGATTGTAATATGTGGAAGGCATTCTGCCCCTCTACTACAATTATTAAATTCAATACAGAGTATCTGCTTTTATAATGAATTTGCACACATGCTTGTCATTTGTTTTGCTGTTCTTCGGATGAGGCATTAAACCAAGGTCCCGTCAGCCTGTTTAGGTGGATGTTAAGGATCCCATCGCACTAGTAAAAGGAAGTTTCTCTCCCCCGGTGTCCTGGCCAACAAACCTCCAAATGAAAAATAAATTGGTTACTTCATCCCCTCCATCACTTCATCCCCTCCATCTGTGGGTGAACAAGTCAGCAGCCAAGCCAAAAATGCCAACCTTCCCTCTGAGGTGGGTCATAAAGAGAAGGTAGAGGGAACTTGGGGAATGATGGTGGTGGCATTCTCCTGTATAAACTGCTGAGTTCATGTACCCACTGCTGAGAGAGCTTAAAGTGAACCTGACCATCTTAAAGCCTGATCAGGTATGTTGGTTCATGGCATTAAATATTATCTGATGGCAGCTTAAAGTCAAACTCACCACAGAAACGTTGAGAAAGTTCAGAAAATAAAATAGATTCTCATGTTTGACAAGTAAAATTGACCTGACAAAACTCCATTCGAGGGATCGTTCTGCTTTGGCTCTCGGAGCAATTGGCTGTGATGACATCTTCACTGTGTGGAAAATCTCAATCCTCTCATTTTATGGTACAGTTAATTCACTAATTGACTGTGCCACTGGGGAACCTATTGCACTAAGGGTTTTGAAGACCAGCTTGAATATGAGCTACATTTAGGTCTCGGTAAGAAGGCTTTAAAGAGCTCTATATTCAGACCAGAACGAAATTGGCTCCCAGGCCCCCTTTCATTTTTGACCCTACTGTGCAGTCATTTATTATTGCAATTCATATCCATGCCACTCAATCAATATGTGTTTCATTACCACTGAATCGTGGGAAATGTAGTTCACAGGGAGCTTTATAGCGCCTGAGAATAACATCTCCCGCTATGTATTTAGTTACACAATTTCTCTGCTGGTGAATTGGTTTTGGATTAGTGGGAAGCTGCATGTCAAAAAACGTTTTGATTGTGAGCATTGTCGGCGTTGTATTTGGACATCATATTTCTTGGGAAGACGCCTTTCTGTGAGCGCATAAACAAGTTAGGCGTGGCAAATCCAGAGTATTTTATGGAGGCATGTAGTCTTGACCAGTGTGACTCTTATTTTCAAGCCCTGGATTTCCACATCGAGCAAATTAAATGGATTTTTATATATTGTACTCTATGAGAGGCCATATCCATTATCTGTTGAGAAATAGCATTCTTTCTTACGGTTGTAACTTCATCTTGCCGGCTACGAGGTATGTATTACAGACTAATAAAGGGGTGCCTGATTCAATATGCTGGAAAGCCAGGCAGTCTGGTCCAATTGTAGTTTAGGTAATTTTAAGGTCTTTATTCATTAATGTAGCTGGCTGCAGATGCCTTCATTAATTTGAAGTAAAAGGAATTCTCAGCAGCTTGCTCAAGTCTTCAAGGGCCATCTGTAGGAGAGAAAAACATCAAAGTGATTAAAAAGGCTGAATGGATCTCCAGCCAGCTTCATTGCATACAGTATAAAGCCAGATGATTGGCTTTCAAGATCTGGATACAATTCGTTGCCCCCATTTGAGCAGATAAAATAATTATATTTGCATTTTTGCAACCCCACTAACCGGGGATGATTCGGAAATATCCACCCTTAAATCCTATACTTCCAAGATGTGACAACTTGTCATCTTCAGCTTTTAAATTCTTTGGGTATGACCTGAAATTTACATCAAACAGATTACTTCAATTTCCAGTCTATCTGATCCGACAGCCCTTCAGGAATCTGATTTACACTTTTAGCTCTTGGCTCGCTGGCTTCACAGCCTTCAAATGTAACAAGGTTCTGAAGGTAGACTGGCAATCACCAATCGATTGGAAAATCTCAAACTTCCAAGTGTGGAAATAAGTTGAGAAACATTTACTAGAGTTCTCATGCTCCAGTAAATCCTTCCTGTGCTAGACTTGTGTTGTAAGCAGGAAACGCTTTCTCCCAAAGACCACCAACCTGTTACATTATTGAGCTGTAAATCTGTATGAGCTCGGAGAAATCAACACAGATCCATACAGTATTAATCTTGTTGTTAACACTAAATATAAACTGGTTTATATATCATACATAATTAATATGATTCTTCAAATACAGGAAGCAAATTGTACAATTATATTTGTTCAACCATGACAAAAATTACATTTACATAGCGCCTTTCACGTCGGGATCGTGTCGCGTGGCGCTGGACACGTGTTTCGGACCCAAGCTGGGAGTTGTGGTATTTGAAGAGGGGGGGCATGGCGGGTGGAGGAGGGTGATCAAAGGCGCAGTCAAAGA
The DNA here is from genome assembly GCA_035084275.1 of Hydrolagus colliei. NCBI lineage: Eukaryota > Metazoa > Chordata > Chondrichthyes > Chimaeriformes > Chimaeridae > Hydrolagus > Hydrolagus colliei. Next base: position 128,376,664 of record CM068743.1, read on the forward strand.
GGAGGGTCTAGATACATGTCTTGAAGGAGGCAAGGGAGTATGCGAGGGGGAGGGATTGCAAGATAGAGTTCCTAAGGGTGGGGGCAGAGTGTCTGAAGGCTCGCCCGCCAATCAATAGTGGGCTGGACGAGGCGGGGGACGTGAAGCAGATCGGAGCCCACTGAGCGTAGGGAATGAGCAGGTTGGTAGGGGATTAGGAGGTCTAAGAGGTAGGGGGGAGCAAAGCCATGGAGGGCTTTGAAAGTAAAAAATATTTAACTTTGCATTTTTATTTTGGGAACACTATCTTCAATAGTCATAAATACTTTATTAACCCCAGTCATTAATGACATTTTTGAAGATAAAATACTCCCTCCCTAAAGTATTTGGATTGAGAGTAGCTATTCCAACATGGCTATCTAAAAACAACAACAACAACTTGCAAGTAAATTACAGGGGTATAAGAAGAGGGATGGATAGGATTGCTGTTAAAAGAGCTATAAATCTCTTATGGTTTGCTCACTACAACAACAAAATAACAACAAACAAAATTACGTTTGTATGTTATAGTAGTTGTAATCTTTGTACGATTCCCTTAAATAGAATTATGCTAAAAATCTAGATGAATCCTGAATGACTGTTGGCTTTGGTCAATAATAACCAGTGCCTTTAATCACAAGTATCTTTGATCACAAAAGTGGGAAGGAAGGTGGACAAAGTTGTCAAAAAGCTAATGGAATCTTAGATTTTATAAATAGGGGGAAAGAATATACAAGCAAAGAGGTAATGCTAAGCTTATATGAATCATTACTTGGACCATAGTTAGAATATTGTGTCCAGTATATAAGCAAGTGTCACTTGCAGAACTGAGAATTTTTGGGAGATGTAGTTGAGGCAAGATCCTCAGAAGGGAAGTAGACATATACCTTAAGAAGAGTCAGTTACAGGGAAAGGGATACAGGGAAAGGGAAGGGCAGATGGGACTGAAATGATTCATCTTGAGGTTGTTGGCAGGGACACAATTGGCCAAACAGCTTCTTCTTTGCTGTAAATTTATATGGTTCTACGGCGCGCACGATAAATTGTGACAACCACAATAATTGGGTGAGGTTTTCACAACCAGGTGATTATTTGTGCCTGTATTGCTCGTTCCTGGCAGCCAATTTTTTTAAAAAAACGAACTAATGTACTGTATTTGGCTAATGTAACATGCGGCAATGAATGGGAATTCTGTTACCATGAGAAAGCATGGAAGAAGAATAAGCCATTCAACCCATTGAGATTGCTCTTGCAGACAGGGTCACAAATAAGTTACACGGTCATGGTTGTTTTTTAACCTCATCTTCTAAAAGAGGTGACTGACCATAAGTAACAGCTCTAAGAAAAAAACACTCAATGGAATTACTTTTCTACCTTGTAAGGTAATTAATTGAGAGCTGCAGAAAATCAGGTTAACATTCATTCTGCATTATTCACCCCCAAATTAGCTGCATTGCATAGATGCATTCCAGTGTCCCTAGGATGAATAGAACTACTATATAACGTTCCATAGAGTATGTGTTCATTTATATATATGCTTTATAAGTTTCCTTACTCCATGCCTGATAATAATGCCTCAAGTAAAAAATATAATAATAATTCAATGGTTAGAACACTGCCTCCACAAGCGAGGTTCAATTCCTGGCAGGATGAAATTTTGGGCAAGTTTCCTTACTCTACATGCCTCTGTTTACCTAGCATTAAGTAGGAACCCGATTGTTAGTCGATTGGTGGATTGCTTTTCCAGAGGTAATAATTTTTTACAAAAAAAATTGTTCACTTCAATCCACGATGTATTTTTACGCAGTTCTTTAATTCAAATGTTACAAATCAGACTCTTTCAAATCACACTCTTTCACAATCTTTTTCAAATCTGCAAATCACTCTTCCTATAATCCTTTCATACTTCCACATCCATATTCAACTGCCAATTATGCATCAGAGCAATATGCAACAAACTCAGAGGTGAGCGAGCGTACTACCACCTGAGACAGGCTAACATCTATCTGTCAACTTGTGGTATCAAATGGCAAAATCAGCACAAGAATTAACCTAATTTAGTGGTAATTAACAATTGTTGTACAATTTCACCAAGGAAAACTACTTGAGGTTAGTGAGAGTTCAAATGAAAATGCTTTTCTGTCTGTATTGGTGCAGTGAACGCAACGAGGGAATCTGTCAGGGCCAATAATTACTCTTGAGAAGGTGGTGATTGTGTCTTTTCTTTAAACTACTGCAATCCTTGTTGGGGGCCCCCCTCTTTAAGCATGTGATGGGCATCCACATGTGTCAGACACCAGGCCCGAACAAGACAAAACAATAATTGAAGACATTCTGTACTGATGAGGGATGCACTGACGCATATTTCCATAACTCCATTTTTGTGGTAAAGTTTATAACAGTTTATTTGCCAGAATATATTTGAATTTTGTCGTTAATGAATGTGACAAACATTTTATCCCATACTGTATCTGGAGAGAGTTATCGTGGGTTTCTGATTTGCATTTGATCTAGGCATACAATTCAGTGATCCATAACTCTGAAGTCCTGTTTGGAAAATGCATGCCAAAAATATGTTCTTTGGCTATCACTAATAGCTTTGATAACAGTAACATAAGACAAGGTAATGAATGCATATGTGTGGATTGCTTGCTTTGCAGCTTATCATAATTATGAGCTGAACTGCACAGTGCTTTCATAGAGCATTAGTTAGTTGTGTGTGAAACGAAGGTACATTTTGTCTGCTTTAAGAGTTTAGGGAGACTTAAGTTCCTAGAACAACCAGGAGTGAGTCGTTGAGAAGTTTGGCTGAAAGATCATGTTGGCAAATGGGATAAGTTCAGAGTCCAGCAGGCATTGCATCTGCATCAGCACTACTTTTGCAAGGCATATTTTGTTTGTTTAAAGAGTCCCGGTCTTTGTGACTGGGAAAGGAGAATAACAAAACAGCCATTTGACATCTGAGTGTCGCAAACACATGCACGGCTACAGTATTTGTATCATTTTGTGATGCCCTTTTAAATAAACATTTCGTGAGAATATCATGCTGTAAAATTACTTTTTTTTTCCTGTATTATTACAACAGCAAAAGTCCTGTACTAAAAATAAATGTCGCTTTTATTTTAAAAGATTAAAATGTGCTTTGTTGTCTTTGCCGTTCCAAGTTGTATCACAATTTCAATCACAGTTTCAAACTTATTTCTCAAGTCTTATGAAAAGTGGGCCTGCTGAGATATGACATGAGGGGGGTTGGCATCTTAGTGCAGTCAGTCCCTCACCCCCAGCTCTGAGGGCTTGTATTCAAAGTGATCAACAAGTGGGAAAACATGGAAACAAATCAATCTTAGAAAAAGAATACTCACTGACTTCTAGGTCAGGCTTCGGAATTTGGTCTCCTTCAACTATGTTCTTGGAGTGCACCCCAGTGTTAGAAAGTGCAAGGAATTTTCTGACAATTCTTCACAGAGAAGTACGGAAACAATACTGTTCACACTGTCCAGTTCAGTCCATCGCCAACAGTCAATACTGCTTTTAAGGCTGCTTTGTTTGAGAAAGTTTAGAAACATGTTTGAAAATACTGTACAGTTGGTCAATGATTTTTTTTATGGTGTTAAGCATTAACTACCAAACAATTCTCAATATAGCGCAATATTTGAGGTGTGTGTTGCCTGCATTCTTGGGCCAGGTACACAATTTTTGTGTGGATTATTAAAAGCGGGTGAGGAAATGATTGAATGAATGGTCTTTTAAGGTTAGTGGTCAGATTTGTGACAATAGTCTGTGATGTTGTGTAATTTATTTTTCCTGAACGTCAATAGATGCTACACAGTAGACAGCGTTTTCAGTGCTATGGGCCCTTAGGGGGTTGGTAGGAGAAGGTTCTGTGGAGCAAAACAGACCATGGATGAATAATGGAGATACAGGGAGAAATTGAGTTAGAGAATTTGTGCAGAATTTTTCCTTTAGTAGATAGAGTGGCTGGTACTATGGTCAATGATACAACGGTAAAGTAAGGTAGGTTTTGCATTGTTTGGGGACGGAATTGGTTTAGGTCCAGGCCAGGGGCTCTATTTTTAGTCCATCCGTTATTATGCTCTTTGGTTAATGTGCTCTGGACTATGTTGACTGACGGTGGAATAAGATGTGTCGACTTGTCTGCGTTGAACTCTGAGCTGGAAGTGAACCTGAGGTTGTGATACCAGCACAAAGATTCCTGTGATGTGCATGTGTGTGAGGTTACTAGAAACAGGAATTCCCCTTTCAATTAAACTTGTTCTAAGTTAATCGGGTTAAAAGTTAAATTGGTGCCCTATTGTTTTTCAGTAGAGCTAACTACAGTGTAGCCACCTTAGAATAAATTTATTTACAACATGATTGGTAATAAAGCGGTTGAAGCATGGATCCCATTCTTTGTACTGAGTCCGTTCGCTTACTACTGTACATTGTTAGTCCATTCACTCACATGTTGTTGTTACTGGGCATCATCCAACTTTTGTGTGAAAATGGCTGAATTATGGTTCACTAGGGTCGCTGTTAATGTAATTTCCTGTGTGTTTTATTTCAATTTGTTCCTACAAAACAATAATAAATGAGTCACTCGATCCACGACTGTTTGTGGGACACTGCTGTGCGCAATTGGCTGTCGTGTTTCATCCAGAAATATACAGTCAATTCAATTTACAGTATATTCTGTGAAGCGCCTTGAGACATCCAGAATATGTGAAAAGCGCTCTATCAAATTAAAGGATTTTTCCCATTATGCATTTGCAATTCAGGAAATAACATTGGTGGCTACTAAGATTGGTTTGTATAATAATAATTCTTGCATTTGATATAGCACCTTATCATGTCTAGATTTCTGTACATTTTGTGGGCAAAATGCAGCAGCGAGTTTGCACACAGTAATGTCCCACAATTGCTAATGGAGTGAGTGACCAATTTTATTTGGGGGCTTATTGGCCAGGATTCCAGGAGAAATTCCTTTCTCTTTTTGAATAGTTTTGAATGGACGTGGGTTCTTTAATGAAGAAGACCATTCGGCTCAACCTTCCAGAACACCACCGTACCATTTGTGCACCCATCTTACCAGAAAGTTACCAGGCCTACAAGGGTTAAGTTACGAGGAAAGGCTGCATACATTTGGATTGTATTCCTTGAGTTTAGAAGATTGAGGGGTGATTAGATTGAGGTATTTAGGATTATAAAATAATTTGATGGGGTAGATACAGGGAATCTAAATCAAGGTGCATAGTCTTAAAATTAGAACCAGGCCATTTAAGAAGGAAATCAAGAAGCATTTTTTTACACAAAGAATGGTGGATATCTGGAATTCTCTCCCCCAAAAGGCTGTGGATCTATCCATACCTTCAAGAGTGAGTTTGCTAGATTTTTGGTAGGTCAGGGAATTAAGAGATATGGGGAGAAAGTGGGAAATTAGAAGGATTAATTGAGGTACAGATCAGCCTTGATCTAATTAAATGGTGGAATAGGCTTGAAGGGCTGAATGGCCTATTCCTGTTCCTATGTTTCCTATTTCCATCAGAGCATGAAGCTGCTCTTTAAATGTCCTGGCACCTACCATCATTCCTGGCAACTGATTCTGGTCGTTAATTACCCTCTGGGTAAAGAAAAACTTCCAGGTATCTACAGAAATATATTTAATATAGATAGTAACATTATCAACTGAGAGACCTCAACATTTTGTCAGAGATCAGAACATTTAAAAACGAGTCAAATTTACAGAGAGCAAATTTTTTAAAATTGTTAAAAGCAACCATTGAAATTAGAACAAATATTCAGATGAATAATTATTTAATGGGGAAATGTTTGCAGCACATTTAAAAATGTAATGCTTTCCACTCAGCAATTATTTGATGTTAAGAAAAAAATTCAGCTGAAAATTAAGAGATTTTCAGTCAAATGCATATAAGCCTGACAAAAACAAATTGCTGACAGTCTTGGTAAGCGCGAATTGTTATCAAGTCTTCCTTTTGCTCTTTACAAAGCAACAGTGTAGTTAGCTCTGCCCCATGAAAGTCTGCTTGTTTAGCTTGCTTGGTTGGCTTAAAAATTTGCTGTGAGGAAATCTGGCACCGTTTTGAGGACAGCATTTGAATCCCGTTCTCAGAATTCGATGTACAAGCTGCCTTCCTTTCGGATTAAGTCATACTGGAAAGAACACTGCAGTGGCTGGAGTCATTCGGTTTCCAGACGGCACTGCGATGTATGTGGGACTGTTTGTTTGTTTGTTTACTTTGGTACCAGGATGGGGAAATCACAACACTGATGTATTTCATATATTTATTAAACCCTCCAAAATAGTCCACTTGATCAGTTTGAAAATTGTCTCATTTTATAGCAGGGCCGATCAATGTAGTCAGGCTTATAGATGACTTAAACATTCTTACTTCAGCAGAAACTGTCAAACCATCTCTAAACCGCACGGATCCCAGCTGATAGTGGAGATAGTATCGTTTAAAACAAGGAAATTGCTTTCATAGAATTATAGCATTCGGCCCATTGGGTCTGTGCTGGCTCTTCGAAAAGAGCTGTCCAAATCAATCCAACTCCCCCGCGCTCTCCCCATAGCCCTACAAACCTGTCCTCCCCAAATCATTATCAACTTCTCTCATAATAGTTGTTATCAAATCGGCTTCCACCATTCTTTCAGGCAACGCGTTCCAGTTCGAAACAACTTGTTGAGTGAAAAGATTTATCTTTCCCTCCCCTCTGTTTCTTTTAACAACTATTTTAAATGCGTGTCCTCGGGTTACCGACCCACCAGCCATTAGAAATAGTTTCTCCTTGTTCACCCTATCAAATCCCCTCATAATTTTGAAAACTTCTGTTAAGTCTCCTCTTCACCTTCTCTGCCCCAAGGAGAATAATTGTAGCTTTCAACCAATCTTTTCAACCAATTCATAGCGAGATGTTTGATGGTCCAGCAATGTTTATAGAATATGTTTAAAGTGACTACCTCCGGAGAAGGCAGAGGGGGAAGGGGAGGTCTCCTTGGACATGAATTGGCTTCATTCAAAGTCTCTCACTTTGCAATGGAATGTCGGAATCAAGTCAACCTTCAATGGAAGTCTCAGTAGCTCAGTTCCTGAGTCAGACTAGTCCACAATAATTTAGGCCATTGCTGTAGCTCATCGGCAGGACTTGGAGGCCACAGTCACAGAGGCAGGAACTTTCCCGCTCAACTCCTGATAACCCGGCAAGTCAAAGCCCTAAAGAGTAAGGTGGTCCACGCTTATCACAAAGCTTGTCGGTTGGCGCATTCAGTAGCAAGCTATGTGCTTATAGCTGGTTAAATTCCAGAAGTACCCTAATGCACATTCTCAGGTCCGCAAGCCTTGGCTCTTGCCAAGCCACTTTAATATTCAGGTAAGGAATCTTTGTGGAGAGACTCCTTTCCAAACATGGGATTTTCCATGTGTAAGTGGATGCATGGAACTCTCAGACTGGTTTGAAACTTGTTAGCATGTTGATGGATTTCCACTTGTGTCATACACTAACCAAAGCAAAATTCATAGATTAGAATTTTTTTTTATCACATTTCATTTGAATTGTTACTAAAAAAAAAGTTTACTCTGGTAAGCTTTTGTCTGTATTAAACATTAATAATTATTATAATAATAACATTGGTGTAAATGCACATTTAATTTTTTTTTGAATGCTCATGTATCTCTTTTCACTACAGAAAAGCAGTGATGGATCTACTGATTGATTTATGCAGCCAATATCATTTGAATCCAGCACATCATACACTCGAACTGCAAGCCAGAGAGACACATAAAAAACTGGGCTTCAAGCCAAATACTCCCATAGGAGTGTTGGATGTGGACAAAGTTTTCATAAAGGAGAAAGTTGTTGAGGAGAAGCCAAGAAGACCCCCACCTGTAGTGCCTGAAGTAGGTAACAAATTAAAGGCAATATCGCACTTCAAATTTTCGTCACATTCACCTGCAATTGGACAGTCACTACATTTTACAGTTATTACACTTTAAAGTTGAATGTTGTGATGCTCTTTGAGATGTCCTACTAGCATGAAAAGCGCTATATCAAATTCAAAACCTTTTATTTTAATAATAAATAATAATCCTTGCATTTTGTAGAGCACTGTATCATGACGAGACTCCTCATAGTGCTTCACAGGATATACAGTAAAGTGGATTGACTGCATTTTGTCCCAATGCCCCACAAACAGTGAGCAACCAATTTGGGGGATTTGGGGCTAGGGCACTGGGAGAAATTTCCTTCTATTTTCGAATAGTATCCTAGGATCTTTAACATCCACCTGGGACCTCAGTTTAATATAATAATAATAATCCTTGCATTTGATATAGCGCTTTTCACATCTTATCGACGTCCCAAAGCCAATATATCTCATCTGCAGGACTGTATCTCCACTATCACTTAATTGGAGGATGAGCTCAGACTATGTGATTCAAAATCTCAATGTGAGGCTTGAACCCACAACCTTCTGACTCAGAGGCGAGAGGGCGACCTTGTGTTAATTGATGCAGATTTGAATTGAGTAGTAATTAAAATTGCTTGTTGCATTTTCTGTGCTTACTCCACAGAGAAAACTACAACTTGGTCTGCATTTACTCTGTAGCTTTTCGGTGCATCCAGAATTTTGCAGATTCTTAAACGCAACTTTAATTTTAAAACTGTTCTTCTGATAAGTTTCTTTTTAGAACTACATTTTTTTTAGAACTACATCTTTTAGAACTATTGCCATGCCCTCCTTGCCGGTTTCCCCGCCACCACAATCCACAAAATCCAGCTAATTCAAAACTCTGCCGCCCTTATACTCACCCGCACCAAGCTTCGCTCCCCCATCACCCCAATCCTTGCCAGACTTCACTGTCTCCCTATCCTCGAGAGGATCGACTTCAAGATCCTCACCCTTGTTTTCAAATCCCTCCACTCCTCTGCACCCCCCTATCTCTCTGATCTCCTCTCTCCTCAACCCAGCTCCCACTGCCTTCGCTCCACTGGGTCTGGCCTCCTCCATGTCCCCCGAGTCCTCCGCTCCACCCTCGGTGGCCGTGCCTTCAGCCAATACGCCCCGAGGCTCTGGAACTCCCTTCCTCACAAACTTCGCCTCGCCCCCTCTCTTCCCAGTTTCAGGTCACAGCTAAAGGCCTTTCTCTTTGACCACGCCTTTGGTCACCTTCCTGCCCCTGCCACTGGCTCGGTCCCAGGATCTGCTATTGTGAAGAGCTCTGAGACGTCACCCGGTGTGGAGGGCGCTATATAAATCAAAGTTGTTGTTGTTGTTACATAATAAATGGCTTCAAAGTTGAGACTACATTCAGGATGCCCTGAAATTCTAAATCAATAGGGTAAATCTGGACATAAATGGACATTTGTCCCCTGCATTTCCTGTGCTAGGTGTATATACTTCCTACTTATAAATAGGAATCCTTCATTTGATATAGTGCTTCACAGGATTCAGTCTTAAATCAGTGGTGACGAATCCTTTTGGTCAGCCAAACAAATACATTTTTCTTGATTGAATATTTTTTGATTTACGGCCGCACCAAGAATATCATTACGCAGTAGCTACGGGAAGGAAACCAAATATTGATTTAACACAGACTTGCCTAGACTTGTGCGAATATTTGGCGGGCCACTTCTTCACACCCCCAAGGACCACTTTTGGCCCACAGGCTGTGGGATTGCCAACAGTGAGTGGGGTCGACTACGCTTTTGGAGGTGCTGTCCTTTGGAGGCCACATTAGACCCAAGTTCCTTCTGTCTTTTCAGCTGGACATTAAGATCCCATGACACTATTTTTGCCAGAGTTTCTGCCTGGGTCCAGGCCAGCAACAGCCCAGAAAGAATTGATTGTTCACTTCTTGACTGTGTTTATGGGATGTCGCTCAGCTGTCGTAATCACCTGCAAATACACAGTCGCTACAAATTTCACAATGAAATCCTGTGAAGCACTTTGCAACGTTTCAACCACGGGATAAGGCACTATATCAAATGCAAGATTTATAGGAGGAAGTAACGATTCCTAAGAACTAACGCATGTAGAATTTTGTACACCACTAGGCCAAGTGGCAGTATCTGAATTTTCCTCTGCGTCAGCTTAATGGTTACAGTATATATTGGTTACAAAATCTACCATAGGTCCAGTAGAAGCTCTATAGTACTTTGGCACAAACAAAGTGACACCTAAATGAGAAGTCAGAGAATGAGGAACATCTTCATTACTAATGCAAATGATCTCTTCTATTGATTGTTCTACTTTTTAACGTGAATTGTCTGAAATCTCTGATTGTTGCAGAAAACTGTGCGGCTGGTGGTGAATTTCCTCAGGACACAGAAGGCTGTCGTGCGTGTTAGTCCGTTTGTGCCTTTGAACGATCTGGTCCCAGTCATATGTGAAAAGTGTGAATTTGATTCAGACTATCTTATGCTCCTGGGAGATAGCATCAAAAGGGAAAAGCTGGATCTTCTAAAATCATTGAATGATTTAGGAATCAGGGAATTATACGCCCTGGATACCAGCAGAGGTAAGTTTATCAAACACCAGATAACAAATATAATGAGGCTTCTCAACAACATTTTTACTTTGGAGCTGTGCAACTCTCCAACTTTAATTTTACGTGTACAACCTAAATTAGGACAATACTGAAATAACTGCAAAGTAAAATATATTTTAAGCACTGGTCAGTTGTAATTCTAAAATCCACGTTGACGATAATAATATTGCAAATAAAATAATAGGTTTATTCTGGAATCCGCCAACCCCAGAATGAAAATTAAATTAAAAAATAAGTTCCTTAAGCCACATACTGTACAAATTCACCATTAAGAAAATGCACGTTCATTTCTCAAGACAATTGTAACAAATTGTAATACAGTAAAAGCCCGTTTATCCGGCACCCTCGGGACCTGGCCAATGCTCGTTAAAGCGCGTGATGGATATTCAGCCGAAAACACCCCCAAAATAATTTAAATTATAAAAATGCATTTTTCCAGATAAATTCCGGTTAATCGAATGCGGATTTTTTTTTGAGGTGCCGGTTATATGGAAGTTACGGTTGATCGGGTCACGGATAAATGGGCTTTTACTGTATACGGTAATTCTGATTTGTGGAGTTGTGGACTTTTCCAGTTCTTGTATTTGACAGGAAACAAACTTTAAATGTTTGGAAATGGCTGGCTTCACAATGTAGACATGTTTCAATGCTATTGTAGTAAATTGAATGCTAGCGTGTTTATTTTAGTTTACAACAGTAATATTTTCCTTTAATTAGAGTAGGAGAATCAAGATGTTTCTGTTTCATATTAAAGCATATCATGTGCCAACAACATTGTACAACTGGGTGTTGTATTTCGCAAACAGTCATTCGTGTAATGTATTTTGATTATGTACTTTCATTTGTCCCTGAGAGTTGCTGTTTTTAACTCTGCTGGCCAAGAAAGACCTGTTCTGTATTCACAGAGCAACATTAGGGGGAAACGTGAAAATGTCAACCATGTAATTGAAGAGACATGTGTTGTAAGGCTGTACTTTTCTCTGCGAGACAGAGTTTTATAATTTTGTATTAAAAAATGATGTATGTGGCACTTTTCTCGGACATATAAATAGATATGTGGGGAGAAATTCCACCTGAGTTTAGATTTATTCTATTTTCTTAGCATTGTAGAGCATCTGGAATTTAGGAAATTGAAGCCAGTGTTTTCTAAAATAAATGTACAAAACCAATAAGACTGTTTTTTAAAAAACATGTGTACATCTATTTGGTTCAACAGAAATCCCAAACAAATACAAAGTACAGTATTTTCTTTTCCATTTTTCCTTTCTTCTGAAACAAAGAAAAATTCTGTGGTTTATGGTACATTTCTCCATCGCGCTCAGGTTGTGGCACACGTTGTTTTTGTGAAAACAGTCGGAAGTCACCCCAGTGTGCAACACATCCATGTGCTCACCCACACACACCCTGATGAAGCGCACTTACCTCTCTCGGGAGGGCTCCAGTGTGTACCGTACACACACGTTTACTGTACTCTGCATTTAAGAATTCATCAAGTTCCAGACGCTCTTAAGATACCAAGAAGCTAGAGGAAGTCTAAACTCAGGTGGAATTTCTACCCTCAAATTTGTAGTGCATTATTTCCCTTGATTTCATAAGTACTGCAAACGTAATATAAATTGAAGTACTTGTCCAACCTGATCATTCATTCAGAATTTATCAACCCAAATTAATGGAATTATACGTAATAATACTCTTTATGACTCTTCAGAGCTGCCCTGTGTTATCTCAGTAAAGCGGCCAAGAACATGTACTGTATTTTTATAATTCTGAAAATCCCAATGATTTTCTGTTTTGAATTGAACACTATGTTCAAATGATAGCATTTCAAAAAATTTGTCTTGAGATAAATAATGTCTGTTTAATGAAGTGCTTTGTGAAACTATTATTGCTGTGGATCCATTTAAAGTGTTCTTTTAATGCTTTAAATAAATCTAATTTTCATAATGTGAAACTTCCTTTCCATTACTATTAGCTTCCATTACTACAAAGCCAAAAGATTGTAATGAAATGTAAGAAATTCCTGTTTTTACAGTTTGTAAATTTTAATAATGTGCCCTTTTTATAGTTCTTCAGTCTCAATCTCACTCTGTCCCTTCAACTCTGAATTACAAAGGTATTGTATTACCTGCTTGATCCACTGTGTAGCTTCATTTGCTTTGCTGCAAGCATATTCTCAATATGCATGCACAATGTTTGGCTAGATTGTCTTGCATATGTGTGAGAAATACTGGTAGCTTGCATTAACCCTCTTTACATCACCGACACAGTAGAATATTAATATAAACATCAAATAAAAAGTGCTTTGTGACTTTCATTGTATTTCAAAATAATGACTGTAAGCTATTAATTAACATTAAGTATATGACGCTATGCTTTTGAATATCCAAATCTCTCTAAGTAGAGTAATTTGGATGATAAAGGCCCTATTGTACGGATTTTGCTCTTTACTAATGACTATGCTTGCCTGCCTCCATGACTGTCTATTTCAATCAAATTCACCAGTACTAGTCGGGGTGGCCTGCTGTCATTAAGAAATGTAGGCTCACAACTTAAACTGAACTGGGATTTCTGAAAGATTTAATACATTTGAAATGAATGGGCTTGAATGTCTCATTAGCAACGTCAATGTTCTAGAAACTGTTAGTGATGCTAGTCGGAGTCGTGGGGGGTGGGGGGCAGTTCTGAAAGATTGCCTCTTGTTACAAGCCAACAAACTAGCTGTGGATTTACATTAAAACAGTCTGTTATAATCACTATAGCAGCAGGTTCATAGAATTGGACATGGATGGCTTTGTAGCTTCAACAGAAAAGCTAGTACGGTACTACACAGTGTACTAACTGTATCACATGTAATAATAAACCAAATTGTTTGATTTTCAATTCTTATTGTTTATTTGAAACATTAATTTGATTTTCCCGGCCCCACCAGCAGCAGGCAAGTTTTCAGCCATTCTGCCCGCGAGATCAATTTGTCATACGATTTAAGATCCTGGAAAATTGTTGAATATTCTTAAGTTCAATTCAAAAAAAGGTTTCCAATTTAAGACTGAATGAAGTGTTTTCCACAATTTTGTATGATCTTAAATTTTAAAACAATGTACTATAGGCTAACACTAGGTGGAATGTTTTTATACGATAATCTGCAGAGCTACAAATTGGAAAGAATTTGCTGAATTTGCTGATAATAATAAAATATTTAATGGCTGGTACAAGCTCAGTCCAGTGATTTGTTACATTTAGATTTCTTATTATTTCTTAAATCATAATTTGCTTGTTTTAAATGTGTAATGGGTACTATTCAATCATTGTAGGTTTGCTAATCCCATGGCAACAAAAGGTATCAAGGTATTTTTAGGCCCATTTAAGAGTAAAACATAGACATTGTGGTACACTTCCCTTAAATTCTGGTTATGTCCATAACAAAGTGAGGGACCTGTCAGGAGATGAAATGGTTTTATGAAGAATCTACTACAACAGCTGATAGCGTAGATTTTATGGGCTAATTGGGTACAATAGATTTTTTCTTTATTTTCATATATTTCCAAATATTTATTAATACTTCCAAGTCCTGCCTGAAAAATAAATGGTTTTAACCAGGCATTATTATAATTAGAATATCACCAAAGGCATTAAGCTTAATACTGTCGCAGCCAGAATTCAGCCTGCAGGTGCCTTTCCATGCTAATTTCAACTGGATTTTAATAAGCTTTGACCCAACAGAGGTTTATAAAACTATTAGTATTATTTATATTTATACAATTTTTTTTGAGGATTAAAATGAAATGAATTGTCAGTGAGTGTGGGACACGTTATTTTATTAAAAGCTTATATATGTTATACAGTTAGTATGCCACCATCTGGCAATCTTTCCTCCCTCCTAAGACTGCGTGACACTTAAACCTACCTGCTCCCAATTTAATTCCGGCCTCCTGTCAATCGGAGTGGAGGGGAAAATCTACCCACAAATACAACAAAAGGAAACAATTACAGCACTTGTGTCATTTTTTGTTTTCCTGTGTTCCTCGAGTTCACAACAAAGCTACCTCTGCATCCATCAAATGTTTTGCACTCTCTGCAGCTTCAGAATGCCACAAATATATATCCTGTCTGTATCCTGTCTGTAAGAACGAATAATACATTAATGAACAAATTAAAACCTTTTAAATTCATACTGGATAAGTACTTCTCTTGTAAAGCCTGAGCTTTGCTGGTATCTTCAAAAATCTGACAGTTGTATCTTGTGTTGCAGAGATGAGGCAGAGTGCTGAGACAATCAGAGTGCCAGAAAGAGAAGAAAAAGGCCTATTCGGTTTCTTCAAAATAGGCAAAAAGAAAGCAAAGGTAAGATTGAAACAGATGTGTGTGAAATGCCATTCAGCAGGCTCTTTCTTTGGCTGATTTGCTATGTCATATATGATCTATTTTACGTTATTTCACTCTCACCTATGCCAAGATGTATGAGTAAGAGTTATTGGGTTGTCAATTTGTCAATAATTTGAACCCGAGTTGGTATTAGAGCAGGGGTCTATGAATTCATAGATTGGGATAAATCAGTAGGTTTTGTAGAATTTAATGGGATTCCGCCAGAATCCAGATAAAATTTGGAAGAGAAGAGGGACCATAGATAATTTGGGAATCAAGGGAAAAAAGAGAGAGAGAGAGAGCTGGGTGCAATTTAAGTGGGGATTTCCTGTTGCATTATAGAGCACTTGTGGGTACTGTGTTCCTGACATGGTATTGGGTTCACTCAGAAAGGTGAACAGGTAATGGTGCAGGGATTGTGATAACGGTGGTGGATCTTATCTACACTGAAGGCCAGGCTGCTCTAAGTATTAGACTCTGAAGCCATCTGATTGAAAGGTGCAGAGCCAAAGTCGTGGGTGTAGACTTGTTTTGGGTAAAGCCTCACATCCGAACCACTGTTGTGGACTCTTGTGCGATCTACTCAGCATTTCCCTGGTGCAGGGTGGACAGCTGAGATCAGGGACTCAGCGTCAAGCATTGTAGTAACGGGGCCGGCAGGAGAAGGGACTGACAAGGATATAGGTCACAAATCTGGACTCCAGTGTAAACATGAACTTACGCAACTGGTACTCAAAATGAACCCTGACCTTTCACCACAATAGACAAGATGGTCCTGCTTCTCTTGGAAAATTGTTCCCATTATGCTTGAAAATATCTGTACATTTAAAGAATATGGATTTCAGATGGTTTGATTCGGGTATTACTTTGGTGCTTATTAATATCAAATTTGTTGTTTCACCTGCCTCTCTTGTGTTCTACAGTCAAATGTATTTTCTTAAAATAATGAAGTGAGTGGCACCATTTGATATAGAGATTGGACGTGTGTATGGTTTCAGTTGTACCTTCTATCTATTGGTTTGGACAGCCTCAGAAGGTTTACACAGTCTCAGAAATTTGGCCATTTTACTACCCGAGCTCCCAAGTTTCTGGGCAGCCTGGCTGTTTCCCAAGATCCCATGCAGCTGTTTCTCCCTTCACTCTAAACAGCAGCCTCTCCTCCCCAGCTCCTATTTCCATTCAATCCACCATAACTCTCGTCCTCTGTGCCAATTCCACAACAATGTCAACTGGATGGACTGTAGCATTTCTGGAATGAGGCTCCAACAGCACAATTACAGAAACTCGTTGAACACATTAAGCCTCGCGGTTTTTAGAAACAGGTTTTTATCCAATATATATTTGGATAAAAGCCTCTTGCAAGTAAAGTACTGTTGGCCTTAGATGTTTGAGGATCAGTTTCTGTTGAGAATGTGGTTTTAACGTCTGATCACTAAACAGCAAAAGCAAGCAGCTTTCTTGCCGTGAGTGGCAACGTTAGCTCATAGAATATGAGGCCATGGGAAATATGAAGCCTAGGATACAGCCTTTTACAGCAGAGGTGCCCAAGGTATCATCTTAAAATCAATGCAGGTTTGAACTACTGCTTTGGTGTCAAATCAAATACGTACACGGGTCATTAGTAAACAAATACTTTCCAGGTTTCAGACGACAAGTGTGTACTGATCGGCATCATTCATAAAGCATGTAGAAGTTGAAATTCTGGGAGGCAGACATTAAAAGTGTTGATGTCACTTGTGGAGCATGTTGGGGTGGGGGGAGTTGTTTGCCCTGATATTCCAGGAGATGGGAGATGTACATCATCCCTAGAAACTTCCAGCAGCAGGAAACCAGCCCAGTGAGTGTCAGCCTGGCTGTGTGAGTGACACTCTGACTGCAGAGCTGGTGAGACTGAATGAAGCACAGAGTCACAGAGACGTAGAGTGTCTCAGCTCTTATCATTGGTGGAGCTAAATGCTGAGTCATGCTGAGGGAGAGAGGGAGGTAACTCGGCACAGTTGAAGAGGAAGATCTTCAGGTTAGACCTGATGAGGGGTAAGGGTGGGCCAGGCCAGGCCAGGCCAGGCAGCGGGATTGAGGCGAAGAGTTCCAGAGTGGCTAAAGTGGATTAAGTTAACAAATTATTATTTTTCTGAAGGGATTATTACCTCCAGAAAAGCATTTTGCCAAATCGACAACCAGGCTTCTACTTACTGTTGTTGAACAGAGGCGTATGGAGTAAAGAAACTTTCTCAGTGTTTCGCCCTGTCATGGTGACCAATGATCTATGCAGTAGATCTAATTATTCTAGTGATTCTAGCAGGAAATGATCAGAAATAGGATTTGAGAGGTTTGCTGTTCAGGCATTCTGAAGAGATGTTTTGTGTCGAATCAGCTGTTCATCTACAAAATACACTGCCCTGTGTCTGTTGTAAATGAAATTTTTTTTTAAAGAGAAACCCAATAATCGGGAGAATCCAACAACAACAAACAAGACAAAACAAAATTACACTTATAGAGCGTCTTTCACATCGAGAGGACGTCCCAAGGCACTGAACAGTCAGGTCGAGACCTGAGCAAGGGAGAGGGGCAGGGTAGAGAGGGAGGGGAGGGCAGCAGAAGGCACGGTCAAAGAGGAGGTTCTTGAGACCGGTCTTGAAGGAGGCGATGGAGGGAGCGAGGCGAAGGGACTGAGATGGAGTTCCAGCGTGTGGGGGCAGAGAGGTAAAATCTAAATCTCCATGTGCAGGAGTAAGTTTTTAAGGCTCTGAGTGAGGCTATACAGTCTCTCAATGTTAATGGCAGAGGAAGATCAGATAATTATAATAATAATAATAATCCTTGCATTTGATATAGCGCTTTTCACATCTTATCGACGTCTCAAAGCGCTTCATGGAATATACAGTACTGTAAAGTGAATTGACTGTATATTTGTGGGCGAAACACCAATTGCGCACGCAATTTCCCACAAACAGTCGTGGATTGAAATGACCAATTTTTATTATTGTGGTTTGTTTTGGATGGGTTTTTATGTGGAGTAAGGAAATTGCTCAAGATTTCACCCTGATCTGCCTGGATTCGAACACAGATCTCAAGCTTGTAAGGCAAGTGCTCTAACCACTGAGCTACAGGAGCTCCATGAGCTGTATGTACCTCATTAACATTTTACTAAGATACAGTTCCTAGTGGCTGAAGGCTGCAATAGCTGAAAGTAGTTTCACTTAAAGGACCCCATCCTACTCGTTGTCCACTTATCACAAGTTGATCCCTTCTATCGTAGTGTGTCACATGTTTACTCCAAAATGTATCAGCTATAAATCAGCACTGTTCTTAAAGAGCTCTAAAACCACAGAAAATACAGAGTTAAAATCTCACACGTTAATGAGGCCCATTAATGATTTTACATTGATTTCTTTATGCCATTAAAAAAGGTTTACGGGATTTGGCCAGCAACTAAGATTAGTTACGTTATTGCCCTTTCCAAATCCGTCAATAACTCCACCAACTCTGTGGCAACTCGGGCCTGTATTTCTGTCATGGTTGAGTCAATAGTTTATCACTGACGCCTGAGGATAATCAGTACTCACGCAGCACATACACCCGTGAATCTACTAGTCACATAAACAAAATGCTCATTGTGATACAGTGCTGCAGTTATAAAATTGGTTTAAAAATAACAAACCATAAAGACATCAGCTGATTAGAACAAATTCTCATCTCTCCCCTCCTGCCTCTCCCCTCCTGCCTCTCCCCTCCTGCCTCTCCCCTTTTCCTCAGCCGTTAGAGTCATTGATATGTGGAATAAACTCACAATAAATATAAGTAAATCTGTGTCAAAATGAATATCTATTTAGGAATAGCATTGAAGCCAAACACAATAAACAGATACAGATGATAAAGACTATTAAACTATCCTATACAGTGACTAGTGTGGGATGTAAGGTTGCAAGATAGTCTGAAATTCTGCTTCTGGGCAAAATGTTTCCTCAGGTGGTGAAATGGAATAGACAAAGTATAAAACACTAGAGAATTACATTTATATGATAAAGTTGGTCATACTCTATCAAATGTAATTTTGTTGTTGTATCTGCTGTGTGCAATTGGATACCATATTTCTCCCCCAAAATAGCCAATTCCAGTTTACAATATATTCTGTGAAATACTTTAAGACATCTCATTGACGTGATAAGCTATGTTAAATGTGAGAATTTTTATTACTCTATTCTTCACTGTTTTATGCTCCTTTTTAAAACAAAATTCCCATGTGCTCAGTCCCATGTTTCTTTCATGCGTTGTTGCTGATGGAGTCACCGTGATCGCTGACAAGAATGGCTTGTGTACTTTGATCACCTGTAATTATCAAAATCATAAAGCAAAACCCACTGCAACTTGATGTAGAAATCCTTGCAGTTCAAATAAGAGATTTTATTGTTCCTCCTTCCTCCATGCTGTGCTGCAAAAAGGAGGGAAAGTTCACAGTGTTGTAGTTCCTGATGATAAATTGCCGAATGTTATTCTAATTAGTCCAGACAAAGTGATATAATGTGGCTTTACATGAATCCCAAATCCATGAATTAATATTTGATGCACAGTAATGCAGAACAGCTTCATCGCAAGCTGAATTGTTTACTTTTAATATTGCACACAAATTGAATTGGATTCAGTTACATTGTCTGTGGTTAAATTCTGTGTTGAATAAGGTGTGTTTGGACATAAACGGCTGGATGTAACCCTGTGGTGATCATACACATGGCATTAATCCATAATATTTGCTGTTTTGCAACTCGCATCTTGATGCGTATTATCACTAAGAATTCCGAAGATTTTCGGCACGAATTTTCAAGACTTAGGCCTCTTATGTAGAATTAGATTTGTTCCAAAGATAGATAATTAAAATCTGGACTCATTCGAGCGTGTCCTGTAGTCTGTAACGTGAAATGATTGTTGGCATTTTGCATCTACAGTTGTTTATATTCTGCAAACTGAAACTTGAACCATGGTTTTCCCTCTCTCCCCTGTGATACACACTGTTCTACAGCTAAAAGAGCAAGCATGTGGTGTGCTCTCAGTCCTTCTGCATAACTATTCTGTGATTTGCTGCAAACAGATGGGCGAGAATAGACCAAAGTCAATTGGCATTTCATGTTTTTCTCCTCCTTGCGGGTGAGCGAAAAATAACCCGTGACTGCCCCATCCTCCAACAACAGCGACAACAACTTGGATTTATATAGCGCCCTCCACGCCCAGACAGTGTCTCAGCGCTTCCCAATAACAGATCCCAGGCTCGAGCCAAGGGGAGAGGAAGCTAAGTGAAAGCGCAGTAGAAAAGGCAAGTCTTTAGCCTTTAATGGGTCCACAGAAGTGAGAACACACCAAAATACAGAAATACCAGTTGTACCTACATTTCCAACGGTTATTATAAACAAGTTTATATTGTAGAACAACAATTCAAGGTTTTATTATTAAGTCGGATAAAGTACATAGTATATATATATTCTACGATTCACAATTTAAACTCCGCAATTAATGATTTAGTTCAGAAGAATCATTTTCGGGATCTATAAACCAGATCTTGAATACACACAAAAACTCAAATGTAATTTTTAAAACAGGGTTTACTGAAACATACGCATGGCCCAGCTGGACCCTCAGATTTTTTCAAGGCGCCCAAGTGTGTTGTGGATCATAAAAAAAAATTGCGCGCACAACGCTAAAATTACGGTGTCCAGAGGGTGCCTGGATGCCTGTTAATGTCGAGTCCTGGCTTAACTATTGGCTGATACTGAAGTGATAGAGGCAATCACAAAATCCTTCATGAAAATGTAACAAACCTTCTTGAAAAATTACTACAACCTTCCTGAAAATCTTCCTTGAAGGTTGGCAGCTCTGCACAAGTGTAATTGCTGTTAAGTGCAATGATTGTGTATTTTACAATTGCGGTTTACATTTATATAAAGCTGTTCACATCAGGAGGACATCTCCTAGTGCTTCACATAGGTGACTGGGAACCTAAACTGTGGGGGCGGGATGAGCGGAAGCATGGATTAAAAGATAGGTCTTAATTGTAGGCAAATAATGCCTGTACCCTGGCAGATATTGTAAAGATCGCACCTTTGCTTGCATGCAATGCAATGATGTCATGCTTTGTAAGCATGTCCATTTGGCAATTGGTTAGTTATGGGGGAGGAACCAAGGTCACCATATGTAGTGAGTCACAAGTTGAGATCCATGGGACAACATACTGGCAGGTTGTACATGCCAACAGGGTGTAAAATACATCTATGCTCTTTCTACGTTAGAAATAAAAATGTTTCCCGATGTTGTTTAGAGTTAGCAACACAAAGCTTAGAATTGCGCTAAAGTAAAAGCAATCCTGGCACCTGTAAAAGTTTATGATTAAAAATATCTGATTCATATTTGCTGAACGCGATTGGCAAATGATAGAATGGGTTGCTTTTGCTCACGAGCAGCCTCGCTGTCATTGTTACTCTTGAAAGTACAGCACAGTGGCCTTGGCTCCTTGACAGCGACTAATTAACTATAGAATGGACATGTGCACAATGCCCGACATCACTGCTTTGCAAGCAAGAACAAACGTCGCTGAAGAGCTGGCATTTCAATAGGTAAAGAGCACAAAGGCAGCTGAGCATCACTCCCCTGTTAGAGCTCTCACCTGGGAGCTGCTCACAACCTAACCTGGCCATTTGTGGAGTGGGTTGATTTCACATCAGTATGCACAGAATTGCACGTTGCACTCTTGTATCTCTAGCACTAAACACAGCCCATGGTTTTGCTTGCAAGTTTATGTCCATTTGCGGGGTGTCCATTTTGCCCTTAGCTCCAAGCAGATTCAACAATTCCAGTGCTTAGCATCTAAAGGGGCAGAGTGACATTTGGGACAGGATCTCCTCGAGTGTAAGATCTCAACATCCTTTGCATTCGCGAAGCTCAGACCATTGATTCAGGTTAATGTTTGTTCACCCTGTGCTTTGAATGGTTGACTAACAATGTGAAAGATTCACCTATTCAACCATCTGGAACAACCTTTGAAAATGCCATTTGAGCTCAGCATTGCTTGTGACATTGTATTGCAGGAGATGTACATACTTTCTTAGAATCTGAATGACACAGTTGAGATGAAAGCAAAGGGGACTAAGAAGGAATTATTCTTGCAAGTTTTAAATGAATGTTCTTGTGCTCGCAAAGCCACCGTGTTGAATTCATTGCTCACATTATGAGCCTGCTACAGGCTCATTGAGGTCATTTCCATGAAGCTCACTATCAATCATTCACTGAAATGATTTGGTCACCAAATTCTGTTTATTTGTTACACAAATCTGTTGAGTTTCCAGCCAAGCTTGGGTTATTTTTTTTGGTGGGGGATCAACACAAATCACTGTAATGGTGTTTTCAAAACCTTTTCGCTCTGGCGTAGGGGACCATTTCGACAGCTTGTTTGGGAGACAACAAATTGTGAGTCTTTTGAAGCACCGTAGACATCAGACGTAGAATTACCTGAAACGTTACAGCAGGGAACCAGGCCATTCAGTCCAGCAGTGTTAACTTCCATCCATCACACCCCTTTATCCCCTTTTCCTTCACGTGGGCACCGTTTCCTATTAAATATATTGATGCTGGCTGTTTTAAGCACACATTCTGGCAGGGGAGATTCACATTTTCATCACTCTCTGTAAAGGTATTTGTTTTTGACACTCCTTTGGATCTGCTCCGAACCATCTTATATTTATGCCCCCCCCCCCCCATGTTTTGGACTCGCCAACAAAGCACAGGAAGACTATAATGTTTGGGTTTCAATGCCTGGCTGTGCAATTTATCCTGTCGGATTTTCAATTTTGGGAGGTAATCAATAGAAAGTGCCGAGAAATGAATTGCGTCAGAAAGAGAACAATATTCCAACTTTCCATATGTGGCCTGTCATCAGAAACCCACGAGATCTGATCAAAATTGAGTCACACCTAAAATGTTAACGTGTTATTTTCTTTCAGCTGCTGGTTCAGCTGCTGTGCATTTCCGACGTTTTCTGAATTGATTTCCCATTTCCCTTGTTAACAGCTTTTATGTCAGATTTACCTCGTTTCCTGTTGTTGTAACCCATTTCCAGTTTGAGGCCCAGGATGTGAACGATCTAGCGAATGCCATGATACAGGAATATTTTTCGAGTTGAGCCACACAAATCAACCCCTTGCAACAGATAATAGATAGCAGCATCATCATCATCACAGATTTAGTTAATCTCCATGGAAATTGCCCCAATGTTCCATGCATTTGTAGATTTGACAGTGGACTGACTGAAAAGCCTCTTTCAGCCACTAGCTGTCAGTGTTGTTAAAAACTCTGATCAAGTGAGATTTCATCTTTAACATGTTCACTGTCAGAAACCAGATCTGATTTCTGTTTTTGTTATCTAACTGAAATGATACAACCGGAGGGCAGCATGTTTTACGGATGGCTTATGCCTTCATTCTGTGTGTCGTCTTCATATTTCTTGGAAGAAAAAAATTATCTGGTAATATTTGGAGTCTTTTTTCCTTTGGGAGAGTTACCATGGTTTTATTACAAGTAAATGTGACATGCGAAAAAAAAGAGAATTTTTGCTTGGGAAAAATTGAATACATTTACATAGAATAATATGGCATCATAAGAGTGTATTTGCCCAACTAATCCATGGCTGTATTTGTACTCCACACGAGCCCCAACCTAAACCCCATCCTAAACCTCACAACTAAACTTCTCTATTTTTTTCTCCCTCATGTATACATCAAGTTTTCTCAACCGGACATTATTGGCACAGAAAATACAAACAGACACATCATTTTACACTGTGTGTCAGACACCCAGCTAACCACATAAAAGACACCCAACATATTATACCCACAGAGTATCCAGGACTCTGCAAATCATGCCCTCCCCTGCACCAGGCTCTGTTAGCCTATCACTCCCAATGGCCGTCCATCCACAACAGGCTGAGATCAAGTTCCTCGACTTTTAAATCATCCCTCACTGCTCTCACCCTACATCCTCTCAGCTCCCATCCCCAGCTTGGGTGCAAACCTTGAGCTGTCCAGAGCCAATGGCACATTCCCCCAATGTGAAAGACGCTATATAAACTTAACATTATATTGTAAGTGGCAGCCATGACATTGTGTTCAGTGTAATTAATGATGTTTGGAGGATGGAGCAGGTCTGTTGTGAGGATATTGACTGCTCAGACAACAACAGATAACATGTATTTTTACAACACCTGTCATGCCAGGTACCATTCGGAGTGCCAGACATTGTGGAAAGAAATGCTGGAATTAAGAAAAGTTACAAAACAGTTAAATTAGGTTCCCAATTCAAATTCTTTGAAATGTTACCAGATTCGTTTGAAGGGGAGGCTAATATTTTCGAGCTTTGGAAAAGTACACAGTGGTATAATTCCACTCCACCACCCATTCTAATTCAAGTATAGAAAGTTCATAGTAGCAAAACCATCGCAATGTTCATACAATTGAGAGAGATTGTAGTGAGAGAGAGAGAGAAGTCCACAGGCTTGAGATAAGAGAAACGTTACCCAGCCAATGAGAAGCTTCTCCTTGCATCATCTTCAAGAATGTGAGGGAGGTGTTGAAATTGGCACTCTTAAGGTAAAATATGGGCTTCACTTAAGTCAAATGAACTTGAACTTTAAAGATCAGAAAGTGCTGCAATGGCGCAAGATTTGCAGTGTTTACTGGTAAGTAACAAGTTATTAAATGGCTGAGATTGCCTGCAAGGAAAATCTTTGTTTTCAAGCTTGCACAAAACATAAGGGCACCGGAAGTACTTTGCACTGAGAAGTGTTTCTCTTCCTTCCTCTATTCCCCCTAGTTGCCAATGATTGCATTGTGTGTATGGAGTTTGAACCATACACAAATAAACATTGCCCTTATCTTGACTTAAGAGAATGCACTTCCCCCGTGAGATGAATGAGGATGTTTTGTTTTTTAAAGACTAAACTGACATTGTGTATACTTTTAAGCGGTAGACATAACAGAAGTGCTTAGGTGGTATCCTGAGAAGCTAACTAATAGTTCCATATATAAATGTACAGCTAACACATAGAAATGTATTTACAGTAAAAGCCGGTTTATCCGTGACCCGATCAACCGTAACTTTTGTATAACCGGCACCTTTTTTTAAAAATAGGTCCGCATTCAATTAACCGGAATTTATCCGGAAAAATGCATTTAAAAATATATATTTTGTGTGTGTTTTCAGCCGAATATCCGGCAGGCGCTTTAACCGAATTGCCCAGGTCCCGAGGGTGCCAGATAAACGGGCTCTTACTGTACTTATATATGTGAAATACATAGTGTGGAAAAACAGGCTGGAAATTCTGGCTACTCTAGATCACATCATTTAGACGTCTCAAAGCGCTTAATGTATGTAAGGAATTTTATTCTTGTTATATACTGATTCCAAAAAGTTGCTTTTAACTTGAAATGCAAATTCATGCCAGTTATGTATATGTGACATTTCAAGTGTTCGATACAAAAGGGTTTGAATGTAGAGAGATTAACTGCATTAATTATTTACTCTTTAACCAAAGTGAAGGGATGGGTTGTCACACAGCTCAAATTCAAGTGAAATTATGAGTTGTTAAGTATATTAATGTCATGAAATGCAGCGCCAATCGTTTATCATTAATAATACTCCTTGCATTTAGTACAGCGCTTATTGAGTCAGGAGGATATCTCAAACAATATACTGTAAAGTGGAGGGACTGAGTTCTTGTGGATAACAAATAATTTGTGCACAGTAATGTCCCATAAGCAGACACAAAGTGAATGAGCAATTATATTTTGGGGGATTGTTGGTCAGGACTTTGGGAGGAAACTCCCATCTCTTTTTCTAATCGCATCAGGAGATCTTTGACGTCCACCTGACCAGGCAGTTGGGACCTCAGTTTAACATCTCATACAAAGGACGGAAACTCCGACAATGCAGGTTAGCATTGGAGCAATAGCATTGACAATATGAGCTTGACAAGTCTCGACACACGGCTTGAACAAACAATCTTCTGACTCAAGAGCAAGAACCAGGTTGATACACATTTAAAAACTTGCAAATCCTATGTATTTCCCTGGAGATTTGTGCAGATCACAAGGATACGTGGTAAGAATCTTAACCATGTTGCTGCTCTGCTGCTTATATTAATAAATATTTCTAAGGGCAGATGCTGAATTTATATTATATGGGAACTAATCAAATATAACTGAAGCAATGTTAGAAACATGGAGCTTTGAGCTTGTTTTCACCTCACACAATGTGGTCTGTGCATCTGGCTGGAACAGTGCAGCAATGTCCATTTCTATTACAACAACAACAACTTTGATTTATACAGCGCCCTCCACACCGGTCGGCGTCTCAGAGCGCTTCACGATAACGGATCCCGGGAGGAAGTCAGGGGCAGGGGGAGAGAGGTAACCGGTCGAAGAGAAAGGTCTTTAGCTGAGACCTGAAACTGAGAAGAGAGGGGTTGAGGCGAAGGGAGTCAGGAAGGGAGTTCCAGAGCCTCGGGGCGCAATGCCTGAAGGCACGGTGGTGGAGAGGAGGATTCGGGGGACAAGGAGGAGGCCAGACTCGGTGGAGCGAATTCAATGGGTGCTGGTTTGAAGAGAGAGGAGGTCGGAGAGGTAGGAGGGTGCAGAGGAGTGAAGGGATTTGAAAACTAGGGTGAGGATATTATTGGCTGCAGAAGGGAGTTTGCCTTTGTGCTTATCTTTATCTCGCTTGTTCTCATGTTTTACGGGACAACGACAATTTTACTTTTAAAGTTTATAGCACCTTTCACGTCAAGAGGATGCCTCAAAGAGCTTCGCAGAGCTGAAAGGGAATGAATGTGAGCTAGGGTGGGGGAAGCTTTGGAGGTGGCTGGGAAAGGTGACCAAAAGCACAGTCCACAAGAAAGTTCTTGTAAAGGAGGGGGGTGAGACAGAGGGGTTGAGTTCTCGAGAGTGGGGGCAGAATGGTTGAAATGTCACCCAGCGATGGTGGGATATATCAGGTCAGGGACAAAAGCAGTTCGCTGAGCAGCTGGATGATTAGGGTTTCAGGAGGTCACAGAAGTAGGGTGGGACGGTTTCTGCTGAAACAGGCTGTTTCTGGTTTATTTTTTGACTTGTTGCCTCATCTTTCCTCCCTCCCTCCCTCCCAGTTTTTTTCAGTTCATTGTTATTCTTCCTTTTGCTTATTCCAAATAATCGCCTCCCATCACAGGATTTAACGAGGAAAATGCAAATCTCTGCCGAGTTTATGTGACGTGAGAAGATATTGTGATAAGCACAAACTAAATGAGGAAAAAACTTTCCAATGAACAACAGAAATAAAAAAAACTGAACAACGCAGGGTGCAAGGAAGACCTTTTAAACATTTAGAAACAATTCAAGGTTTCTGTTGGTAATTACAGTAGATTATGTAAAGTTACATCAAAATGCAAACAGATGAGAAACCGTGCAGAGATTTGTATCTGCAGTAATTACAGAGATACCAACCTCAGTCCTTGGGGGAGTTGGTTAATGGTGACACTAGATTCAAGTATTAACTAAAGGCTGAATAGTAGGAGGCGAGGGGAATGAACCGAGTGGCGCCATCTAAGACAGAGTAATGCTGAGAAGGTGCCAGCTCATGTTTTCTGGAGTCTGAGGAGTCAAGTCATCGCTTGACAAGGAACAAATAGAACAAGATTTACAATATCATTACAAAAATGTCAAGACCAACAATATTTACTGATATAACAAAACCAAATTTAGTTGTTGGATAAGAACACTTGAACTATAAAGGGGGGGTTCAAGGAATCTGTATGCTCAACATTTACTCAAGATAAGTGTTACTGTTCTTAACAGAAATTCTCATATTTCCATTGATCCTGATGACTGGTGCAATTCAAATGGGTTGGAAATAATTAGTCTCGCTTATCATATTGAGCTAACTGGGTGAATACAATGAAACTGTTTTGAATTATACATACTTTGTTGCACTTTGCTACTGAAGTTTGTTGTTGGGATTTTCTATTTTCGTTGCGGAACACTTGACAGATTGTTAAATCAAACGTGATGGACGTTTATTTTAAAAAAAATTAATTAGATATGGTTAAAGCCTTGAAAGGAAATTGCTTAACACGTGAGTACATTGTGTGGTTGTTGGCATTAAACTTCGGAAGAAAGGAAAACCCCCGCAAGCCTCATACAAGAAATGAACTTGACATTTTGAGGTAGTTTATTGACCACACTGGATAGAAAACAGGAAACCGAGTCCCTCTTGAAGACAGCCCAGTGTTCCTTTTGCTAATCTTTAATTGCCACCTTGCATTTTAAAGAATGAGAGAAATGTGATTGTTTCCACAATTGTTTCAAAGCTGCAACATGTTTGCAAGTAACTGCTGGCTTTTCATCATAAATCATTCTCTCTTTTCCAACTCCCGATAATCCTTCTGCTGGAAGGCAGGTTTTATTAATAATAATAAAAAATGTGGTGCTTTTCATGACAGGAAGACATCTCAAAGGGCTTCGTAGGATATACTGTAAAGTGTAGTGATCGGGTCATTTTGTGGGTGAACGGTCAGACAACTTGCACACAGCAATGTACCACAAACAGCTATGAAGTGAAATACCAATTTTATTTGGGGGATTGCTGTTTACCATTTGAGTTATGTTAAATTTGTTTGTGAGATTTCAGTAAGTTGTGCTAATCATTATACTGTACACCATGGAGAGTAATCATAAGCTAGAACTTTAGGTCCACAAGATCCCAACCCACCATTTAATGGGGCCACGATCGCCAATCCGCGCTTCTGCATTCACAATGTGATTTGTGCAGTGCTTTCTGCAGTAACAAATGGCCAAACATGAGTTTGGCCGTGATCTGCTGACCTGGAAGTCGATCAGTTTTCAGTTCGTAGGCACCAACCATTTTTTAATATGAGTCTGTTCCCAACCTAATAATAATAATAATCCTTGCATTTGATATAGCGCTTTCCACGTCTTATCAACGTCCCAAAGCACTTCACAGAATATACTGTAAAGTGAATTGACTGTATATATTTGTGGGCGAATCGCGGCAGCCAATTGCGCACAGCAGTGTCCCACACACAGTCGTGGATTGAAATGATCAATTTTATTATTGTGGTTTTTTTGGAGGGATTATTATTAGGCGTGTGGAGTAAGGAAACTTGCCCAAGGTTTCACCCTGACCTGCCTGGATTCAAACACAGGTCTCCCCAGCTTGCAAGACAAGTGCTCTAACCACTGAGCCACAGGAGCTCCACAGGACCTGCCTTTTTGGCCCATTTTTGATTTTGTTATGGTGGTGTTTTTAACAAAAATTGGCAAAATTGTATTGTCTTGGACAACATTGGTGCATTTTAAATGGATGGAAACCTTATATCTCACTCTTTTGAACTATAATTAGTGGCATTTTGAAACTCAACTTCGCTATTGGGTTTTCTCTTTTCATTGCAACATATTGGTTCAGATCCCAACACAAGTGAACCCACATTATAATGAAGCAATATTATACAAGCATTCTACTGTATTTTCTCTGCCCGCTAAGATTCTATTACAAAGGACTGTACAGAAACGACATTCAGTTGACCACTGTGTTTGTGGGGCACTGCTGTGCGCAATTGGCTGCAGTGTTTCGCCCACATATACACAGTCAATTCACTTTACAGTATATTCTGTGAAGTGCTTTGAGACGTCCAGAAGATGTGAAAAGTGCTATATCAAATGCAAGGACAAAGATTATTATACTTTTTATTCTTTAAATGTTTATCTAATTCTGCCCCGCCCTCTACAACTCCAGCTTGGAGTCCCTCTGTCCCAATTTCTTCCACTCCAGTTCATGGTCTGCCTAACTCTTTGACTGCTTTCAGTCATCTTTCCTCTCTTATCCACCCCCAGCTTGGAGTGCCAGATGCACAGTCAATTCTAGGCTTCTTCTGGGAACTGCTTTACCTTAGTAGGAGCCATATATTCATCACAAATACTGTGCTACACTGCATAACAGTAATATTTGCATTTTATATAGACTTTTATCACATCATCAAATCATTTCAAAGCCAGCCCGGGTCAAAGGGGGCCAAATAAATTGCTGTTGTTGTTGTTTCCGAGGTATATTACGGAAGAAAGGAAAGGATGCCGAGCTTCAGTGTGAAACTTAACGCAACTTGTCTTGCCAGGAATTCTAGAAATCCATTCCATCTCCAGGGGAGTGCTGAATAATCACAGGCAAAAGATAAAACTGAAATTTCTACCCAACCTCTCACTCCTTCCACCCCCCCCCACCCGGCCTCCTTCCACTAATTGAGGAAAATGCTCAGCAGGAGTTCAATCTAACATTCTCAGTGCATTATGAAACCATGATTACTTGCATTCCACAGATGACATTTCCAGGTTCCCAGCAAGATTTGAACCTCAATTCCCGAGCACCACCTTAGAAAAACTAGATTTACAGTCAAACAATGTGTCATTGAACAGTTTAATGCACTAGCAAGCGGGGTTGCATTCTTGCCTGTTGTCACTATTAGGAGATTTGAGTGTTTTGTGCATTTCTGTTCACCAAAGAGTATTCATATTGCTCTAATCCCAAGTGTTCACGGTTCAGGTAGAGGGAATCTCATGAATTATAATTATCTTGTACTAGTCAAAGAATGGTTTTGCAAATCGGAGTTGAATGATTTTCTTTTAAGGGTATGACTGTATCATGTCTCTTGCAATCAAAGTGCTGCTTTTTTGGATGATAGTACCAGAATGTTTTGGCATTAATAAGGCAAAGCAGAGTTAATTTTGTAGTTGCAATAATCCTTGAATTTGATATAGAGCCTTTCCCGTCTTGTGGGCGGGGGTGGGGAGGGGAGAGACATTTCAAAGCATTTCAAAGAGTTTACTGTAAAATGTATTTATTAACAGTGTTTTTATAGTCAAACGCAGCAGCAGATTTGAACAAATGGCCATTAAGTAGACTATTATTTTGATCTGGGGGGAGGGTTGTAGGCCAGGACACAGGAAGAAACTCATTTTGATTAGTGTCATGGGATTTTGAACATCCATCTGAACAGGCAGACAGGACCTCAGTTTAACAACTCAAATGAAGGACAGCACCTCCACCAAAGCAGCATGTTTCCAGCACTACGTTTGAGTCTCAGTTTAGACTTTGTGAGTTCAAAACCTCATTGTGACTTCAATAGGAACCATAATCCAATGTCAAGGAAAGTGCTATAAAATGGGATTTGAACCGTTCCATCATTTTCAGAAAATCTTTTTGTTACTGAAAATGAATCAAATTAAATTGGTGATTTACTCCATGACTGTTTGGGAGACATTGCTGTGTGCAAATTGGCCGATACGTTTACCTACAAAATACACAATAATAAATCCTTGCATTTGATATAGCGCTTTTCACATCTTATCGCTGTCTCAAAGCGCTTCACAGAATATACCGTAAATACCCGCGTATAAGGCGCACTCGCGTATAAGGCGCACCCCCCACTTTTGACCTTTTCTTGGTGAAAAAAACCGGAAGCATTTTCGATGATATTGCTGGCAGAAGGGAGGGAGGCAGGAGAGACGGGTAGGGAGGGAGAGAGGGAGGCAGGCAGGCAGGAAGGGAGACAGGCAGGCAGGGAGGGAGGCAGGCATGCAGGAAGGGAGACAGACAGACAGGCAGGCAGGGAGGGAGGGAGGGAAGGAGGCAGGTAGGCAGGCAGGCCGGTGAGGGAGGGAGGGAGGGAGGCTGGGTTAGGCAGAAGGCAGGCAGCAGGCACAGCACTGAAGTTCGCTGCTGCTGCCGCTGCCCGGGCGGCCGAGGCCGAAGCTCCGTCACCCGCTCCCCCCAACCCCCCACCGGACACTGACCAAACCCCGGCTGACAGCGCGCCGGCCGCCCCTCCTGTTTACTGTGTCTCCGAGGCTCAAAATTTCTTGTACCTGCGTATAGGGCGCACCCCCAACTTTCGAGATCTTCCGACGTGAAAAAAAGTGCGCCTTATACGCAGGTATTTACGGTACTGTAAAGTGAATTGACTGTATATTTGTGGGCGAAACACGATTTACAGTGTATCCTGTGAAGCACTTTGAGATTTCCACCTGAGGTGGAAGATGCTATATCAAACGCAAGGATTATTATTATTATTGCTCTCGCAAATCACAGGTTTGAGTTTAATCCATATTTTCTCTCCTTTGTGACAATCTGATTGCAGGGGTGTTCAACAGCTCCATCCACACCGACTGTCAGTACACGGTCCATGGTTTTCAATCCGCCCCTTTCTGTCAGCAATACACAGTTGACTTCTGCGACAGATGTAAAGAAACGCAGAGCGCCGCCTCCACCACCAGCTCTTCTACAACAAGCCACCAGGATGAGCCTGACTCAGAGGGCACAAGAGGTAACGTTGCATTTTAGTTCCACAGAACTTTGAGAAAAATAATCACCTCCATTACAAGTGGTATTTGCCACAACCTGCAATAGTGCAATGTGTACATGTACATCTTCTGGGGAAGTTGAATATAAAGAAAAAGATAAAAAATCATGAATCGCAGATACGTTTGACAAAGAACTGCGCTGATGTTCTCTTACATAACCAGTTTAATCATGGGAAAAGCACAGGGAGTCCCTGCCTAACTGTCGGTTCCTCTCATTGTTATGTCTAAAATCGATGCTGGTCTTTTCTTTGGCAATATCTTCGTGTCTATTAAGCAGGTAGGTCAGTCACGGGGAAAGAAAATAGCCAAAATATTG
Organism: Hydrolagus colliei; assembly: GCA_035084275.1. Taxonomy (NCBI): domain Eukaryota; kingdom Metazoa; phylum Chordata; class Chondrichthyes; order Chimaeriformes; family Chimaeridae; genus Hydrolagus; species Hydrolagus colliei. Next base: position 128,409,363 of record CM068743.1, read on the forward strand.
CAATGGAGGATTGTGAGATCGACAACAAAATGGAAATAAAAAGCTAGAAAGACAAACGTGTATAGAAATCAAGAGGGCGGAAGAATAAAATGGGCTCAGTAATAGATAATAAGAAGAATACCTGGAACAGGGTGAGAAGCGGGGGAAGCAAGTGGACAAAATAAACTGAAAAATTAAATCAAATTAATAACAAAATAGGAAGAAATAGTGTTACTAGGAAAAGGGTGCATATTGTGGAAGCTGAAAGTTGTACATTGCGGAAACTGTTGAGGTGCCTCCCCTGTTTAATCTGATGTGTAGGTATCCGGGGATGTGGTTGAATGTACATATGGGATCTTATACTCCACATTGTGGCTCGTAATTACAAGGCAACAGAGTTTCTGGCCCAAAGCCATATAAATACTGGAAATGTTGCTATCAGTGATGCAAGTTGCCTCTCAATCACCTCTATTTGGATTGTTTTTAAAGCTTCCGGTTTCATGGGAAATATTGAATATATTTTTAAGGGAAGCATGTCTGTATAAACTTCCTTCCCTGGCTAATGACATGTTTTTACAATATAGTACATCTATTTATACTTGTGCACTGGCACTCGTGAGAGCTGTACAATGCAAACTCCAGATCAACAATAAGGAAAATAATAGTAAAGGGAATGATAGATAAATCAGATGAATTTAGACTTTCATTTAAATCACTGCTGTGAAACACAATCGTAGTAAGGTACCGAGACAAGCCCAAATTTATAGCATGTTTTTGAAACTCAAATTTGCTTGGCACGAGTTCTCTCAAACTTTGTGTTCTGTAAGGCTGATTCATTTGCAGGTGACCAGTTCATATCAGCTGCACCAAGTGCCTTGAACACATTGACAGAGATTTTAAAAAAAGCAAAATCGATAACTTTTGCTAATGAGAAGTTAAAACAGAAATTGCTGGAAATACATAATGTCGAATCAGCGTGATCACCTGTGTAATACACTCACACTATTTTACAGTACAGTATATCCTGTGAAGTGTTTTGAGATGTCTCTATGACATGATAAGACAATCAGAATGCAAGGATTATCATTATTATTATTATATCTGACAGGTTTGGGTGATACACTTTCACAGGACACCTGAAGCACTAATCTCTCTTTCTCTTGAGGTTGATTGACCTATTTCAGAGATACAATATTTATAAACCTGGACCTAAAATATCTTCATTGGCTTATTTTTAATGCCGCAAAACATTGCTAGTAACTGAACACGAATCTTACAGACAGTACTCAAAAAGAAACTAAACACAAAATACTAAAAAAAGAAACTCTTTCATTTCCAACGCTTTGTTGGTTAAACATATAAAACGTACTGTTTAAAGGACAATATGAGAACTAGATATGGGACTGAGTCAGCTAATCAGATGACCTTGCAACAGTTCTCGTTTGTAAATATTATTGTGTAAGATACTGCTGTGTAAAGCAACCAGACGGAGGTGGCAGAGAATCGTGGATAAAATGGCATCTGTTATTTTTTTTCACAAAGTAATCAATTAAAATGCACTTATTTCTGAACTAGTATTTAAGTAGCTGTGGGCTTGGATCAACGGCCAATTATTTTGAAGCAGACAGACAGCTCTACCTGTCAAGGGAATTGGACCTCTGCAGACTGTCTGGTCAGGTCGCATTCAAATCACATGACATTCACATATGGTCTCTGCTGATTACGTTCACTAAAACTGGCAGACACATTAGCACTAGTACACTATGTTCTGCCGATCTGTGTTAAGTGATGTTGTTCACACAGAACGTTCAGAACATTGTTTCTGCATGAAAATAATCCCAGTAAAGTCAACTTGATTACGTTTATTTCTGTAATATTGTTCATACAAATTACTTAAAATATTGGGGCACGAGGAATTAACTAGCAACGAGCATGTTAATTCCTGTGGGGGAAGTCTGTAAATCTAAAGCCCGTGCAACTATTCGGTTCGGCAGTTGTTTAAGTTTAGTCCACTCTTGGCCAGTTCAACAGACGGGCAATTTATAGCAGTGTGACATACTCCTGAGAGGTGGTGGAGCGGAGACTTCATATTGGAGAGTCAATTCTCACCTTTTGGAAGTGTAGATGGCAAGAAGTGCATCTTTCATGATGTTTCCCCATCCTCCAGAGGATAGTGTTTGAAATCTTCGCCTTCAAAGCCCTGCTCCTTCATACCTCTGTGACCCACTGACCCCATTTCAACCTGTTCACTCCAGGCTCCAGCCTGCTCCATGTCCCATGCCCGGCCTGCTCCAACTTTAGCAGTCAGGCCTTCAGCCCTTCTGCCCCCACCTTTGAAATTCCATCTCACAGTCCCTTAGCTTTGCTCTCTCCCTTGGCTCCTTCACGGCAATCTCAAGACCTTCCTCTTCAACTGCACCTTTGGCCATCTTCTTACCCTCCCTGCCCTCCACTCTCCCTTATCCCAACCCCAGCTCGAGTCCAAATCACTGACTCTCCAGCGCCTTGTGACGTCCTCTCATGTGAAATGTGCTACAAATGTCATTTGTTTTTGTTGTCATTTCAGAAATCATGTGATTTCTACAGCAAACCAAACAACGATAGCTTCTGAAAGTAACATGGACCAGTATTCTATAGCTAAGACAATATATCAAATGCAAACACAACTAAATGAATTCTCCTTTGGACCTAAAACATACCTGCTGCTTTATTAGAAATACAAACATAAGAATTTGCAAGGTCCATCCAATTTGCCTCCTACCATCCTGGCAATCGCATGCAAATGTTAAGTCCCAAACTATAAACAGTACTATATCCTGAGATATTATTTCCTAAGAAAAATCTATCTAATTTGTTCTTGAAATCATCAACACTTGTGCAAAAAGGTCCACCGTGCTTCGATTAAGGCTCTCTTTGACTGTTCAGAGCCTTGGGACGTCCTCCCGACGTGAAAGGCAATTTACAAATATAAGTTTGTTGTTGTTCTATTAAAGATTGTACTTTGTGAGATTAAGGAAGAAAGTAAAATGATCCAGCTCGTAATATCAATCTGTCCTGCAAATGAAACCACCCTTCATACGTTGAATTCACACCCATCAACTCCCCTTTGTCCTCTTTCTTCTAGGGATCAGGTAGCTTGGAAAAAAGAAAATGATTTTTAGCATTTTCGCATTGTGACTTGTTCACACATACTTCTGGGAAAATAAGATGACAGCAGCCTGAGGGAGAACCTATTTATATAGTGTGAGAAGGGACAATCACATGGATAAATCCGAAACATCAAAACTGTTGTTCAAGGAACTTTATCTATTTGCACAGAGCTTACCTGGGATACAATTTCACGCAAAGAATGAGTGAGACCTATTTTTCTCTGATGAGATCTGGTTGTCAGGAAACCTTTTTTGTCCACCCTGACCTCTCGGGTGTGGTCACAGACATACATTATTTAAACACAGAAAATGCATGGAAGATATTTCAGGTATCAGATGCAAATGCAAACCTTTACTCCATAAAACTTCAAACCTGTGAAAGATTTATATTGAACTCTCTTCTGCTGGATGTAGCATGTTAGGTATCTTAGATATTTGTGTGTATAACAGTGTTAATGTTAGGATATTAACATTGTGAATGTTAACATAACATGTTCTATCCACCATTACATTAAGTATTTTGCACTTCCTTGACATGTAACATTTTATTTGTGATTATTTCTAATCTATACTATAATTGAAAGCATTACTCCACAACTATGCTTGTGTCATGATGGAAATGATAGCATATGAACTGGAACTTTAGTGGATTTCTGCAACTCAGTGGTTAGAGCACTCGCTTCACGAGCAAGAGACCTGGGTTCATTTTCCAACAGGGTGAAGTGTTATACAAGTTTCCTTACATGTCTGTGTTTACCAAGCAGTAAGTAGGAACCCCGTTGTTAGTCAATTGGCGGATTGCCTTCCAGGGGTAATAATTCCTTCAAAAAAAATTATAATACTGGAGTAATAATAAATTGGTGACTTCAATTTTGTGGAATATTGCTGTGTGCAATTGGCTGCTGCCCTTTTGCCCACAAAATATATTCGATTCATTTTACAGTATATTCTGTGAAGCGCTTTGGGACGTCTCAAAAGGACATACAGTAATAGGCGCTATATCAAATGCAAGGATTATTATTATTGTATTGTATCATATTTAGCATGTTTTCTTTTTATACTTAAATGTGTGCGCATGTGAAAGAGGCTGATATCACAGGTTCCTCATCTGAATTCACGAGTAATAAATTAATATTCTTGATTTTAACCAGTCTTCCCAGTAATAGCCTTCTAAAATATTAGATTTTTTTGTGTATATCTAATATTTATAGTACAAAGTACATAGTAATTGCACTTCACAATACATCATATGAAGCTCATAGAAACAGTCTCCTGATCTAAAAGGCACTATATCAAATGTAGGAATGATTATTATATATATGTCTATACAATGTATATTATATATATAACCAGGAGTCTATCCTGGACGCTATTTTAATATCTAAGTGAGTTTATTCTAGTTTTTATTTTAATCTGGGGCAGTGGAGAAGACAATTACATTGTATTTTGCTGCGTAGAGGAAGTGTATTGTTCAACCAAAACAAACATCCTTGTCCATTATGCACTAAAGAGTTTGAATACATGTGAAAATATTTGGTGTTACGGAATAGCTTCCTCGGTGGAATTTTTGAATAGTAATGGGATCTAGAAGAAAGAGGAAATCTCAGCTATTCTAGACATTTGAACATCTCATATGTTTATGGGAAGTTTCCTGTCTTGCCCTAAAACGTAACAAAGTTAAGGGTCAAATTTATTTACCAAATACTGTAAATAGGTACATTAGATATGCCTAAAGGTTTCACTGTGTTTTCTCATTTCTTTACTATTTACTGTTATGTAACAGCAGCAAAGATCAAATTGAAGTAACTTTTTACTTTCGGTAAAATTTAAAAAGGTCACCTTTGTTCACTTATTTACTATATTTCATTTTACAAAAGAAAACTATTAGTGAACAGAAGTGCTATTGATGAAAAGAACAGTTTCTGATGCCACATAAAATGCATGGATTTACTTTCTCCCTCATCTCAAAATGTTAAAAGGGTTCCATCGCTGGCCCTTCCTTTCATGTGATCAGGTGTAGATGAAAACTCTGATCATAATCTCATAGAGGATAACCCATGTTCTTGTCCTGCGATCTAAAACAGGATATAATCTCTGGCAGATTGTTCTAGTTGATTACATAGTCAGATTAGCCACCTGAGAGCGAACAATGGCATATTCAGAATATGTGATCTAAACAACAGCGGAGGTGACAAAAGTGAGTAGTCAAAACACAATCACACCTCAATTGTACAGTGTGTGAACTCAGAACTTGGCCATTATCTGACAATTTAATTGAGTGTTTTTTTAATATACAGTACTGAGCATATAGAACCCCATTCTAAGATGGCAGATGGAGGAGTGGCCATAGCCACTTGTCAGCAAACCTCCTGGGTACAGAACACCAGTCTGTTTCCTGTATATAATAAATGGCTGATTTCTGGGTCATTGGGTCAGCACTATTGACACTTTATGTGTACTATGTGTGGGAAACATCCCCCTCTAGAAACAAAAGGCCGACTTCCAGGTCATCACTCACTGCACATTGTGCACAAAACCCAGCCGTGGGTCCATAGGTCACCCATCCTGTTGGCAAACTAGCATTATGTAAAGAGAGCCTTATAATGGGGTTCTTACTGTATACATTTAAATGTGTTAGAAGTTCAGCAGTGAAATCCAGAAGCATTTCTTCTTCACAGTTGTGAAAATGGATTGCACTGCCCCAGAGGGCTTGCAGGCAGAGTCATTTTGGATGTTTAAATGTGAGATGGACAAAAATGAGGGCATGGCGAACAGATTGAAAAAAATGAAATTAAATGATATGCCATGATCTAATAAAGTGGTGGAGCAGGCTGATAGCTGAATGTTTTTCTGTTTCTACGCTCAAAGACAGCAGCTGGGATAACCTACATTTATCAGTTACACGGCAAACAACAAAATCACATTTATAGAGGGCCTTTTACGTCGGGAGGACGTCCCAAGGCAAACCAAATGATAGAGAATGTGATCAGTGGTGTTTACCAATTACTAATGAAATGTAAATTACGTATCAAAATCCCAGCATTTGATATAGAACAACAACAACAAAATCACCAACAAAATTACATTTATGGAGCGCCTTTCAAGTTGGGAGGACGTCCCAAAGCGCTGAATGAACTTATCAGGTTGTCAAACCATTTCGAAGCAAGCACTTCACAAGGTTTACTGTAGAGCGCAGTGACTGTGTGTTCTACAAGTGAATGGTATTTCCATTACTCCTGCCATTACAAAAACAACGTTTGAGTACCGAAAACCAGATTCACAAGAAGCTGACCTTTCAGTTGTTTGTGAATGTACCCACAAGTGGCATTATTCTTTGGAATCATTGAAAACTTTGAACAACTGCTATCTTCCCACATGCTCAAAGAGTACATTTTTATTTGTCCTTGTAGAGGAATCTAGTAGAATAATCAATATTTACCCAAAGTGGGCACCATCAATTCAGCCTGCCTGCATTGGCAATACTTTTTCAGAGACCTTTACACATTCTGGACTTCTTATGGACAAAGGAGTTGTTGTTGCAGACTGCCGAGCAGGGCAGTTTGTGTTTGGCATTTCCAGTGTATATTTTTAGTGTTGGCGCCAAACTTCATCTAACATTTTGTCTGGTTGTCTTCAAAGGAAGTCTCATTACTTCCTACTGTTGACCAACTCGTGACTATCCTCTTGAGGCGGGGGGCGGTCGGAGCACATTCTCTTGGAGCTGAACTGCCTCTTTGTTGGCCTTGCTATTCCAGTTCCTGACCTAGGTGGGTGGGTCCACAGTATTCCAGGGCACTGCTGATAACAGCCTGGCTCATCGGCAGGAACTGAAGGAGCAGAGCAGTCACTGGACTAGGGAATCATCCCATGTAGCTCTGGTTAACTCTGCAGGATGGAAATAACCCAATGTGACAAGGATTGATTTTTTGTTATGAACATTGATTGAAAAGTTGCCATGGGCCTCTGTGAATCTATTAAACTGGTGAAACAGGCTTGGGGGGGCTGAATGGCCTCCTCCTGTTTCCTGTGTTCCAATGAAGGATGCTGTAGCTTGTATAATTGATAAACTGATTGATTTTTTTTAAGGCAAGTGCCAATGAATCAGGTAGAACTGCATCCTGAGAAAAGGAAGGAAGATCCAATTAGCTGTTCTTCTGCAGACTCCCTGGGACACATCTTATTCCCCCGTAGGTTGGATTGATAAGGAATTTTTAATAGGTGGAGTTTGGGATTCATTGACTTTTGTGTGTGGTGGAGCTGTAGAGACCAGCGAGGAGGACACTGGAATAGTCCAGCTGGTAAGTGACAAAGGTGTGGACGAGGGTTTCGGCTGCTTTGGTCGTGAGGTACGGATGGAGGTGGGCAATGCGATGGAGGTGGAAACCATCAGTCCTGGTCAGGGGACAGATGTGTGTTAGACAGGAAAGCTGGGGTTCGAACCTGATGCTTACATTGCGCACGGGTTCGGTGAGTCTGAGGGAGAGCCCGGGAAGGTTGAAAAGGTCATACCCATTTGAACATGTTGAACAGTGAGTCAACCATCGCCCCTTGCTTTCCCAGCTTCCGCTTGACATGTTCTATCCCTTCCATGGAGCACATCTGTTTTCTGTGTTTACTTCCTATACACAATACCTTAAATTTATCTGTTTATCTTAATTTGACAACGATAAGTCCAGCTGTATTCCTTGTCGAGTTTTCTTTGGAAAATCTTTGCTGACTCCTGTAATTCCACAAGCCCTCTTAGCTTGATGGCACCTGCAAATTGTATTACTTTACAATGGAGTGCATTCAAGACATGTAAGTATAGCAGGAACAGCAGGGATCCCAGGCTCGAGGCAACCCTCTCACTCAATACCTTCACCTCCATTTCATTTTTTTTTTGCCTTACAACAACACACTGCTTCCTTCCCTTTAGCCAGTTACTAATCCATGTCCATGTCTTAGATCACAATCTTATGGCAGATGCAGAATCTTGGGATCATGTTGCTTACATACCTGCTATAATAGGAATGGGAGGTGGCGTGGGAGTACACTTAGAGAGAAGAAAATAATTAAAATATTGAGCTAAAATAAATATTTAAAAGTGATGTGATTCCTGCTGATACATTAAAGATGCCTTTTGTATGCACAAAGTTTGTCCATGACAGCTGCTGATATGCAAAGCTACCAATGTGTAAGGATTGACGTTGTCAATCAAATAGTTTATTTTCATAGTTGGCACAGAAGTCACCAACGAAGGCCATTCTTTGCTAGTTGGATATGTGTTCTCCTCTGAGAAGACTGTTGAGGCTCTGCTGTGGGTTGTTGACTGTTGCTCTCGCTGCCCACAATACCTGCCTGAATGACTTGGTGGAGATCACCTCTCTGGTTCCCACTCTCCCCCTCGTGAGACGTACTAACTCTGCCAGGCATCATCACCCTGCACAACATGGCTAAGATTGAAAGCACAGCTCGACCCTATGTCCCTCCCCTCCCTCGCACTGAATGTTGCTGATCCACTGCACAGTACACCACACTGAACGATTGCTTTTATCAGTAAATTCAATAATGACCAAAGTTGATCTCTCTTCAGTGGTTTTTGCAGAGTGGAGGAAGTTTTGATTTCAAAGTAAAAATCATTGTACGCTGTATATAAACACGGTAATGCATTGCTTTAGAGACAGCCTCAAGATGTTTCAGTAATCATTTCTATTTTGGTAAACATCACTGACTACAGCGTCCCATGTGAGGATGTGTATTCCAATATATGGGTCATTGTGCGTATTTCTAATACACAGAGCATTTAAAACTGACAGCTGCAGTACCATAACTTAATAATGTAATTCTAAAAAGGTCACAACTTTCACTGGTTCAGTCTTTTAATTGAAAAAGAATAAATATCATTTTCTTTCCAACAAATAATTTGCCCTCACATGGAAAAAAAATGGCTCCCATTGAAGTGATTTTTTTTTTCGCTGAACAAAGCCTCCCATTTAGGGCAAAGGATTAACTTTTATTTGAAAGCATTTAAAGCTCTTTTTCTATCTAAATGTTTTCCTAACAGTGCATTATCAGTCGAGCAGTGTACGTTCTTTCCAAAAGAGTAACAGTGGAGAGGTTCAAAACGCATATTGAAGAATGGAACATTTATTGAGATTTAAAAGTGATATTAATACTGTTAAAACAATGGCATTATCATGAAAGGATCATCTTATTGAAGGATGACTGTGATGCTTTTTTTTTACTGTTTCCTCTTAGCAACAGCGTTCAAAGTGACATGCGTTTGAAAGACGAGCTGAGCTTTTAATCCTTTGAGGATTGCACTATTGTAGAATTTCAGCACCAGAATGGAAATTTGTGCTGAACAAGATTGCACATTTTTAATTTAATTTGAGAATACTGGGAGCAAAACAATAATCTGTGGTCCTGAACACTCTTCACAATAATCAGAAGAAATTGCCAAAGACTTGTTTTTCAGAAATGGTTTGTAGTGGAAAACAAGTGTTGCATTTTAAAAAGCTCTAAAGTCTATTCCTTACTTGAGCTTATCGGGGTGAGAGATATCAGTGCTGACAGAGGAATCGGTTCACTTTTGGCTTCCAGTGTTAGGATGCAGTGTGCCTAGGTTTGCAAGGTACAACATGGGTCATATTAAGAGATGACGAGTTGTCTGCTTGTCATTATATTTGCAGACCTTTGCTGTTGAACCCTTCAAATGGCTAATTGCATTCTAAACACAACTGAGCAAAGCTCAATACTTGCACTTACATTGCATCTTTCACGTGGGAGAACATCTCAAAGCACTTTACAAAGATGGAGTGAGAGGTCAAATAGGTGAGAGATGTAGGATATGGTCATAGGTGCAATTCAAATAATTTTTTTTACAAGGAGAAGAGAGGGAAGGAGTGAAATTCAAGAAAGCAAGTCTTAAGTGAAGCATTCGCTGAAAAATAACCCCTTAATACTCTTTCTACTGTGTTTCAACAGATATGTTTTAACCACATTACAATAACTGCATTTGATATCTCATCACAGCATCAAAACATCTCAAGAGCCTTTACACAATTTAATATAAAGGTAGTGATTGCATTTGCAGGCAAGCTCAGCAACCAATTTAGGTACAGCAATAACCTACAAACAACCATGAGGTGAATGGTCAATTTAATCTGGGGAATTGTTGGCCAGGTCACCGAGAGAAAATCTTCTTTTTCCCAAGTAATGTCATGGAATCTTCAATCTCCACCTGAACAGGCAGATGCAACCTTCACTTACCATCTCATCCAGAGGCTGGTAGAACATTCCTCTAATTATCTCACTGGAAAATCAGCCTAGATTATGAGCTCAAAATCTTGTTGTTGGGGCTTGAACCCACAAACCTCTCACTCAAAGTCAAGAGTGCTACCAAATGAGACAAACAGGAATGTTCTCAGAAGAGGCCCTATTGGACTGTTAATTTATTTCCCCCATCGCATTTTTATGGCTTCACAATGCCAAAGTGTGATCGGCGGCCGCGTCTTCAGCCACTACGCTCCGAGGCTCTGAAATTCCCTTCCTCACTTCCTTCGCCTCGCACCTTCTCTTCCTACTTTCAGGTCTCGACTAAAGACCTTTCTTTTCGACTGCGCTTTCGGTCACCTTCTTCCCCCTCCTCCTGGCTCGGATATCCGTTATTGGGAAGCGCTCTGAGACGCCTTCTGGCATGGAGGACGCTATATGAATCCAAGTTGTTGTTCTTGCTATAAACCTGTGCAGATATGTTAGTTTTGTGTTGTAGATTCATTCGCAATACAAATGGGAATAAAAATACCAAATTCTTCCAACAACGCAGTTGCTCTCTTTATAGTTAGCAGAGGGCAAAGGCTTTCCATCCCATCAGTCTTGGGTAGACTCCAATTTTATTCATTTCAATTGTTTCATTTGCACGTCAGATATCTATTTTTATTTTGCTTTAACCTGTTTGTTGTAAGTACAACAGACATTTCTGCGTTTCGCTTAGGAAGTTGCTTAGAGCATTTTAATAGCACCCTTATGGAAACAGGGACAATCACAGATCAAAATAACAAGCTAATATTAAACCCTTTTGTGAATCTACTGCCTTAGCTACTCCCTTCACTTCTTCATATCTCCTGCCCAAATCACTCCAACATTGGTGTGTGACATTTCAGTCATTCTGAAAAGCCCCACTCTCTGAAATGCCTTCCATCTTGCTTCCACTCTCCCTGCCTTCAAAACCTATCTTACGACTTATATTTTTAATTGTGCTTTTGGCCAGCATTCTCCCAACACTCCACCTTCCCACTGCTACCAGCACCCCATCTTCTTCAGCTCCTGGTAAGTTGTGTTTGAGATGAGCTTGAGATCTCCTCCTGAAGTGAAAGGAGCTTTTTAAATATGTAAATTTGTTGTCAGGGAGCTAGATCGTGATTCCAGCTCTGCAAGTCTGAATCTGCAATTTTAAGAAAAGGATTGATAGTCTTTAACCAGCTAAGCAGCAGTAACAGCGTGTTTTATGACTTCAGTTCTCTGTTGACACTTATGTTGTAATATATTTATATATTTTATTATATTAAAGCCCCATTGATTCATGGAGCTGAGACGGTAAACCAGCCCATGATAAATAGTTTTAACTGAAGTGTTTCCAGAGCTCAGATTGGCATTGGTCGAGATTGAGGCAGAAATATTGTGGCGTCAGTCACTTCAGCTGAAACACGGTGAAAAATATATGTATTGCTGTTTCCTAGCCTGAGCTGTTAAAGTACAGTACATCAATCCTTTTCTCAAAACTGCATTTCCAATCGGTCACAGAGGCAGACATTTGAACAACTTTCCTAATACAGCACCTTTTGGTGGTTTTCCCAGCTTCTAATTCCATGAGAGGAACTTCAGAGTACTTCTGAATAGACTAACCTTTGCATTGACATAACATAAGGGGTACAAAAGAAATATTTGCTTATGGTCAGCTGGGTTACTGACACATGGGGAAACCCAACACCGTGCTTAAGCGTTCCACATATGTGTGACACTTATTCATAGAAATGTCCCTGTATCTGGAATGGAATGCACACCCTTTTTACTTAATTCCGAAGAGGGTAGAGTATTAGACACAGAACCAAGGCACCAGGGATGTGTGTTGGGGCTCTGCTGGAGTCTGAAAAATGTCATTGAGGGCTTTTCTGGTAAGCTTCCCACAGCTTGTCAAGCTACGACCACCCTATCCACTAGAACTTTGTATGGCAGGGTTAAATAGGAACTGAGGAGGAAGGAGCCCTGCCCTCATCAAAGCAAATAGCAGCTTTACTAACTTTACTAACTGAATACGAAAAAAAAACTTGCCCTGAATCAAACTGATTCTTTTATCCAGCGATTTAATTATTAACATTTTAGAGAATTTGAAAGAGTAACCCTATTAAATATATATCTTTTTTATGTTGTATATTCTCCAGTTAATGTAATCCAGGCGGTTTATTCACAAAGAGTTCCTCTCTTGTCCATGGATTTTCACAACCACTTGCTAAAATGATGTGCTCACACTCCTTGTTTTCTTCCCTACTTGTTCCACTGTTCCCAATCCATGATTTCTTTCTGCCCGTTTTACACAAATTACCCTTCCTCTGCAGTGGTTGCTAATAGTGATGTATTGATTAGCCTCAGACAGATTGAGACTCTCAATGAATCATCGATAACTCTTACCCTGCAATTTGTTGCTAACAGAGAGTCCTCATTAGTAAGGAGCGATAACACAGAAACAGTCAGCGAATGTGAAAAAAAATCAGCAGTCAGCAATAGGCTGGGAGTGAGAAAGCCCAGAACTAGCCAACCTGAGCAGATTTACATAAATCACAGCTCAAGTGGCTTAAAAAGGAATGAACTTCATATACTGATGAGAACATGTAATAAACATTGAAGACATTAGCACATTCTCAGTTAAGTTGCTGATGTCACTGCTAGTTTCAGCAATTAATTGAGTTTCTTTTAATGGCAAGTGAAAATAATGTGCACTATTTACCCTTTAATTTACTAAATACGCACAACTGCACTGATTTGGTTGGATGCAGCGTTCTCAATTGCCCTGCAGTAAAATACAGTATTTAACATTGAGGTGAATTAATATCCTATTCGAATTGTATTGCTCCATTAAACGTTGAAAACGTATGGTACAGTGCACAGCAATTAAAAGTTGTCCCATTAGTTGGGAATATTAGTTTCTCTGGAACTCCATCCTGGATTCCTCTGCCTCACCCTTTCGTCTTCTCTTTTAATGCCCATCTTAAGTTCTATGAGTTTGACCCAGCTTTCAATTATCTTCCACTACCCCCCCCCCCCACCCACCCAACCTTAGTTTTGCAGGCCAAGGCAAGGTGGAATTTCAGGCCTCTAGAAGGTTAGGAAATGCTGTACACTCTCACATATATTATAAGCATTGTACGGTATAATTGACTGGCTAACTTCAGAACTTAGTCCGTTAGAATACAACTCCTTCATATCCCGTGTAACCCAATTAACAGGAGTTGAGATGCCATTACCAAAAATTTTGTTTGATTTGCTAAAAATCAAAATAGCAGGGGGTAGGAGACTTAATGTTTTTGGGGTGTGAAGGAGGAACAAGTTAACATCTGTCTGTTTGACCTAACCAATGCAGAAGCAATTTTAATGCCTCTGACGTAATTCCTGTCACGTCAGGTAATGGTAGGGGTAAAGAAAGAATAAGGTATGAGAAATTAACATTATGGGGAAGCAACTATGATCTGACTGAAACTTTCCCCCAAAACAATCTGAAGTCGCAGGAACAAAGGCTCAACGTTTTGTTATTAGACTTCCAGCTACTATTGAATTTTATCACCTGTACAATCTCTAAACAAAATGCGAAACTTTATGCATTAACACATGGATAACTTTGTTCATTTTAATGCCTCTGAAGTCATTCCTGAAAAAAAATCAATACCTCTTGAAGGCCCTGCAGTATTTAGCTTTAAAGCTAAATTCTACAGGGTCTTAAAGAAGCATTGATTTTTTTCAGGAATTACGTCAGAGGCATTAAAATTGCTGCTGCATTGGTTAGGAAGTAAATCTCCAGCATTATTTAGCAGTGTCACTCTTACCATGGTGACTAGTAATGAATCAAGGATTAAAAAATAATTCTAAAATGTTATATTGCCATTTTAAACACAGCAGCAGAAGAGCAATGATTTATGTTACCATTACACATATATTACTGATACAATCATTCAAATATCAAAATATCAGATGGGAAGAAACTGTTTGCTCTGGTAGTTGGGTCGGTAACCAGAGGATAAAGCATTAAGATAATTGGCAAAAGAACCAGAGGGGAGACAAGAAACCTTTTTTTTAACCCAGAGAATTGTTATGATCTGGAATATACTACCTGAAAGGGTGGTAGAACAAACAAAACTTATATTTATATAGCGCCTTTCACGTCGAGAGGACATCCCAAGGTGCTGTACAGTCAGGTAGGACAAGAGCAGGGTGGGAAGGATCAGGGCAGGATGAAGAATAGTAGGAAAAATAACTATTAGTGGGCGAAACGCGGCAGCCAAATTGCGCACAGCAGTGTCCCACAATCAGTCACGGAAGTGGGACTAGGGGCAAAAGGGGGTAAAGAAGCAAAAGGGGAGGGGTCGAGGCAGGGGGAAGAAAAGCAGGAAAGTCGACTGTATATTTGTGGGCGAAACGCGGCAGCCAAATTGCGCACAGCAGTGTCCCCACAAACAATCGCGAAAATGGGGCCAGGGGAGAAAGGGGGAAAAGAGGGTAAGGGGGGAGAGGGAGGGAAAGATGGGTGGGGGCAAGATCAGGAAGAGGGAAGAGGGAGGGAAGGGGAAAAGGGAGGAGAGAAAGTGAGGAAAGGGAGTGAGGGAAGAAGAAAATGGGGGCAGGGGTGGGGGGAATCAAACAACAATAATAAACAACAAAAGCAATAATATTAACAACAAAAACAGCAACAAACAATAACCAACAATCGTCCAACAATCGTCCAGCAACCACTCCCTGTCCTCGCCGCCCGCCCGGACGATCCCTGAGATGGCGGGAAAAAAAGGGCGCGGAAAAAAAAGCAAAGCTTTCAAAGGAGAATTGGATAGGTACTTGAAAAGGATAGATTTGCAGGGCTATGGGGTAAGAGCGTGGGAGGAGGTAGCTCTTTCAAAGAGCTGGCACAGACATGATGGGCCAAATGGCCTCTTTCTGTTCTGTAAGACTCTTATGATTCTAAATGATTACAGGATCCTTCACAGAGAAGTTTCGTTCCCAAAATTAGGAATCCAGGAATGATCAATTGTGAGGTTGACAGTCCATCATAACCAGATTGCCTCTAGATAACTCAAAACATCATCCACTATTTTCCATCCTCTGCTAGCTGCCATAGTGCTTCCATTCAGGTCTTGTGTACAGTTGAGTGTCACCAACTCAACTCGGATCTATTCTATCATTTTCCAAAGGTACAGATCTTCTGCTATGTGGTTCATTTTTCCAGCCCATTCTAGTTATCTGACCCGAGACACAATGGACTATTTGGGATACAGTATACAATATTGAATACATTAATTAGTTTGTGGAAAACCCCCCCACAAATCTTCATTTGAGGCACTTGTGAAGTGTAGAACATCATGGTAATTCTTTAACACAAGAATGTTCAGTAGAACTAGGGAGGACTCCCTTTGAACTAGAATACTGTGATAGTTTATAAAATCATCATAGAATCATAGAATTTTTCAGCACAAAAGGAGGCCATTCGGCCCATCATGTCTGTGCCGGCTCTTTGAAAAGAGTTATTCAAAGTCAATCTCACTCTCCAACTCTCTTCCCATAATCGTGCAAACCTATCCTCCCCAAATAACTAGTTAAACAGGATCTGTCAGAAATTGGTCGTGCAGTAATCTCATGAAAAAATCTGATTGATTTATGCTTTGTAAAAATTCATTTATGGATAAAATTTCTCCAAGTTTAAAACTACTTTTAATTGGTTAAAGATTTACTGAAAATACTCATTTGTCAAAAGCCGCATGAAAACAAAAAATATAAATAATTGAAGCATTCCAGCTGATGCATTCAATAGAACTTGCAGCTCTAAAAGGTTTGTAGGAAAATTACTTCAGATAACATTGTTAAGACTTGAATTCCACATAAAAGAAGCAATAAGCCATAACAAATGATTTCCAGTACCGTTGTTTTGATACACAAGAGTGGGAATCAAACATGATGTTCATTCTATTATTTGGTTGGATTTTGGCTTTCTACTTTTTTGGCAGTGCATCATTATACAAACTCGTGTCTAAGAATTCCTTTTTATAATCCAGACCAAGAACCCCCCCTGAATCTTATTCAGTGCTGATAAAGGGAGCCTATTGTAATTGGACTAACTGATCACTGAACTGGTTTGCTGAAAACAATTTACTCGGGCAACATTTAGGGGTCCCAGTGTGAAAAATGTGCATTTCCAAGTGGGATATTTTTACTCCTTGTTTCATATGTCACAGTTTAGAGCTGCTTATCGGAATTGTGCTTCATATAGAAACATAGAAACAGGAGTAAGCATTCAGCCCCTCGAGCCTATTCTGCCATTCTATAGGATCATGGCTGATCTGTACCTCAGCTCCAACTACCCACCCTTGACCTATATCCTTTAATACCCTGACCTAACAAATATCTACTCGCCTGAGTCTTAAAGATGGGAATGAATCCAGCATCCACAGCCTTTTGCGGGAGAGAGTTCACCGAAAGAATAAAAATCCTTTAACAACAACAAAATTACATTTATAGAGTGCCTTTTGGGAGAATATTCCAGGGCGCTGGTTTGCTGAACTTTAAATATGTCTTGGTAGTTTTTAAGGGTGAGAGGGTTGTTGCTGTATTCCTCCCATTTGGAAATTTGTGTATATAGAAACCCTGTTTATTAATAATCATTAATAATAATAATAATCCTTGAATTTGACATGTAACTTTGTGCGTAAAGCAGTGTCCCACAAATTGGGAATTGAGTGACCAAATTATTATTATTTATTTATTTTGAAGGAATTATTACCCTCAGAAAGCGATTTGCCAATCGAGTAACAACTGGGTTAATACTTTCTGCTCGGTAAGCAAAGCAGAGGCGTTTGGAGTGAAGAAACGTGCCTAGGATTTCACCCTGCCAGTGTGTCGAACTCAGGTCCTCTCGCTTTGTGAGATGAGTGTTCTAACCACAGAATAGTGCGGAATACCATTGAGTGGTGCTGTTCATTATCGTGCTTTTGCAAATGGTTTGCCGCAAAACCACAGGGTTTGTCCTGACAGCGGCCAATGTACCTGCACCAGACCAGATGTGCACTTACACTGGGGCAAGACAAACATGGGGTGATTCCCTCTCGTAAGACGGACCATCCCATTGCAGTGAGACATTCCATCTTGTGTCGTGGTCAAGGACTGACACCATGAACTCTCATCTCAGCAAGAACTTCGACCTGTTCGGTATCTGGGTGGGAGGTAGGCGCTCTGCCATCTGTATCCACAGGCCACCCAGATGTAAACAAGTGTTAGCATTGTTAGGGTTTGTTGTGCATGACATCACTCTATTTCACTTTGATAATGAACTT
This sequence comes from Hydrolagus colliei, assembly GCA_035084275.1. Classification (NCBI taxonomy): domain Eukaryota; kingdom Metazoa; phylum Chordata; class Chondrichthyes; order Chimaeriformes; family Chimaeridae; genus Hydrolagus; species Hydrolagus colliei. Next base: position 128,427,058 of record CM068743.1, read on the forward strand.
TTTTGCTAATGAAGAATTTTTAAAAATCAGAAGCTACCCAAGTTCTCAGGGCGCACATAATCATTATTTTCTGACCTCTTTCTGGGTGGTCTGGTTTATTTTTAATTGAGGAGCTGATTAACTTTCTTGTTCTGGTACAGAATGCCATTGTGTGGTGTGGTTCAGTACCTTGTGTTTGCAACTGATTTGTCAGTGTTTTTGTTTTTAAAAATCAATAGAAATGAAACACATATAAGCTTTGATGCAGAAAACAAATGATTTTTAGGGATCAAGAAAAAGCTGCATTATATTTTCAATGCAGAACTCCCATAGAACAGTTTAGGGAATATAGAAATAAGGGTGTGATACAAATAGGCTTTGGTAGGTATTGAGTAATGAAGATATAATCTGGTCCATTTAGAATGGAAAAATATTAATGTTAGGGCATTGTACACTGTTGAGAAGGTTGTGCAAAATTTGCACGTATTTTTCAAATCTGCCCTGTGGTTAAAACTAGGAAACTTTAAACCGTAAACTAATTTTTAAAACATTTCAATAAAAAATGAGTGACGAGTTTAATGTAATATTCATGTTTTATATGCAGACTAGTGTTGAATCTCTAAATTCTGCACAGAAAAAGCGTCGTGCCCCAGCCCCACCAGATCTACCGGTACAGAAAACATTAGAAGGAACAAAATTTGATAGGAGCAGTAGCCTCGGTAAGTGATCCTTTTCACGTTTCAAGCATAATTTTTATGCACCATTTGAATTAAATGCATAGGTTTTGTTTTTCTGATAGTGGTTCATGTCCAGAGTGGAAAATAACAATTGAATTAAGTTTCTTACAACAACAGTGAGGAATCGAGAGTGTCTTGATGAAATAAGCAAAATATAGTTAAATCAGGTAACGTTGTATGTCAGCAACATAATTGTGCATATATTAATTCAATTATTGGATAGCATTTATCTACTTTAATGTGTGTAAGAGAAACGTTACCTCAGGTGCCATCAATTTACATTGATTAAATGTGGCAAAGGTTGGATAAGCAATGCTTGCTGATTCAACCTATGCAAAGTTTTTCAGTGTGAAGTACATCAGTGTTGGTTGGGTCAAAGTTATTCAGTTGTATTGTTGCTGAATGCAGCAAAAATGGTTTGTGTCCTACTCCGCTATGAAATATATCAAAGGGGAGGATGTCCATGTGTACAAGGCTGCACCTGAATGCTCCCCACTTGGGTTGAAATTCTGGTCATTGTTACTTATAGCGTTTTTGGCAATGTCGGCTGCTAATGGGATTACCCATTATAATTGCACATCACAAAGGCACTAAACATAACTTAGCCTGGATGTCGGCCCACCTGCCTCCTCTTTAATAAATGTTAAATGGAGGAAACAGCTGTATTTGAACTGTTTTAAGGAATAGGTTATTCTACAAGTGTAAAATCAATATTACAAAGAATATCATTTATGTGATTGTTAATAACCTCCATATTATGCTGCTACGAACTTCAGTTTTGCCATTGTGCCAGCCTGGCTCAGTTGTTTGTACTTTTGCCTCTTGAGACATAACGTTATAGGGCTCAAACACCATATTGGGACTTTAAGGTCATTGTCTAAGTTAAAACTCCAATGCAATGCTGGAGGAGTGCTCCATTGGCTCCATCTGTCAGATGAATTGCTAATCCAAGGTTACGAGTACCTGTTCAGATTGACATAAAAGATTCTGTGGCATGATTCAAAAAGATCCTGGCCAACAATCTCTCAGATTAAAAAAAAATTGCTCGTCCATTTCACAGCCATTTGTGGGACATTGGTGTTAAAAAAAATTGGCTGCCCCATTCACCCACAGAGTTAATCTTTATAGTAAACCTTGTGAGCCACTTTGACACATTTCAACGTGCTAAGGATTTTATCAAATTAAAAACAACAACAAAATTACACTTGTATAGAATAGAGCCTTTCACGCCGGGAAGATATCCCAAGGCATTGTAAAGTCAAATTTCAGACCCGAGCTGGGCTTGGGATCAGAGAGGGTGGAGGGAAAGGAGGGGATATGGGGTGACCGATGAGACCGTCGAATAATAGGAGAAAATGAAAGGAATATTGTTTATTTTGTTGTGTGAAATACTTAGTCAATGTTAATTTAGCTTATTTTTTTCAGCAAGAATGCTAAACATTGCATTGGATTACTGCATGGTTTTCAGGTTTTATTTTCCAGATATACGGTATACAGTACTTATAACCTTACTTGGTCCCTTATCTAGGTGTTATTGGACGTCAAGTGCCACTTAAACCTCCAAGAGGCACACAGCCAGTATTGGGCATTCCACGTATCCCTCCCCAGTTAACCATTCCCCCTCCCCCACCATATCCACCTTCTCCGACCATTGAGATTACCGACCTGCCAGGAATGTCGCCAAAGTACAATTTCAGCAGCGAAGTGCCTGATGAACTGGGTAAATCAATGCTTGACTGTAGGTCCTCTGAAAAGTACATTCTGTCCTATTCAGTCTTAACATTTAATTCTTTGTTAATACTGATACTTCTCGCTGGCTTCTACCGCTCATTTCTATATTTCTATCAATTTCAAATCCATAAACTTTCTTTCCAAATTAATAACAACATTAAGTACTTTTAACCTTAACTCTCAGCTTGTTATTTTACTGAAAACGTATCACAAAGAGTATATTTTGTAAGTTCGGTTTAGAAAAGTAGCTTTAAACTGTGAAGTGAGTCTTGCATGTAGATTACTTCATTAAGCATTAATTGCTCTGAGGCACTACACACGCATGAAGAACAATATACAGTATATGCAAATTGTTGTGATTCTTATTTGCTTCAATATAGGATTACAATTTGGTGGCAGGAAGGTCAAATGGTGCCAGGAATTAAAACATTTATCCAACACAGATTGCTTGACTTAAATTCTCAGCTGTAAGAAAGCAACTCAGTTCTTAATGAGTCCTAGCCTTTTGTATACAATTATTTCAACGCGAAGCTGGAATCCTCTCTAAGACGGAGCACAGGACTTTCTGTCTCAGGAAATGGAAAATATACAGTTAAGCAAGATTGCAAGATTAAGACGTGTCGTATCGGAAGCCTCAATCTGCATCAAACGTAAATAGAAGGCTTTGAGTTAGACTCCGCTTAAAAATGTTGCATTAACAACAACAAAAAAAAATTACATTTATATAGAGCCTTTCACATTGGGATGACGTCCCAAGGCGCTGGAATGCACCTTATTAAATGTAAAACCTTTGCAAGAGTTGGTCACATTCTTTAATTATGTAAAAATATGACCACCATTTGATGCCAGTTGGCCAAGCTTTACTCTCATGCACTGTTCTGCTTACTGTCCAGCAATGCAGTTTTGGAGCAGGAAGTATAAATCCAAATTTCCCACTTCAAATCACTTTAACAAATTGCTTTTAACATTGTGAACTGAGCCTAACTGAACGACAATATGGCAAGACTTCCATATGTCTTTAAACCAACACAGTTGTGGAAGAATACAGAATAAAATGCTCAGTAATTAAGAAGTTGTCATCTGATGTTAGCCAAACAATGGGTGACAGAGAAGTCCATTGACAGTATTCACCAGTGTTGGCTTTGACCACAGATGATCTCACTGTTCCACATACACTGTAAATGAACTTGCATTCATCTTCAGAACAAACTGTTTGTGTTTCATGGAAGGGTTCAGTGAATTTTCACATAATCCTTCATTTTATCGAGTGAGATAGCTGCATATCTCTCCTTGTTTCCATGTTTTATACGACTGCTCAGCATTCACCCTAAAAACTATCTGGTGAGTAATTGTATCAAATATTGTGGTACTGAGCCACATAGAAATATTTCAGGTTCAATCTCTGGATTATGCTAAATTAGTCAATCTCTGATGTTGTACTGGAGGACCATTCATTCCATTATCAAAGATATCGGCCTTTAGGTCTGGCATTAAATTGGGATCCCGTCTGCCTATTCAGTGGTAGTTAATACCCCCTTGGCATTATTTGAAAAGAGAAGAGGTATTTCACCTGTATCCTGGCCAACAGTCATCCAAATCAACTAATCTTAACAACATATGCTTTACATCATTGTCAAATATTTGTTGAGAACAGAAGTTTGAATTATATAAGAGTGGTGTTTGAACAGTGTCAGTCATACTAAGTCTGTACAGGCCTCTGTTCAAGCCTTGCTTACAGCACTGCATACAGTTCTGGTTATGCCTTAGTGGTAGCGGGTGCTTGAAGGAGGCACAATTCCTTTCTCTAAGGCACAAGTATAAGAAAATTTGAATAATTAAAAGACAGTCTTACAGAGTTTGGGTGGTACTGTATATGCCTTTTGTTGAAGCAGAGACCATAAGTTTTTTTTGAAGGGAATCAGATAGATGCTTTAAAGAAAAGTATTAAAATGTATGAAAAGCTGAATTAGGTTAGATATCTTATTCAAAGAAAAACATGGGAGTAGATTTGATGAGCTGAATAGCCTGGATTTCTGCTGTAAGACTTAATTCCATGACCTACTCAAACTGTACAGTGTTCCAGTGAAGTTGTACATGGAGCACACAGTTCTGGCCTCTCTGACATAAGGAGGTGTCCAGGTGGTAGAGCCATTGTAGAGGAGATCACCAATGCTAACTTTCAATGGTAATGGGGAATGACTAGATAAACAAGGGGGTGTTTGAGAGCAGACGTTATATAAAATGCACATGAGATGCTTAACGGGACAGACAAATTAAACCTGGAATAATACTTCTAGATGTACAAAAATAAGGGGACAAGGGTACGGGGCAGTGAAGGGCAATTATTGGATAGATAAATTGTCAGTTGGAATAGATTAGCGCGAAGGGTGTTAGAGATCAGGATGTTGGAATGAGAAGACTGTTTGTCTAGAAAGGTCAAATTTGGCAAAGGACTTTCTTCACTCAAATATTTGAACTTGAAACTGAGTAAGGACTTGTTGATTTTTTTTAAGCTTTTGATAAGAAAGTCATATTCTTTAACAGATTTATAACACTCTCCTTCCAGTTCATGTGCTCGTCTTTTGTATAAAGAGCTGATTGTTTTGAATTATAACCACTTTTCACACATATTAAATAATCTCAATGCTTTTCAGTAGTGTGAGTTTGCGTCTCACATTCCATCTGGGAACTATGATGCTTTACAGGATGATATCCTATCTCACTCCAAATAATGTGACTGGAGAGTAAGATTGCCTTGGGCTTATTATTATCTTTTGGAAATGCAATGCTAATGGGATTATTTTGTTGCGTGATCATTCGGCCCATCACGTTAGTGTTGGCTCTTTTAAAGAGCAATCCTATCAGCCCCAGACACTGTCCATCGCTGAAGAAATATGTTATAAGTAGGTCTGAGGAAATCCGTCACCCAGTCAGCCTAATGTGGCGGTAGTAGACATATTTGTCAGCTGGGCTTGTCAGCGCCATTACCATTTGTGGTGTTGATAAAATAAACATTGCCACATTTCTATTGGCAAACCAAAGCCAAATGATGGATCAGTTTGTCGCCTAAAGCTGTTATTGTTGATGGTTCCAAGTACTGTATCTGTTATATTCAGAAAGCCATTGTTTAAGTGTCCGTAATCATACATTAGTACAGTAGTATGTTAATGTAGAATTTCTGTTAGGCAAAGAACTCTGTGCTTTCGTGCATCTGTGAGCTTGTTTTCTTTACTTCTCTTGTCCTCTGATTCTTTCCTGCAGTCACCTGTTGTGCACCTGTTTCTATGCGGGTCAATCGCCTCTGACTTCCTTTGCCTCTACCTCTGACCTCCTCCAGCAGTGACCTCTTTCATCATCTGCATCTTGACCTACTTTCCTCTTCACTGGACATCTTTCATCTACAAAGAACTTGGCTAATAACCTGTTCATATACAATTAGTATTTTAAGCGTGGTGTTTGGAACTTCTTGGGTGAAAGGTTTCTTCTGACTGAACAAGATCTTGCACTGAAACACTGATTTAATACTTTAATCGCTTGTTTCTTCTTGTTTCCTCAACATCTCTGTCCAAAATGCTTTAAAAAGTCGAGTTCATGTATTATCGCCTTTATTTGTGTTTTAATGATAAAGTATATTTTACTAATACAGTACTAATACACGACTTCACATAGTCATTTAAGCTGCGGTAGATGCAGAGAAAGGAAATTGTGTGCGTAACATTTACAGCGCTCTGAGGTGCTATTCTGTGTGAAGAGCGCCATGTAAAAGCAATACAGTCCTTGTTGTTTGTGCTCTTCAGATCCTGCAGGTTATAAATGCTTCTGTATGGCAGTGATTTTAAATCTTTGTGTTAGCTATTCCTTTTTTATTCCAGTCCACTAGATTGCCATGTGAATGCATACTCACCTTGGCAGTATGCCTGTTACGGTGACATTGTTACAGATGCTGCAGCTATTAACTGCCTTGCCTTCACAGTCTGAGCTATCCTTGCTTTGTGTGACTACTTTAGAGGTTGAAACTAATTAGTGGCTAATGGGCCTGGGTAAATGCTAACAAATTATTTGCATGTTGGAGGAAAACCAAGACATGGTTTTTGACTTGAGAAGGATAAAAAAAAGGACATGAATTTCCTATGAAAGTAGCTGGTTGTTGGGGGAAGAAGTTTGACTGTACTTTGACTTTGACTGTAGATGTGATGGGCTCGCGATGTACTTTTGATGTTGGTTATCTGAATTCACTTGAAACCCTGGATGGCGTTGATGCTGTTCAATGGTTGCACAATAAGCTTGTGAAAACAGTTTTCTCCTTAAAAATCTAAATATTAAAAAAATACAAAATGTGTGGTGAAGAAGTAAATAATGATACTAGCATTGGCTCAACAGAGGAAATATTCTGAATGTCATCGACAATGCAGTTACTACAGGGGAACCTCATTTTAAGCTAAGTGCTAAAAACAATCCTGGAGTCCTGCGGTTGGAGCGCCCGCCGCCAGCGCCTTGGGATGTCCTCCTGACATAAAAGGCGCTTTACAAGTGTAATTTTGTTGTTGTTGTAAATGCGAGACCTGGGTTCAATTCCAGGCAAGGCGAAACCTTGGGCAAGTTTCCTTACTCTACGCGCCTAGCAGTAAGTAGGAACCTGGTTGTTAGTCGATTGGTGGAACACTTTTTCAGATGTAATAATTACTTCAAAATATAATAATAATAATTTGGTCACTCAATCCACGACTGTTTGTGGGAAAATGCTGCGCGCAATTGGCTGCCACGTTTCACCCAGAAAAAACATACAGTCAATTCTCTTTATAGGGTATTCTTTGAAGCATTTTGAGATGTCTCGAAGACGTGAAAAGATTATTATGACTTTCATTTCGGGTGTTCTTCTAAAACTCTGAAAGGACTGAGATGAGAATGGGGTGAGTGGATTATTGCCGAGGAGGTCATGGTTTCAGGCAGGGTTGGAAGCGATCACAAGATGAAAAGCTTGACTCCCAGGAATCATTGGACCTTGTTGCTGACTTTGACCTTCTTTTCATTTTGAATTGAACCGAATTAATATTGAATTTAAAATGCCTTTTTTTTTAAGAAGAATTATGTATGAATTTAGTACAGAGATTGGCATTTTCCCTAAGGGCACACTGGGCTGACTGATGCAACATTTTTCTACCAAATGAATAAACCATACTGTTATAGTTGGATTGCTGTTTGTGCTTGGCTGTGAGTGATGTGTATTTTTAGCTTTAAGACTAGAGTTTGGATTTTGGAAGAATGACAGTTCCATTTTGTGGTTCACGGCTTGAAAGTTCTGGTTAAATAATCAACGTAAGGTTCAGTTTAGTTGAACTTTATCAGTCATGTACATCGTTTAAATCAATCAATAGAATCTGGCTAGGTGAACTCTGATGAGTTAACATCTATGCTATTCTTTATATTGCAAGTTTTTTGGGGGGCATTGTACCGAACTGTTTAAGTTGCATTGTAACCAAATAGTTGCCAGAATGCTGTTTATGTTTTACATTTAAACGTTTTAATTGTTGGTCAAATCTTTTTTTAATCAATGCAGTTATCACAAATAAAAATCCCAACATGAATGTTGTGGAATCCCGTAGCTCAGTGGTTAGAGCATTTGCTTTACAAGCAAGAGTCCTGGATTCAATTCCAGACAGGGCGAAACCTTGGGCAAGTTTCCTTACTCCACACGCCTAATAATAAGCCCTCAAAAAAAATTGGTCATTGCAATCCACGACTGTTTGTGAACACTGCTGTGCGCAATTGACTGCCACATTTCACCCACATATATAGTCAATTCACCTCACAGTATATTCTGTGAAGCGCTTTGAGACGTCTAGAAGATGTGAAAAGCGCAATATCAAATGCAAGGATTATTATTATTAGTTAGAAACTTTTTGATTTACAAAAAAAATCTGAAAAATTGGAAACATTTGTTACAGGAAATTCCTTAAGAGTATTGGATGTGGTGCTCAGTGTATTTCACAGTTCCCAGCTGACAATATTTTCTAAACCCAAACAAGCTGTACTGTAAAATGTTTCATGATCAAGGATGTGAACGCATGTGTAGAATTTTTGCAACTGAATTTTGACTTGTCGTCCTTAACATTCATGGTATGAAAGTTTGGGTTTAATATTGAGATTAAGATATGGCATGTACTGTAGGGTAGATGGAAGATTTGGAAATGTCTCAGAAATGTAGGTTAAAGATGCACAATTCATGCTAATGAGCAGTGAAGAAGATTGTTCTGATTTGAATGAACAAAATAAATTACTATATTTTAGTAGTTTGTTACATGATGTTAACCACATTGTTTTGGATATTCTAGTGGACTGAATTTTTTTATTTTCTATTCACTTTGTTATATTTATTTGTATATGTAAACTGAAGTTGACTTGCTAAGGGGGGAAAATACCCCTTTTATTAAACTCCTTCTGAGTTACAAAGGAAACAAGCCAATTAAAAGCAATCTAATTTGTATACACAAGTAAGACTTGATGTGTTTGATTTGCAATAATTGTAATATACACAGTCACTACACTTCACAGTAATTTATGTGAAAGACTTTGAGACGTACTTCTGACGTGAAAGGCGCTGTCAAACGCAAGGAAGTTTTCATTCCTTTTTCGGTCATATTACGTTGTGGGTATTGGTTGCAATTGAGAGACCTGGGTTCGATTCCAGTCAGAGCAAAACCTTAGGCAAGTTTCCTTACACCACATGCCTGATAATAATGCCTCGAGGAAAAAAACAATAGTGAAATTGGTCATTTCAATCCATGACTGTTTGTGGGACACTGCTGTGTGCAATTGGCTGCCACTTTTTGCCCACATATATATGGTCAATTCACTTTACAGTATATTCTGTGAAGCGCTTTGTGATATCTAGAAGATGTGAAAAGCTCTATATCAAAAGCAAGGATTATTGTTATTATTTGTGAATCTACATTCAATATTAATCAAGTGATTAACACCACCACTATTAGGTAGATATTTCTGTTGGTGTTGTGACATATTTTCACTCAGAAAATACACAGTAATCCACTTTGCAGTATATCCTGTGAAGCGCTTTAAGCCATCTTGATGTACTTTGGAAATGTAAGACATTTTCTGTACAGAAGTGGCTGTTCATGCCCGTAGGGTGTGTGCCATTTGCTGCGTGTTTTTCAAAAAAACAAAATAATTTTCCATTTGCCACTTTCCAGCTCTCTCCTCATACCTTGGAATGTTTTTACTGCTCAGGTGCTTATCCAGTTCCCACTCGAACAAATCCATTCATTTAGGTCAAAAGCCACTTTGCGGTAATGAATTCCAAACCCTTTGAGTAAAGAAATTCCTCCCAACCACTTCCCCAAGCATTCTGCTAACAATTACGCTCATTTATCCCTGATTTACCAACTAAAGGAAATATTATTTCTTTATCTCCATCTCCATTGTCTTAAATGCCTTTGTTAAATCCATTCTCAATTTTTTCTGTTAGAGCAGAAAAGTTTAGTCAGCCTTTCATCAAATGTGTATTGTCTCATACCAGTGAATATCTATGTTGCATCATCTCTGTCTCTATGACATTCTCCCTGTAATGGGGAGGCCAACATTGAGCATTCAATTTAATTCCAACAGCAACTTAACCAGTGAATTATACAATTCCCACAGAAGTTTATTGTGTATTAATTATTTATACTTTTCTGATTGTGCACAAATTAACTATTGGGTTTCAGTTATTTATTTCCAGTGTTTGGTCCTGGATGTTATCTGAACAAAGGTTATTTATGATGTTCCACTGAAGAATAGTGAAATGTGCAAGGCTTTAAAGAGCAACTGTTACTTTTCTAAGGTCATTCACAACGTGCTTAGATTTAGGTTCAACTGATCCATCTGGTCTGACAGAAACGCCAGGTATTCCAAGTTCCTTTTTATATTGAACCAGTTTGAGATGATTTATTTGCCTTTTTCTCAAATATCATAGAATCATAAATAGAGTTTATACAGCACAGAAGGAGATCATTTGGCCCATTTTGTTTGTGTCTCTTTGACAAGAGCTGTCCAAATCAATCCCACTCCCCCACTCTCACCAGAGCCCTGCAAACTTGTCCTCCCCAAACAATTATCTGCTTTTCTCTTAAAAGTTGATATCGTATCAGCCTCCACCAGGCAATGTATTCTAGATCCAAACAACGTGCTGTGTGAAAACATTTCTCCTCACCTCCCTCTCCTCTGTTACTTTCAACAACTGTTTCAAACCAGTGTCCTTATTGGGTTTTTTTCTTGAGGGATTATTTTCAGGGGTGTGTACAGTAACAAGGAAACTTGCCCAAGGTTTTGCCCTGCCTGGAATCAAACCCAAGTCTCTCACTTGCGAGGCGAGCGCTCTAACCACTGAGCTACAGTGGACACCAAATATTAACCTCTTCCTGAATTTTCAACTTGAGGCAGGAGTTTCTTCAAATGCAAAATTGAGGGAAAGCAAAAATGTGGGCTACAGTTTCTTTAAAGAAAAAGTTGTAGCAGATATTTTGTGGGAACGCTGGGAATTGATTTCAGTGTTTATGTTTGCATTTGCACTCTGTGTGAACTCTAATCACTGGATTATACTACTGGATATCTTTTTTCCTACACTTGAAGTCCTGTAGCTCAGTAGTTAGAGCACTCGCCTTACAAGTGAGAGACCTGGGTTCGATTCCAGGCAGGACGAAACCTTGGGCAAGTTTTCTTACTCCACACGCCTAATAATAATCCCTCAAAAAAAAATTGATTATTTCAATTCACGACTGTTTGTGGGACACTGGAGTGTGCAATTAGTTGTTTTGTTCTGCCCACAAATATACAGTCAATTCACTTTACAGTATATTCTGTGAAGCGCTTTACGCGCTCCCTCTGGGCGATGTCATCCGCAAACATGGGGTAAATTTCCACATGTATGCGGACGACACCCAGCTGTTCCTCTCTGCCTCATCCCTCAACCCCCAGACCATCGATGTTCTGACAGCATGTCTGTCCGACATTCAGTCCTGGACGAGGGACAACTTCCTCCAATTGAACGTGAGTAAGACCGAGGCCCTCCTGATCGGCTCAAGCCAGTCAGGAACCTCGGCATCACGTTCGACCAAAAACTCTCCTTCCTCCCCCACATCCGTGCCTTGACCGGCACCGCTTACTTCCACCTGCGCAACATTGCCAGGCTCCGCAACTATCTTACCCCCCACGCTGCCGAAACACTCGTGCACGCGTACATCACCTCAAGGCTGGACTACGGAAACTCTCTCCTCGTCGGCCTCCCCAGCTCCTCCATTCACAGACTGCAGGTCATCCAAAACTCTGCAGCCCGTGTACTATCCTGCACCCGCCTCCGTGACCATATAACCCCCACCCTCGCCCATCTCCACTGGCTCCCCATCCTCCAGAGGATCGAGTTCAAGATCCTCATCCTCACCTTCAAGGCCTTACATGGCCTTGCCCCGCCCTACTTAACCAATTTACTCTCCCCCTACAAGCCCACCCGGACCCTCCGTTCAGCAGGTCTTGGCCTGCTCCAAGCCCTCCGCCCAAACCGCCCCACCATCGAAGGCCGAGCCTTCAGTTTTTCTGCTCCGACCTTATGGAATGCCATCCCTCAATCCCTCCGTCTCATTTCTTCCCTTTCCTCTTTCAAGGCCGGTTTGAAGACTTTCCTCTTCGACCGTGCCTTTTGTTCCACCCCGAATTCTTCGACCTCCCCTACGTGTTTCACCCCTTCCCAAACACTCCCCTCCCAGCTCGGGTCACACTCCTCCTGTGCAGCGCCTTGGGACGTCCTCCCGACGTGAAAGGCGCTTTATAAGTGTAATTTGTTGTTGTTGTTGAGATGTCTAGAAAACATGAAAAGCACTATATTAAATGCAAGGATTATTATTGTTGTTAATCAGTATTTTTCTGCCTGTTCTGCTGTTCCCAGCTGACTTTTCCCCGGAAGGTAATAATGCATCCAGCTTTCAATAATGCATCCAGGTAATAAATACAAAAGCAGAAAAATTCTAATATTCCCAACGTTTTTTAGTTTTTTTAAAAAACCATCTGTTCTACTGCAGCAAGTCTAAAGTAGGGTAAATGATAAGTGTAAATAGCCCGCGAGAGAAGGGGCAGAATGAAGTTATTTACATTTTCTTTGAATAGTTTTCCTAATAGTGGCAGAAGCAATAACTTCATATAATGGTGAATGTCCCTTTAAGTTCACCTCCATATTCCACATCAGGTGGAGATATTCTTCAAAGTAAAACATCCGAGTTCACGTGTGTTAATATGGTTTGCCACATCCATTGGGATCCGGCCAAAATAGGTGCTACAGCTGGCCACGATGCAACAAGTCTGCCCTTGTCAACAGTTTAATGTCTTAAAGTGCACTTTTGCTCTTTATTTTTGTGTACATTCTATTGTGCTTCAGGTCTGTTGTGATCTAAGTACTGATATCATTTTTTCTCCCTCCTTGGTTCAAGATACTATGATGCACTGATGCACAAATCAAACCTACGTTGCCCTTAGTTAACAGGAAAGCTTCCTTCTCTTCCACAATAATCTTTCCAAATTGTGTCATTGTTCTTTGCTGCACTGTAAAATCAAATGGCAAAACTGAGGCAATGACTAACCTATTTAGTTTAAATAGCCAGTCATCACACCAAATATGGAATAACTTTCCTTCCTTGAAGAAGAACAATCTTTGAATGATTTGTACATGTGGTATATGAAATGTTTACATTTTATTCCAGTAAAGTAAAGTACGGTACTTCATTTTAAGCCCCAGAAGTATAATAGATATTTTAAAAGTATGTATCTATATGTGTGCACAAGGATGTAAATATAAGTGTATGTACAGTTTCTCAAATGTTATTTACCAATTCTGTTTCGCCCCTCAAATATATTCACATCACTTTACAAATGAACCTATCAAGCACATCTCAACAATATGATAAGTTGCTGTACCAAATATTGTGAAAAAAATCTATTTTCAAATACTGTACCCAAATGATGTTTCTGTAATTTTATTACTGACTCTTCGCAAAATACATATTTCAATTCTTTTCAATTTGCTATTTTAAAAAATGTAATTTAAAAAAAAATTAGAAAATGTAATTTTAAAAACTTTTTTGGAAAATGTAGTTTTTATAAATGGTTCTAACATTCAGTATTGTCAAAATGTGTTTGTCAATCTATATTTTTCTTTAGTTCAAACTAAAATATTAGCTTTAGTTTTCATTAACCCACACATTTTTTTATCCCATTACTGTATTAAATTTTTCATTATCCATGTTACATTTGGCTAAACTTTTAAGGTTTTCTCTGGCTCTTTTTATTATGTCATTTTTCTTTTTTTTCAAGAAAACTTTTCCTTTAAATGCAGGCTGTTTGTAATTTGATTCTCTTTCTCTGCCTCATCGATACTTGAGTGATTGTTCAGTTGCTCTGCGACTTTAGTCCAATGTTAGAATGGATTATGCGATATACATGACAAAGGAAAACGATATTGAACATGGAGAAATAGTTGTCAGTGTCCGGCATTTCAGTGTGATTCAGAAGCTGTTAGTGAGCTAGATTACTATCAAGGACAGTGAAGACGAACAATTTTAAAAAAAGTAGAACAAAAAATCCTGAATTATAAATAAACGTATAAAATCGTACAGTGAGTAGCAGAGTCATCAGAATAACACAGCAAACTGATGGGAGGGTAAAATTCCCCAGGCAAAATACACTGACACTTCCCCAGATGTACTGTCATTGCTCACAAGCATTATGTAATATCAGGGCTGCAGGCTTTTACTCTTGTCACATTAAGGTGTTGCGCTGAAGGAATTTGCAGTATCCAATTGCACGGGGTCAGTATGACCTGCCAGCACAGCGTAGGTGATGTTATTAGCTTGTGTAACTCTGCCAGCATGTTAGATATCACTAGGGATTTGAACAGTGGATCTTCTTTCTCTCCCCTAAAGATGCTTTTTTTAAAAAAAGTTATCAATGTCAACTGCAAGGTCTTTTTGACCTTCTGTGTAGCATTGCTTGTTAATATCCAGGTGTCTCTTTCAGTGGCTATGGAGTCAGATGTAGATGTGCTTCCCATTCCCCACCCCCCCCCTGCTCCACCATCAGAGATCAGGCCTTTAGCTTTATGGCCCCCACCTCTGGAACGCCATCTTGCCCCTTCCTGTGCTCCTTCTAGGCCCATCTCAATACCTTCCTCTTCGACTGTGCCTTCGGTCATCTTCCCACTGCCCTCCACCACTCCTGACTCCAGCCCACAGCTCGGGTGCAAACCCTTCACTATACATAGTCCCAATGTGAAAGGCGCTACATAAATTCAGTTTGTTCTAGTTGTCGCAGTAAGTGATCAGCATTGAGGGACAATTGATGACAGTCAAGTGATTGAGTCAGAAAAGACCAATGTGCATTGCAATCTATCTTGCGAGAAAGGCATTGTTTAACTGCAAGTTGTTGTGTTGTTGAATGTTATTTGCCTTGTTATGGCCCCCACACTTTGGTTTACTTGTTCAGTTTTAAATTGTACCACGGAAAATGCAAATCTTAAAACCCACAGAGCGAAACAAATTGATTCTATTCCCAGTGGAGATAGTCCTTCTGAAGTGCTGGTTACATGAGTTTGGTTCATCACAAATGTTACAAAAGCACACTTAACTATACCATGAATGTAATTCTTATGGAGAAGAAAACCTGAATTTATACATTTGAAAAAAACTGAAATATGCAGCATTTGCGTGAGAGAAGACATACGTCTGTGGGGCTTGTGTACATTTTCCAGTAATAATAATCCTCGCACTTGATTTAGCACTTTTCACGTTGACGGCTGCCGTGCTTCACCCACAAAATCAACAGGTCAATCCACTTTACAATATAAAATACAAACATGAGTCACTGGGAACACGCAAGAGTTCTGACGAGAAGGTCATCAACCTGAAACGTCAACTCACTTTCTTGTCTTTATAGATGCTGCCTGACCTGCTGAGGATTACCAGTGACTTTTATTTACCCTAGTCACCACACAGGGGACCTAATGGAATCAATGTAGCTTTGATTCTCTTCTTTGAAGCTGAAAATATTCAATCCTGTTAGTAGCAAAGAACCTGGAGAAAGCTGCCAGTTTGTGCAATCTGTGATTCTAAATGAATGATACCTTAATTTGGCACTTCAGGATTATGTCCTATTGCTTCCTCCCCCCACCCCCGCCCTACGTTTAGACCAGTGGTAGCTTTCACCCTTAACTCACAAAATAGGCAATGCACTAAAACAACACCAACAAAATTACATTTATACAGCGCCTTTTATATCGGGAGGACGTCCCAAGGCGCTGAACAGTTAGATTGTGACCCAAGCGGGTGGGGGGGGTGGAAGAAGCGTAGGAGAGGGGGGAGAGTTAGAAGGGGAGCAGAAGGCACAGTCGAAGAGGAAAGTCGTGAAGGAGGAAAAGGAGGAAGCGAGGCGAAGGGATTGTGGGATGAAGTTCCAGAGTGTGGGGGCAGAGAGGCTGAAAGCCCGGCCACCGACGGTAGCACGATTCGGGCGGGGGGCATGGAGCAGGCCAGAGCTCACTGAACGGAGGGGACGGGCAGGCTGATAGTGAGACAGCAGGTCGGAGAGATAAGCAGGGGTAAGGCCGTGAATGGCCTTGAAAGTGAGGACGAGGATCTTGAATTCGACCCTCTGGGAGATGGGGAGCCAGTGGAGACGGGCGAGGGTGGGAGTGATGTGTTGCGCAAGAGTACACAAGCTGCAGAGTTCTGAATAATCTGCAGCTTGTGAATGGAGGAGCTGGGAAGGCTGACGAGGAGAGAGTTCCCGTAGTCAAGCCTAGATGTGATGAAAGCGTGGATGAGTGTTTCAGCAGCATGGGGGGTGAGGTAGTGGCGGAGTCTAGCAATGTTGAGGAGGTGATGGAAGGCTGTGCCGATCATGGAGCAGATTTGTGGGAGGAAGGATAGTTCGGGGTCGAACAAGACCCCCAGATTCTTGATTGGCTTCGAGAGGTGCAGAATGCAGCCTTGAACACTGATGTTGCCAGCGCCTGAGGTGCGGAGGCACTGTCGCAAGCCAATCAGGAGAGCCTCTGTCTTGCTGATGTTTAGTTGGAGGAAGTCCCTCATCCAGGACTCAATGTCGGACAGACACGCAGTCAGAACGTCAGTAGTCCTGGAGTCGAGGGTGGAAGTGGAAAGGTAGAGTTGTCATCCGCATACGTGTGGAAACGTACCCCATGTGTACGGATGATGTCGCCCAGGGGGAGAGTGTAGAGGATGAAGAGCAGGGGGTCAAGGACAGAGCCCTGGGGAACGCCGCATGTGACTGTGCGAGGGCTGGAGGAAAAGCCGTTGGAGGAGACAAAGTGAAGGCGGTGTGAGAGTTATGACTGGAACCAATCAACGACAGACCCTTGAAGGCTGAGGAGGGAGGAGAGGCGGTGGAGGAGTATTGCGTGGTCTACGGTGTCAAAGGCGGCAGATAGATCAAGGAGGACGAGGAGGCAGAGGGAGCCCTGGTTGCAGATGGTCAGGATGTCGTTTGTGACCTTGACCAGAGCCCTCCTCCACCGCCTCTCCTCCCTCCTCAACCTTCAAGGCTCTGACCTTGATTGGTTCTGGTCATACCTCTCACACTGACTTCACTTTGTCTTCTCCAACGGCTTTTCCAGAAGCCCAATTGGAGGGGTTCAAAAAGTGAGTGGGTTGAGAGGAAAGAGCGGAGCTGGGAGGCAACCACTCTTTTGAGGACCTTTTGAGGACAGGAAAGGAAAGGGAAACAAGCCGAGTGCATCATGTTGCTCTGTGTGGTTGGCAAGCTCTGAATGAACATTACAATTCACATCTATATCGTGCCTTTCACATCGAGAGAGTCTCTCAAAGTACTTCACATTGCTGGATAGGACACCAGCTAGGGATAGGAAGGGAAAGTGACCAAAAGGGCGGATAATAAGGTATATTTTGAGACAAACCTTGGAAGACGGGAGGGAGAGAGCAAGAAACTGAATATAAAACTTACGTGCCACTGTGTTTGGTTAGTTAGCATTCTCTGAATCTATTTGCTTAATTTCACTCTTTCTCTACTCAATTTCCTTCTCCTGCCCAATCCCCCCAGTATGCTGTATGGCTTATACTGTGTCTGCCTGAAACTGAGCCATCGACTCAGTTTCTGGCTTCTCTTCAAATGTATGATTGATTTGTACGTTCTGTGCAGAGTTTAGAAAATCATTCGTTTCGACTAGCTCACTACCTTGCTGAGTGCACCCTGAGGGCTCTGCATTTCAAAGGGTGAAAACATTCTTTAAATACACACAGTAAAACTTGCATAAATCTCATCTGTATAAATCGTATTGTCATTTAGGTTCCTATTAAATCCACTTTATATGCACGAGTCATATTAACAGCTGCGTAACACGCCGACCTGACTTAACTCTACCTGAGTTACTGGCTGCTGGGTCCAAACATTGTTTCGGCTCCTGCCTCAAATGGAACCCCGCACACATGCACCTCAATGCTCTCCGCGCCTTCATCCCCGGGACCTTACATCAATATCATCGTGCACGGCAGCCGGGCTGGGGGGTGGGAGAGAAAAGAGCATCGCCTGATCACGATTGAGGGAGTGGGGAATGTCTGATCCCCTGGCGAGTAAAGCATTGCAGGTGCCTCTATTGGCCTTGATGTTGTGTGCGCAGTGCTCCTTGCGAAACAATCGCGGGAACCCAAGTCCCGACCCCCTCACCATATGCTCACTTACTTCAGGACAGGATGTGCATCACTGGACAGTGAATAAGTGCAGAAGACAAGGTTTTATTACCTCACCTCAGGCTCTCCAACACACTGTCTGGTATGGAGAGCACTGTATAGTTGTTTTTTGTTTTTGTTTTGTCCAGCCTTCATGTCATCAGGCAATGCAGATACCTCAACAACAACACGTTAGTGACAATAATTTATCCAATTTGGGGAGACAAAAACCTGAAATGAAAAAGAGCATAGGAATTAGGAGCAGGAGTAGGCCATTTGGCCCCTCAAGCCTGCCCCGCTATTCAACAACAATAACAACAACAACAAAATTACACTTATAGAGCGCCTTTCACGTCGGGAGACAATAAGATCATGGCTGATCTTCTAATCTAACTCCATCTGCCCGCCTTATCCCCACATCCTGTAATCCCTTTATCCCATTAGAAATCTTATCAATCTCAGGCTTGAATATGTTCATTATAAATTCTCCTATTAGGCATAAGGAAACTTGCCCAAGGATTCACCCTGACCTGCTTGGATTCGAACACAGATCTCACACTTGTAAGGCAAGTGCTCTTAACTACTGAACTACAGGACTCTTAACACTGTGACCCCCTAGTTATAGTTTCTCCAGCCTGGGGAAATAGGCTCCCACTGTCATACTCTGTCCCTTAAGAATCTTGTAGGTTTCTATTAGATCACCTCCAATGCTTCTATATTGTAGAGCAGTGGTTCTCAACCTGTTTCAGTAATGTACTCCTTGTTATTTTCAACATTATCATGAACCCCCACCCAACCACATACACACACACCACTCCCCTCATTCCACTTGCATGTTATGACCAAGTTTTTCTTACATAACAAGATAATTAGCACATACAAAACCTCATTCCACTTGCATTTTATGACCAAGCTTTTTTTATATAACAAAATATTGTAACTAGCACAAACAAAACGAGGGGAATAACAATTAAATATACAATTTGGGAGGCTATAAAACACTAAATAAGAGAGCTAAATAAATCAATGTACTGCCACCTGTACGCCTTGGAAGTAATTTTGTACCCCCTGGAGTACATGTACCCCTGGTTGAGAACCGATGGTCTAGAGAATATAGGCTTAGTTTACTCAATCTATCATAGATCAACCCCTTCATCCCAGGAACTAACCTAGTGAATCTACGCTACACCCCCTCTAAGGTGAGCGTGTCCTTTATTAAATAAGGAGACCAAAACTGCACACAATATTCTGGGTGCGGTCTCACCAAAGCCCTATATAGTTGCAGCAAGACTTCCCTACTCTTGTACTCTAACCCTTTTACAACGAATGCCAACATACCATTAGCCTTCCTATTCGCTTGCTGTACCTACATACTAACTTTTTGCGACTGGACACCCAAATCCCTCTGAACACTAACACTATCTAGTGTTAAAGATAGTCTAGATAGTCACTCCCTCTAGAAAATAATCTGCTTTTCTGATTTTACCGCCGAGGTGAATAACTTTACACTTCCCCACATTATATTCCATTTGCCACCTTTTTGCCCACTCACCTAGCTTGTTTACACATACTGAAGTTATAGTCTCTATAGTCTCTCAAAGAGCAGTATGATTGAGGACTTGCTTTTCCTCCTTTTTGGTTGAGAGAGCTTGTGAGGAGGTCCCATACTGAGGGTGAGGAGATGGAAGAGGGAATTGTGTGGAATGAGGCATTAGTGAGGGAACCCACACCTCTGAGTGCTCCTAGCTGCAGATTCAACTTGTGGCTCCTTTTGCTGTTTGGCAGATTCCCCACAGATGCCCATTGCCCCATCGATGCCTGTTGCCCCACATGGGGCTGTCTGTTTCACATGTTTCACATATTTTTGTGACTGGAGGGGATGCGGAGAGCACTCATTGTAACGGAGCATGTGTAGTGCAGCCATGGAATCTCCCCCAACCTGCTTCTTTCATACCATCAACGAGGTTCCCAGTGTTTCTTCCCTTGAGGAGCAATGAGCAACTGATGACCTTTCAGGGCTATTGGAACCTGAACAAAGAGAGACATTGGAGTTGATCATTTTGTTTATTATTGTGGGATGAGATGTTGGGCTCTGCTATGGTGAGTTTGCTCCTGATAGCTGTAGATTTGGGAATTCCAGAGGTTACACTCATACCCATATCTCTGCGACTTACTCGTTTATACAGCTGCAGCTCTCCCAAGATATTACATCATCTCTGCGCTATCTCTGCAGCCTGCATCATGCATCTATATGCAACTTCCTCATGACAAACCAATGTCCAGCATGAGCAGAACATCTGTTGAATGAAATTGAACTAATTTGGCAGTATAGCCCAGTATTTCTGTTTGCTTGATTTATTGCTGCCTCACACAGTTTGGACATGGTGAACTGCAAGCTAATTAATAATTCACATCAGTGTCTTAACCTTCATACCACTGTTTTTAAAGAAGTCTCATGTGTGTAAAGGAGTCTCCTTTTTAAAGGACGCTATACAATGTACATGTATAGAGCGCTTCTTATGTTCGGGAGGACGTCTCAAGGCGCTATACACGTGCAAGTTGTTGTGTGGCACTCCATTAAAGTTATTTAAAAGAAAGTCTACATACAACAGATTACATGGCTTCCCACTGTCAATTTGGGATATTGCTTACTCGATAAAGTCTGAGGTGTGAGCTTTATGGCATCTAAAATCCTCACAAGCAACTGTTGTTCTACTGTGATCAGAGCAGGAACTCTGGCTGCTCTATTTTCCTCTTCTCAGGGGACCTTGGGTTAGAACAGTTAATACTCCTGTCAGCTTTGTCACTGGTATAAGAGCCACATCACACTTCGCTAAGATGAGACATCCAGATGTGCAAAATCTTCAAAAGCACTTGAAGGACAGAAATACAATGACATTTTCAGCAATGGAAGTTCAGATGCAAAAGTATAATTTCCTCATTGCAAACATATATAATTATACAGTTAGTGCTTAAATTCAGATCTGACCAGTTCTACATTACTACATCACTATTATTGCAAGAGGTGAACATTTTTTGGAGCTTTATTTATTTGTGCCTGTTCTGCGTTCTGTTTTAGCAATGCTTGCCAAATGCATTAAAACATAAATACCTTATAAATCACCATCTCTCGTTGTTTAGTGCTGAGAAAGGCAGGGCATAAGTCATTCTTGCTTATCTAAAACCTAAACGATTGGACAAACCGTCAAGAAAACTTTTTTTGTGAAAAAAGAACTATTATTCCCCCATGATAAAGTGCACTAAGCACTAAAGGGGGGAGGTGGGTGTGGGGGGGAGTAGGAAGAGAAGAAATAACGTTTTTGTTAATATATATTTTTTGCTATTGTAATCCCCTCTTGTCCTTTTCAGTTGTGTTCACAACCTGAACTCTTGGCTGAGATTTGACATTAATTCATTTGCAGTATGCCTATTGTAATGAAGGCTATCCGACACATATACACAGTCAATCCCCACCCAACCCCCCCACTATCTACTTTTGAAGGTCTATTGGGAAGTATAACAATAACACTAAATTCTGACATTACAACACCAATTGATATCCAACAGCCTGAAAGTATTCCCTTGTGCAACAACACCAAATTGCATTTATACAATGCCCTTCACGCTGGACAGCGTCT
Organism: Hydrolagus colliei; assembly: GCA_035084275.1. Taxonomy (NCBI): domain Eukaryota; kingdom Metazoa; phylum Chordata; class Chondrichthyes; order Chimaeriformes; family Chimaeridae; genus Hydrolagus; species Hydrolagus colliei. Next base: position 128,448,880 of record CM068743.1, read on the forward strand.
CAAAGCGTTTACAGTTTGGGTTCAATGTGCAAGTTTATGAATTTTTGTTGGAGAGCTTAGGCACTATAAAATGTGAAATCAATCTTAAGAGGGAACAAAGTCGTAAAAGAGATGAGCGAACAATTACACATATTCATAGCCAAAAAAATATACTTCAGGAAACCACTTTATGGTTGAGTCAAATAACTGCCCGCAGACCAGGTTATACACAAGAAAGAGAAAATAAAAAGCAAAGCTCAATTCTGGGGGGAATAAAATCCTTAAATTATTCTCAGGAAACATTTTTGATACGAGAGATTCAAAACGAGCAATAAAATTTAGCAGGGACAAAATGCAGAGACCAATGGATCCAAAATTAGAAATGAAATGTGACAGCAATTCACAGTAAAAAGGAACAATCAACACTGAATTTTATATGCAGTTCAACATAGCACCTTTCCTGTAAAAATAAAGATGTCAAAGGACTTAGGAAAATGCAAGTAATCAGAAATTAAGTACATTTTTGTCCTAAAGATAAACACGGCAGTTAATCTAGCTAGCAAATCACATAAGCAACCAATTACAGTAAAAGCCTGTTTATCCGGCACCCCCGGGACCTGGCCAATGCCGATTAAAGCACGTGCCAGATATTCGGCCAAAGAAACACCCCAAAAAGCATTTTTCAGGATAAATTCCGGTTAATCGAATGCTGACTTTTTTTTATGTGCTGGTTATATGGAAGTTACGGTTGATCGGGTGCCTGATAAATGGGCTTTGATAAAAGGCAAGTCAGGTAAGGCGCTGGGCAGTCAGTGTTTTCGACCCGAGCTGGGATCATGGAGGGTACAGGGGAAGCAGAGTGATCAAAAGCACGGTCGAAGGTGAGGTAGGCCTTGATGGAGGCAAGGGATGGGTGGAAGGACTGCGGGATGAAGTTCCAGAGGGTGGGAGCAGAGTGGCTGAAGGCCCATCGGCCAATGGTGGGGCGGGTGAGTGGGTGGACGTCAAGCAGGCTAGAGTCCGCTGAGCGGACGGAGCGGGCAGGTTGGTAGGTGGTTAGGAATGAAAAAAATTCCAAATATTCTTTTGTACCAGTTTACTGGAAACCTCTCAGGGTATGTAGGAGAAAATACTGTCTTATGAGAAATTTCACATCAGCACTGAACACAACAATAATGTCATGCTCCTGTCTGAGGCTGTGTTCTTGTAGACTTTCAATCTATCGTGTTAGATCTTGCGAGTTAAGTGGGGTCTCTTTAGCACTGAATTGCCTCAAAGTTGCTTGGCAACTGAATGTATGGGCATCAAGCCAGCCCTCTATGGCGGTCTATATAGTTCATGGGGCGGGTGGTTCGGGAGACATGGACAGGCCGGAGCTCGCTGAGCAGAGGGGCAGGCAGGTTGGTAGGAGGTCGCAGAGGTAGGGTGGGGCAAGGCCATGGAGGCAGTGCAATCAGTGGCGAACTCCACAGTTTTAGCTGGTTAGACTCCAACAGCATGTATGTTCTCTCCTGCATCTTATTCAGCTGCAAAACATTTTCTTTGTAAATTAATTGAAATCTATTATAGTTTGAGCTAAACAGATACAAAGTGAAATCTGTTCCAATTGTGATGGAGGTGGGGGTGCTGGGGGAATAAAGGTGGTAATAAATACAGTTCATCAATAAAGATATACAGTATAGTATCTAAGTGTACCAGTCATTTTTTCCTGTTTTCTTTGTGTTACACTGTCCAACATTGCGGAGAGGAAATGGCCTCAGTAGTCTCACCACGCCTTGCGAGGCCATTTCCTTCCAAAAACCCTTGACAGGTTTCCGGTAAACTGATGTGAAAGAATACTTGGATTTTTTAAAAATCACAGTGTTTATTTTATGACCTGAAAGGCAGACAAGGCAGTGACGGATTGATTTGTCCCATTTTGTGGGGGATAGTGGTGAAGGCGGGTGGGGGGTGATTGAGGGGGTGGGAAATCAGTTAGAATTCTGGCACAATTTGCTGAAGAGTACAGTATTACATTACAACAGCTCCACCCAAATATGTATATCATCTACACATAGAACGGAATGAATTCCTCCTGAGAGGGATATTATCTGTTTCCCTAGAGTATTAGGCATACATTGTTGAGAACCAAGCCTCTGGGTGGTGTTGGGATAAGAGTTGGGCTATTGCTGGAGGTTAACCAGCTAAAACCATATTGCTTGCCATTGAAACCACAACAATAATGTTGTCTGCTTGCTTGTCCACCTAGGACCACTCTACCTTTTAGGACTTTGGTTTATAGGGTTAACAGAAGCTGAGTGGGAAAAATCTCTCCCCATAGAGATTCTTCCGTTCTTACATAAGTGGTGACAAACAAATATATTACAAAAAATCTCCTAATAATTTGTGAAATAATTTAACAATGAAAAGGAATTTCACACATTACCTGGAAACACCAGAATACATTATGTTTGTTCCTACATCCTTTGTAGCATTGCTTGGAGAATGGAGTCTGTGGAAATTGAATGTGAATACAATCTAGACTGACACGGTGACTGTTTTCTCTCTCTGGCAGAGATGTAAAAGTGAAATGAGTTTCAATAGCCTTAATGCATTTAGTTTCTAGTGGATGCAGATTGTGGAGCACAAAACTGCTGAACTTATAATTGGCTATGTAGGTAATGGAAAATATTGCACTGATGCAGTTTTGAGTGTTTTTCCAAAGCTGGGTCATGGTGTATTATTGGGCAGTGTGGCGGGGGCCGGGAGCTTTACAGAACTTCAAATCTAGGAGTACTTCACACTGACATTCAACCCCCAAAATGGAAAGTGTTCAATTTCTCCAACTCTAACATCTTTCACTTTGAAATCAACAAGATTAACGCCTTATGAGTGTAGCAAACACTACAAACATATAAATTCTTAATAGGAGGAAAATACTTTCAGCTAACATTACAAAGTGGGCAGTGGATTAGAAGGAACAGACTGCCAAACAAGTTTTTGATTTTATATATTAGTAACTTTGCATTTATTATAATGGCACATCTGCTTCACTCTCTTAGTTCTGGTTTGTAGAGCAAGCATTTGTGGGATGCACAACCTGCATTTTGTAAATGATATCCGTTCTTTGGATGAGATTTTAACTGAGGTCCCATCTGTTCAGGTGGATGTTATAGATCCCTGGCACTATTCAAAAAGAGAAGAGAGTTTCCCGGTGTCCTGGCCAACAATCCCTCCAAACAAAATTGGCCACTCACTCTTCTGGGATATTGGCTGCAATTGGCTACCATGTTTCACCCACAAAATATACAGTCAGTCCATTTTACAGTGAATCAAGGGAAGCATTGTGAGACGCCTCGATGAACATATCAAATGCAAGGATTATTATTTTTATTATTATCTGCAGCTCATATAAAATAATACCGCAACCTGCATAGTTCGATATCGAATAGGCAGATCCTCCCAGGGGTTCAGAGAGGTCCGGGCTACTTCCAATTTTTGAGGCCCCTGGCCACATTAAAAAAATGACGGTTATGTTCCGAGTCACCGCCTCACCATATTTAATAACCACAATATTAGGAAATGATAATTTTATTTTTTTTAAACCTAATAAAAACGTGTAAAAATGTTAAATCCTGTTTAATGAGCTGGAGAGTGTGTGTGTCACATTTTGGTTCGAAAGGGTGGCACATAGAAACACAAGTTGCGAAACTTAACAAATGCCAAATAAATTAACAAGTGCCTAAATTTGAGACCCCCTTTGAGCTTGAGGCCCAGGCCAAATGGCCCTCCTGGCCTCCCCTCTGATTGGCCCTGCAAATAGGGCATATATTTAATAGATACCATTCATTCTACAATATTTATATCTCCCATGACACCTACACACTATATATTACTCGGTCATTAACCACTTTGTTCTGCTACTGCTGCTACTTTCTATTTATTCTCCCCTGTCTATTGTAGAAAATCCTCAGAGCCTATCTGCGTGTTTGACTTACATCTATTTATGTTAGTAACTAATCAAATGTCTTGGTTAACAAAAAAAAGAGTGATGCACCAGTGCGGACAGACATTAAGAATTCGGCAACCAAATGGCAATTGTTCTCGTCCTGACAAGTTCGCCTAACTATTCACATATCAATCAGGTTTTTGGCAATGCTTTGGAATTCTCCACACTATGGAAAATGTGGTTTGGTTCTAGAGTGGATGACGTCACTTGAATGATGATTGCGCTGTTCCAAAGCTTTCATGCTGGCCACCATTGTTAACATTGGAGCAACACTCTTTACCCTTCGGAGAATAAGCTGACAAGTCAAGTTATGTCCTTTTCCTTATGCTTTTGTTTGAATATTTTAAAATACAAGTTTATTAATATGTAACAGAAACTGCTGGCTCGGTAACAAGTTACTGATGTTTCACGTTTATTACAGTACAGTATTTAAACAACAACAACAACAACTTTGATTTATATAGCGCCCTCCACGCCGGTGTCTTAAATTACCTTGTTGCACTATAATTAAAATGATGATATCAAGAATTTACCCAAAGTTCAAACTAGTTTCCCCTATTGGCTGAATTCACCAATGCTGCCATCCTGACCTCACTGAAGCCCTTTTCTATACCTTTGTCACCTCCAGTCATGAATTCCCCAATGTTCTCCTGCCTGCCCATCTATTTCAATCCCAGCTCAGATCCATTCATTTCCCGTATCACACACGCTCTGTCCTATCACATCCTATGTTCCCAGACTCCACTGGCACTCTGCACCTGGTGGATTAACCTCAGAACCTTGTTAGTTCAGGTTGCTCACTCCCTCCCCTTCCAACCTCTGATCTCCTGCAGCCCCACTTCTCTGCCCACTCCCACTGCTCAGGCTTCACACACCAGACCCTTTGGCCCCACCATTGGCTGGTAAGCTTTGAGGCACTTCTGCCTTTTGCTCTCTGGAAGTCTAAATCTCTCTGCCTTCCCTTCCGCTCTGCTTTCAAAACCCTTTTAAAAATCTACGTCTTTGACCGCACAACCTTCCCACCACCCCCACCCCAGCCTGTCGTACACCCTCCTCAAGTCCCTGCACTGGTCCCTGTGCAACACTTTAAAACATTTTTGTATAAATTGTAAGTTCTTGTTGAGATTGTTAACTGTTTGAATTGATGCCTGATTTCTCTTTATTAATCACCTTCACTCGATTCTTTTATCAGTGGAGATGGGATCAGAACAAGACAGCGGAGTTGCTGATGATATCATGGAAATAGAATCTGGCGACAGAGAAGAAACAGCATCCGTAAAAAGTAGTAATGGTTTTTATCAGAGTTGCTCACAGCACTCAACAGCGTCAGAGGACGACCTGATTAATGTTGACTCTGGGACTTCAAGCTCACCATCTCTAGCTTCGCCAGCTACTCTCACTGGCAGCCTCAAATGGAGCCATGAAACTGATGTGTATCAACTCCCAAGTTCCATGGATCAGATAAACAGGACAGAGGAATGTTCAGCGTGGAGCGTCAATCTACCTTTTGATGACCTTGAAGAACGAAGTTGCGCTCGGAAGCGCTACACCAGGTACGGTTCTCCTATTGCACACGTATTACTTGTAACTTGTCACCATTCCTCTTGGCAGCCACACTACATGGAATTATAGCTTTAAATTGACAATAATAATCTTTAGTCGTTAATTGACGGCAATCTTTTGACGACTGTAGTTAGTAGAAGAAAGGGAAGACTGAGAGGTAAATATTTCTACAACAACAACAATAAAATTACATTTATAGAGTGCCTTTCACATCAGGAGGACGTCCTAAGGCACTGGACTTCTACGATCTTGAACTCCCAAGAAATGTTTGAGTCAGAGGAAGTGTGACTTCATTACAACACAGTGAGAATGTGGAGATGAGGTAGAGTTTGTTGAGAGGTAGTGTTGACTAAGCTATATTCCTCAGAGCAAAAGAAGCTATGGGGTGATTTGATTGTATTTAAAATTATAAAAAGAATTGACTGATGAGACAGTGGATGACTCTTGCCTCTTCTAGAGGTTCTGTTACAACAATCAGCATCATCTTAAAATCAGAAGCAGAAAGGTTAGAACTGAGGTCAGGAAATATTTCTTCACCCAGGCGATTATGAAGACGTGGAATGCTGTGTCCCAGAATGCTGGGGTGGAATCAATGGGGATGTTTCAAAGACAGGTATACAGATACATAGGTAATAGAGGTGTTAAGAAGTATGACGAAGGTAGGATTAAAAGATCTGACAAGGTCTAATAATAAACTGTTGGCTTGATGGGCTGAATATCTTCCTTCTGTTTTTTTATTCTGTTTCCTGAATTCTGTTTTATTCTGTGGATATCACATTTGGAAACCAAGAAAATAAGGTTCGGAAAACAATGATTTGCATCGTATCAATAAACTGGAGAAAGAAATAACATTTTGTGGCAGGAAAGATATGGAGACTAGGTGTCAGCTGATCAGCTAATGGAATCACACTGGTAGAACTATGGAAAGGATCAAAGGGAATTTTTTATAGATCTCTTGACTGATGGAGTAATAGAGGAATGTATATACCTGCAGATCAGGGAGGCTTGTAAGAACATAACTCTAGTGGTAGTAGAAAATTTTAACTTGCACTTGAATTGGGAGAGGAATGACAACAGGTTGAAGAGGTGGTTAATTTTGTTAATGTAGAGAAACACATTTCTGAAATAGCTTGTCTTAAAAGCAGTAAAAGTAGGACACACTCACCTCAGTTATACAAGTACTGAGGGAGCGTTGTTTGTCAGGTGTTGTTATTAGGATTAGATGTTAAAACAGGGCCTGTCTACCTATACAGGCGGATGCTAAAGACTGGAACTAATAGAAATGAAGTACCTCTGGGTGTTCTCACTCATAATTCCCCGGATAAAATTACAATAATAATAATCCTTACATTTGATATAGCGCCTATCATGTCAGGAGGAGTTTCAAAGCACTTCACAGGATTCATTAATAAATGTAGTGACTGTGTGTTTTGTAGATCCTGAACATGGCGGCCAATTTGGACTCTGCAACGTCCAAAAACTGCTATTAAATGAATTATTCATTACATCTGGGAAATGGTTGAGAAACTCCCTTCTCTCGTCGATTAGTGACTTGGGATCTTTAACATTCACCTGAATCTGTAGATAGAACCTCAGCTTAATGTCTCATCCGAAGGAAGGCACCTCCAGCAATGCAGTGCACCGCCAACATTGCATTCAGGTGTCATTCACATGGTCAATTACTTCAGGGCTAATTGTGGGACGCTGGGTGTAAATTGGTTCCCGTGTTCATCTACAAATACATAGTCACCACACTTTACAGTAAATCCTGTGAAGCACTTTGAAACCTTCAGATGACGCGATACAGTCCTGTATCAAATACAAGGATTATTATTTTGCCAAAAAGATTATACGAAAAGCAACGGGGATATATAAAAAGATTTGCAGATGGTAAGTTTGTTGATGACACTAAGCTCCGAGACATATTCAATCATGAAGAAGATACAGCAAAATTACAAAGGGTCACAGATTAAGTTAGTGGGCAAATACAGGTCAACCCAGTTGCAATGCGTCATATTTTAGTGCAGGTTCGCGAAGTGTTTTGCCAAATTCAAAACACAGTGCATTTCTTCCTGAGGTGATTGGCTGGCATTCTGTGCACATACAGCATGCAGGAAGTGATTAAAACAGTGATCTGATGTCCCAGTGGCACGGTTAGCTTGCCTCTTTATAACACGGGGTCTCAGTTTATCGGCCAAAACCACTGCATTAAAACAGAGTCACAAGATCTCAAGAGAGGATTGGGTAGAGCCAGCCATTCGGCCCAGTTGATCTCATCCTACCATACTCAACCTGACTATCTTGGGGTGAGGGTTGTAGAAGTAAGTGACATATACGGTGATCTAATGAAGCTGAAGTCGATCATTTTAGCTTCCTGCACTCGAATAGAAAAGTCAACATTGCAGGAACCTGATGACCTGGATGTTGGTCTTTTTTTTTATTGCGGGAACCGACAGGCTGGTGGGCGTTGGGTCAACGCCAGTCTCACTCCTCACTCTTGGGATAACGCAAAAGTACATTGTATGGCAAGCTTTGGGCACCTGATAGTTAAGTGGAGTTACCCACACACATATTTGCATGTTATTGTTGGAATAGAACCAAGGCGTGCAAGCCCACATCAGATAAGTGCAGGTGACATTGCTCAACAGGTACTACGTGCTTGTTTCTCGAAACCAATCGATTGTAGGAGCAGAAGTTTCTGTATCACTGCGATTCCAGACTTAATTCAATATTGTATAACAAAATGCAGGAAAAACAATTGGCACAAACTAGAAATAAACAGTTTGGAATAATACTTTTTTAAAAACTACTTCAGCTGGACTATTCCCCCAATGTTTTTTTTAATTAAATTATTCTCTCCATTAGCATATACCTCTCTTTGCTCTTGGTGCCGCCTCAATACAATACAAATTGATATCTATTTTGTGCCTTTTATGTTAGGAGGATGTCCCAAGGAGCTGGACAGTCCAGCGTTTAACCTAGGTTGTGGGTGAGGGAGGCAAAGGGGGAGAAGGATGGCTGACATCTTGGTCAAAGAGAAAGGCCTTGAGACGGAAAATGAAGGAGGTGAGGGAAGGACGAATCAAAGGCACTCCGAGATGGAATTCCAGAGAGCGAGGGCATATACGCTGAAGGCTGACTGCTGGCGGTAGGGAGGATAGGGTGGAGACGTGAAGCAGGCCAGTACCCGCTGAGCAGAGTGGGCTGCCAGGTTGATAACCTCCTCTTGCTGGGGTGTGGTTCCACAGATTGTGGTTATTCCCACGATTATGTGTGTAGCTTTGGCAGTGAGTATTGACAGATCACTCAACGGTTAAAGACATCACAACCAAACTAACATTTCTCCACCCAACTCCCAGGCACGCACGCACACACCCATACAACAACAACTCATCAATCCTGTGTTTCCTGCATGTTGTCGGATGCTGCTGGTGTGAAAGAGCAGCCGGGTTTGCCTCTATAACGACATTCAATTAATTTTTAATTAATCTCATTCCGTAAGGCACTTTCACGTGAAAGTGTTATATAAATGCAAACTGTGGTTGCATTATCAAAGTCAGGTTATGGTAATTTGGGATATTGCTGTGTGCAAATTGACTGCTGCGTTTCACCTAAAAAATGCACAGAGTCAAAACCACTTAACAGTCCATCTCAAAGTGCTTTGAGATGTCTCAATGGCATGATACGGCACTATCTCATATACAATAATCTGTCCTTTAGTCGAAAAGAACACAGTTCATTTCTGACAGTGAAACCAGTGGACAGTGTTCTGATAGAACAGAAGATGGTATCAGTGATTGACAATGATCAATATTTGTTCTTAAAGCTCTAAAATATTTTTAAAGTAATTATTTTCCACCATAGTTGAGCATAAAGCAATTTCCTTCCCCTTAAATGAAGAACTCATACTAATGTTCTCATTTTGGATTTGTGTAACTGTTAGGCTTCAAAATGCTGGATCTAATAGCAAGAAGGAAGATGAAATGTTCATTGCAGCCCAGATGTATCAGACAGAGCCGGGATCGGATGCAGAATTGGACGGTAGGAACGCTAGCTGGATTCTTTCTTGAAATTTAGCCAAATAGTGAATAAAATAAAGTGTGCATTCTACAAGTAATCCTATCCAATAATTTATTGAAAATTGATACACATGAGAAATAGATTTTGTGCAGTTGCAGCACAAGATCAGAGCAGCTGCTGCTGTTATACATTTGCCCAAATGCAGATTGAGAAAATGCAACACAAATTACATTCATATAATGAATGCTTTTAATGTTGGGAGGAAGTCACAAAGTACTTATCATTGGTGGATTGGGTTGGGGGTGGAGGACCTGAAGAGCCTGGGGGTGAGGTTTTTTAAAAATAATTATTAGCATTTTCAATGGAAAAACGAAGTTTCAATCCTATATTACTATACAGTAAAAGGTTTGTGGATACAAATCCCTCCCATGTCAGGACTTGAACTCACACAATGTAAACTGATATTCTAATGCAGTGCTGGGGGTTGTTGTATTGGCAGCGGTGTCATCCTTCATGTTGGAAGTTAATCCAAGGTCCTGTTCAGGTGGATGTTAAAGATTTCATGATACCACTCAAAAAGAAAAGGAAATGTTTTCTGGTGTTCTGTCAATAAATCCCTTGAATAAAAAAAATTGGTTAATCACTCCATGACTGTTTGTGGGACACTGCCATATTTGCCCCCCAATTAATACACAGTTTGTGGTATATGCTGTGAATTGTGTCAAATGCAAGGATTGTTATTATCGTTTGGGATAGTCCCCAATATCTGAGAACAAGCTTATGTTTTGTCTACAGCAGGATGGAATGGCAGAGCTGAGATTGGGAATGTATCACATTGGTATCACAGTCCAGACTGAGCATCTGCCACCCTTGGGCGCAGTGTGATGAGCCATGATGTTTAGGAGCTCATCCCTGTGTTTGACATTCAATGCACTGATGTAGTGTCAGGTCTTGGCACATGAAAACAACTTTTATCAGTGAAAGCTATGAAGTATATACAATAATTGCAACATGTGGAGTGCCAGTAGACATATCTAATCTAATTAGATATGTCTGCCCTTACAATTCTCACAAAGTAACTTTTCTTTTCACCATTCTAATTTGCACCAACTAACAGAGTGCGACTTGTTTGTAGGCTGGTTAACTGCACGTCCCGTTATACGCATTTCAGCTCAGAGAAAGTCAGGCTGTATTGTCAGAAAAAAATTAAGTTATGATTTTACTTGAGTGGCCTGAGGGAAGATCGGATCCAGGTAACTACCAGTACATGGTTAGAGAGAGGCATACACAAACACACATTGTTAGGGAGATACTCAGAGAAGGACACACACACTAATTAGAGTTAGAGAAGTGAATGAGAGAGCCACACAAACACAATTAAAGAGGCAGAGAAACAACAGACACAATTGAAGAGGCCGAGAAAACATGGACCCAATTGCAAAGCGCGTGAGAGACACACAATTATAGAGGCAGATTGAGAGATAAACACAAATAGCGATAGAAAAAGAGAGACACAAACACATAATTAGAGAGTGACAGATACACACAAACACATACAAATGGAGAGGCAGAGAGGAAGAATCACATATATTCAGGATGAGACAAATAGAGAATTGAACTCCGAGTCCAAATATGACAGTTGGAGAGAGTTAGAATGTGTGAGAGAGAGAAGGAGGGAAATGGATGACAATGTGTGTTCTTTAGTTGTAGTGTAACATGCTGGAGGTTTGTTTGTTTAGTACAGTACATTGGAATGACCTCATATTGCTGCTGTTGTTATATGCTCAATGGGACCATCCCAATCGGAAGGATATGGGCTCTAATGCATACAAAAAAAAGTAGTTGTTCAACTAGCCAATAACTTATATCAAACACATTTTTTTAATGTAAAGCCTAAATTAATGTTACTTTTTCAAAACAATAGAACAAATGTTATTGCTGATTCTAATCTGTTTAAGAAAGCGTTTGCAGTACCTCGCCAATAATCTTTCTAACAGTGAAGTTTTAGAAGAGAATAGTACTCTTTAATTTGGAGACCGAAATTTGTTGTTGATTTGTTTAAGACAGAGGAGCAGCAGGGTATTAATAACTAAAAAGATTAGCTTTCAGCGCAGTGTGGGTGCACAATAAATACACATCTGATTACACTTTTGCCATTAGGTCATATATTTTGTTTGGAAAAAGCATGGAAGTTCTGGCTGAGACACACTGCAGCTATACTATTCTGTGAACTGTAGAACATTTTATGGCCGATTGCCATTGTTCCTCTCCCCATTCTTTATTAACCAATAACTACATTAACTAATTTTCCAACAAAATGGCTGAGGGGGTCTCAAGGCAGCTTATTAATTGAGGAACTTGATAATATAAGAACGTATAGACTCCAGTAGACTCTGTATCATTCAGTTCAGAAGAAGTCCATTGAGCTCATTAGGCCTGTGTTGGCTCTCTGCAGTAGCTATCTAAATCATCCCAACACATAAAAACATGACTTCAAATATTTCTCCAATTTGCCGTCAAATGTATGTTTGGGCACAAAAACCCCAGAGGCAGCCATCAGCCATGATCTGATGATGTTTATTGCCTGGAAGATATTTAACAATATGAATTCTATATTCATTATTAATCTTCCATTGGAAATGCCGTTTGATTTGGTCATATTGGACAATGTCTACACTTGGCCTTGATTGGTGAGGATACATTTCTGCATGGTACACTCATTCATTGTTTCTTCGGAGACTACTGTTCGAGCATTGATTATTAAAGAATCTGCAAATGAAATAACGAGAGACTTAAAATATGGTGCCTTTGGTGTGTGAAGAAACAAAAACTGTTACTAAGCAACTTCCCAGCCTCAACCCAGGTAACACGCACCATCATGTCTGTATTAACCATCTCACCTCTAATGAGATCATGTTTAACTTGCTATCAATTGAGCATTAGTCATTGCAGGTTGATGGTTTGCATAATTTTGACTAGTATAGCCAAACATCTTCTCAAAGCTTCATAAACTCCTATTATGCCTAGAGTGTAGTACTGTTGTACAGTAAAAGCCTGTTTATCCGGCACCCTCGGGACCTGGCCAATACTGGTTAAAGCGCCTGCCAGTTATTTGGCCGAAAACGCAAAAAAAAAAAAAATTTTAATGCATTTTTCCGGATAAATTCCGGTTAATCGAATGCGGACCTTTTTTTGCGATGCCAGTTATACGAAAGTTGCAGTTGATCGGGTGCCGGTTAAACAGGCTTTTACTGTACTCTAGACTAAATTGCCTCTAACAAATTCATGTTTCATGTTTCCTGGATTAACTGTTAAGTAAAGATTAACTATCACAGAGCAAAAGATACTTCAAAGTTATGAAAGTGTACAATAAGTATACAATAATGAAAACAAACAATGACATCTTGCTTCTTATTTTTTCACCTGCACAAGATTATCAAGTTGAAACAGGAAACTGAAAATACACTGCCTGGCTACACTGTGTCTTGGCACAGTTTATGTCTTGATATTAACAGGAATGTTTTCCTAATTTGCAGACTCAGTATAAGATTTTCTCTAGGGGTGCTATATAAACAAGTTGTTGTAAGATACAGCAACAGTCTATATTTACATAGGTTGTTTAACTATATTTAACCTGTATTCACCTGGGTAGCGTCTCAGAGCACTTGATAGTGACCGAGCTCGTTGCTGAGCCAAGGAGAGTGGGGACGACCCATGGTGAAGGAGGAAGGTCTTCAGATATGATCTGAAGGACGGGGCAAAGTGGAGAGCTTGAGGCAGATTTCTAGAGTTTTAGGGCATAGCGGCTGACAGCATGGCTGCCAATGCTGAAGTGTTCAATAGGATGTAAGCGGGTTGGAGAGGTCAGGAGGTGCCATGGTGTGATTTGATTCATAATCTTGTGTGGCATGACCTTGAAATCGATCCGTTCAAGCGAAGTGGGTGTGGGTAGAAGAGTTGTGTGTAAGCAGGTTGGAAGGGTAAAGGAGGTGCTTGGGTGGATTGATTTGTAAGTTAATGTGAGAGGATATTGAAATTGATCCATTCTGCAAAATGTAACTAGTGTGTGTAGCCTGACACTAGGATCATGTAGATAGTTTCAACAACAAATTCATTTGTATAGTGCCGTTCACATTGAGAGGGCATCCCAAGGAGCTGGACGATCAGCGATTCGGATGTGAGCTGGCGGGTTGGGATTGGGGAGAGTGGAAGGAGGTGAGGATGGAGGGTGACCGAAAGCAAGGACGAAAGAGGAGGGTTTTCAAGTGAGGCAAGGGAGGGGGGCAAAGTGGAGGGACTGTGGGATGGAGTTCCAGAGGACGAAGGACCGCCGGCCAATGGTGGGGCAGGCAAGACAGGGAACATGAAGCAGGCCAGAACACTCTGAAATACTACCCCGCATGAAAACTATATAAATGCAAGTTTTTATTGTTCCTGTTGTTGTTGATGATAGTTCTGTTTTTTTAAATGATTTTAACAGATATACATGAGGATTCAGCCTTGAGAACCTCCTTCTTATTGCCTGAAGAAACCAATAAAAGTGTAGTGGCTGATGTACAAGAATCTATCCCAGTGACGATCATCGATGAGGCACCCAGCAGTTCCCATAAAGAAAATGAGAGGATTTTACTGGAAAATGTAACCATGGCTACTGAAGTAAAAAGATCTTTTGATAGTGAACGTGGAACTGTACAAACAAAATCAATGCTTGGAGCTTTACCAACTAGGATTCAGGTGCAGCCACTATCAGAGGTTTCATCAGATCTGTCTTACTTAAGTGCTGTCAGGTGCATAGACACCCATAAAATGCCAATAAAAACGTCAAGAGAGAACCTGCTGGGAGAGATCAGCAATGTTCAAAAGAAGCCAAGTGAGAACAAAATAAAAACGCCCTTGCCTGACACCGAACTGAAGTCTAAATTGCAGTTTAGAGAGAATAATGGGAACAAAGACCATGATACTGTACCTGCAGAGGTTGACCCATTAACTGTACAAGCTAAACACAGTGTTCAATCGCTGAGGAATAGCCACGCAGATCGGCAAGAGCAGGCTGAGACGCCTTCAGCAGCAACGATTGCAATAGAATGCAAACTCGTCTCAAATAAATGGCAGAGAGCTGCCAACAAAATTACAAATCAATGTGTTCCAAAGGTGGGAATGAGAACATTCAAAGTTATTCCATCAAAACCAACTCTAACACGTCAACAAAGAGAAGGCAAGTCGTTATCTACAGGTGCTATTAAGATAGACGATCTAGGCAACTTGGTACATGTGAACGTCAGTGAAAGACAACCTATCGAAATTGCACCATTCAGAGCAACCACTGAATCTGAGGAGTCACTGGTGGGGAGAGCAAAGGCATTCTGGAATGTGAAAGGTGCTGATAAAGATAACTTGCTGACTGCAAACCCAACTACAGCTACAGTAATAAACACAACAGGCTCTGGGGATTACAACTTACAAATACAAGAACCAGCAAAGCAACTCACAAAGGTATCTTCCAGATCTGGACTAGACTCTACGCAGCCAACAACTGTAGATAGAAAGTCACTTAAAATCAATTCACAGGCCACTGAGACAAAACCACCTGTGTCAGTGTTACCAGTGAACATGGCAAAGGTGAGCGCACCAGCAAACATGGACTCCAGAACAGAAAGTAACTTTCTCAAACCTTGCAGAAGAACCTCAAGCCAGTATGTTGCCTCTGCCATTTGCAGATACACGGGCATGCAATCCGCTAAAGCCGGGCCTAATACGCAGTCTGATCCCATATTTGAAATCAGAGCTGAAGATAACCAGAAGTTCAAAGCTGGTGAACAGAAGAAGGCTTTTCTGATGCTTTCACATTCTGATTCTGTAGGAAGCAAAATCAACTCTGGGCCTGCGCTTCCCTCCAATTGGAGCACAGTAAATCTCAGAAAAGTGAACAGCCAGAAAAGTGTTTTGCTACCAGAAGCTAAAGCGGTCCCAGATGATAATCGGTCAGTGAAAACTCTGTCAAATCAAAAGAGACCTCTCAGCTTCCCGAATTCTACCACCCACTCACAACTAGCTAAGACAATAACAAAGGAACCCGTGTCCTTTGAAGAGCAGTATCTCCCTCCAAAAAATCACATGTCACAAAGTACACTGCATTCATCTGATCAGAAAAGTGAGAACTCCACTGCCCCAACGTCTCAGACGGTGAAAACACTAGTGAGTCCAGCGGCTCCAACTTCAACTTCACTTTTAGACTCAGTTACATTTCGCTCTGTGGTTGCAAGACAGATTAGTTATCTCTCACGTCATCCGTCTGTCTCGCATCTGCCAACAATCTCTACTGCAACCTCATCTGTTATCGAAACACCATTTTCAGAGAAATCGGAGCCTCCCCCTCCCCCTGACACAAAACAGCTTGAGTTTATAACTAATAGTAACGTGTTTGGTCCTGTCAAAAAATTCAAGTCTGTTATTCAGAAGCCAGTTCAGAAGGACGAGTCTATACACAGTTCTCTAATGGACGCCATCCAGTCAGGAAAACAACACGAAAGTCTTAAAAAGGTACAGCAGCTTCTTTTACCTGTGTTCTGACTTGTTCCGTTCACGTGGAATCCAGATGGTTCAGTTCAATATTCCCTTTGCTGATAAACATAATGTTTCTGTCCTTTCTTTTTGCCAGGTTTCTGATAGACTGATAAATTCTAACCTGAAAAAGCCTTCATTCATTGAGATAGAGAATGGACATTCAGCACTGCTGGCATCAATTCGAGCCCACAGCGGAGTTTTTAAACTGAATAAGGTATGAACCTTAGGCAAGGCGAGATTTATGGCAGTATATTACATTATCATTAGCTATCACATTGTATTGTTCACGTATTCCTTTAATGGGCTGAGTGCAAAATACAACACATCAATGCAGGTGTTTTTTTTTAAATGATTGTACTGTACTACTGTATATTAATCAAAGTTCAAATTTCGTAAACCAAATTAAGCACAACCCTATGTTGGAAAAAAAAAGGCTGGACATTGACAATGCAACTGTGTATCCTACGCAAATGGGTGCAATTCAAATCTACGAGAACAGCGTACATTTATATCGCGCTTGACGTTGGTGGAGTCTGTACCCGAGCCAGTGGGAATGGGGCAGGTGACAATGAGCATAATCAAAAAGGAAAGTCTTCTGGTTCTGGTGTTGTTTCAGATGTTTGTTTTTTTTGTCCATTTTTTTGTCATCGTACAAGGATGGTCAATATAAATTTTCCCTACCAAGTGGAAGCTGTAACTTTTTCTCAAGAATTCTAAAATTTTACCTTAGCTACTTTCTTTTATCTTCTCAGAAACAGTCAGAGGATTCACTCAGCCGACCCTGGCCTCCTCCATGTCCCACACTTAACCTGTCGCATCATTGGCAAGCAGGCTTTCAGCACCTGCTCTCTAGAACTCCATTCGCAGGTCACTGTGACTTGCCCCCTTCTTTGAAGGCCATAAGAACATAAGAATTAGGAGCAGGAGTAGGCCATTCGGCCCCTCGAGCCTGCCCCGCCATTCAATAAGATCATGGCTGATCTATTCTAACTCCACCTGCCCGTTTTATCCCCATATCCCTTAATCCCCTTATCCATAAGAAATCTATCAATTTCAGTCTTAAATACGTTCAAGGACTGAGCATCTACAGCCCTTTGGGGTGGAGAATTCCATAAATTCATTACCCTCGGAGTGAAGATGAACTCAGTGCGAAAGGGCTGACTTCTAATTTTAAAACTGTGGCCCCTGGTTATAGTTTCTCCAACCAGGGGAAACAGTCTCCCACTATCTACTCTGTCATGCCCCCTTAATAATCTTATAGGTTTCTATAAAATCACCTCGAATTCTTCTATATTCCAGAGATTAAAGGACTAGATTGCTTAACCTATCCTCATAGCTCACCCCCCTTGTCCTAGGCACCAACCCAGTGAATCTGCATTGTACCCTCTTGAAGCCGAGTACATACTTTTTTAAATTAGGAGACCAATATCAATGCACACAATATTCTAGATGCGGTCTCACCAGGTCCCTATAAAGTTGCAGCGAGACTTCCCTACTCTTATATTCTAACCCTTTTGTAATGAACGCCAACATACTGTTAGCCTTCCTAGTTACTTGCTGTACCTACAAATTAACTTTTTGTGACTGATATACAAGGACACCCAAGTCCCTCTGAACGCTAACACTATCTGGTCTCTCCACTTCTAAAAATAAATCTGCTAAACTGTTTTTACCACCTAGGTGGATGACTTTATACTTCCCTATGTTATACTTCATTTGCCACCTACTTGCCCACTCACCTAGCCAATCTATATCGCGTTGCATTTTTTTAATGTCATCCTCGGTGTTTACTCTCCCTCCTAGTTTAATGTCATCTGCAAATTTGGATATTTTAAGTTCGATGTCCTCATCTAGATCGTTGATGTAGAAGGGAAGGACCCGTTTATCCCTACTCTCAGCTGAACACCTTTCTTTTCGACCGCGTCTTTGGTCACCTTTTTCCCCCTCCCCCTCCAGCTCGGGATCTGTTATTGTGAAGTGCTCTGAGCACTATGAGGGTGCTATATAAATTGAAGTTGTTGTTGTTGTTCTTGTACTCTTTGTTTTCTTCTCGTTAGCCATTCTTCAATCCATGATAATATATTCCCCTTAATGCTATGGGCCCTTATTTTGTTGATCAACCTTTGATGCGGGACCTTATCGAATGCCTTTTGGAAATCTAAATACACTACATCTACTGATCTCTAATCTACTTGATATGATATGTCCTCAAAAAAATCTAAAAAATTTGTTAAGAATGCCTCCCCTTTTGTAAAGCCATATGGATTCTACCTAATCATATTGTGGTCCTCTAAAATCCCCCACTACGACATCCTTAATTAAGGATTCTAGAATTTTCCCTACCACCGATGTCAGACTAACTGGTCTATCGTTCCCCATCTTCTCTCTCCCGGCCTTCTTAAATAGTGCTGTGCCATTTGCGATGCAAACTGGGATGCAAACCATCAGGTCCTGGGGACTTGGCACTTTTTAATGTGGAGCTCCTATGGCTCAGTGGTTAGAGCACTTGTCTTGCAAGCTGGGGAAACCAAGCTGGGGAGACCTGTGTTCGAATCCAGGCAGGTCAGGGCGAAACCTTGGGCAAGTTTCCTTACTCCACACGCCTAATAATAATCCCTCCAAAAAAACCACAATAATATAATTGGTCATTTCAATCCACGACTGTGTGTGGGACACTGCTTTGCGCAATTGGCTGCCGCGATTCACCCACAAATATATACAGTCAATTCACTTTACAGTATATTCTGTGAAGTGCTTTGGGACGTTGATAAGATGTGGAAAGCACCATATCAAATGCAAGGATTATTATTATTATTATTATTAACAATTTCCCCAGCACCAATTCCTTGCTATTGTAAATTTCCCTAAGTTGCTCCTTATCATCAGCCTCTTGATTCATCTCTATTTTTGGTAAACGTTTTGTGTCCTCTAATGTGAGGACAGAAGCAAAGTATTTATTTAGGGACTCTGCCATATCCTTATCCCCCATTATAATTCTTCCTGTCTCTGCCTGTAATAGACTCACATTTACTTTTACTAGCCTATTCCTCTTAATGTATATATAAAAACTCTTCCAATCTGACTTAATGTTCCTAGCTAGTTTGCCCTCATAATCCATGTTCTCACTCTTAATGAATTTCTTTGTTTGTTTCTTCTTTGTCTAAAACAGTCCCAGGCCTCAGGTCTGCTGCTCTTTTGGCAGTTTTATAGGCCTTTTCTTTTAGTTTTATACAGTACTTTCCCTAACTGCTCTAGTTAGCCATGGATGAACTGCTTTCCCTGTGGTACTCTTATTCCTCAAGGAAACATCTGACCGCTGAGAATTATGCACTGCATCTTTAAATGTTTGCCATTGTTCGCCTACTGTCCTATCCATTAATCTAATTCCCCAGTCTATTTTAGCTAATTCTTCCCTCATACCTGCAAAGTTAGTTTTATTTAAATTTAAGATCCTTGCTTTGGATTTAAGTACATCGCTCTATAACTTAATACTAAATTCTATCATGTTATGATCACTCTGCCCTGGAGGAGCCTTAATATCTATATTACCGACTAGCCCTGTTTTGTTACACAAAGCAAGGTCTAGGATGGCCTGTCCCTGAGTTGGTTCTTCAGCAAACTGATCCAGAAAGCTGTCTCTTATACATTCTAGAAACTCCTCCTCTACCTTACTTTGGTTTTCCCAATCTATATGAAGATTGAAATCACCCACTATTACTTTACTATGCTCCTCTAATTTCTTGATTAATATCCTTCGCTATATATCACTGTTTGAGGGGCTATAAACTACTCCCACTAATTTTTTCTGCCCTTTGTTATTTCATACTTCTATCCATACATCCTGATTATCTGAATTGAAATCCTTCCCCACCCACACCACCCCCACACCACCCACACCACCCCCACACCACCCACACCACCCCCACACCACCCACACCACCCCCACACCACCCACACCACCCCCACACCACCCACACCACCCCCACACCACCCACACCACCCACACCACCCCCACACCACCCACACACCACCCCCACACCACCCACACCACCCCCACACCACCCACACCACCCCCACACCACCCACACCACCCCCACACCACCCACACCACCCACACCACCCCCACACCACCCACACCACCCCCACCACCCCCACACCACCCCCACACCACCCACACCACCCCCACACCACCCACACCGCCCCCACACCACCCCCACACCACCCACACCACCCCCACACCACCCACACCACCCACACCACCCCCACACCACCCCCACACCACCCCCACACCACCCACACCACCCCCACACCACCCACACCGCCCCCACACCACCCCCACACCACCCACACCACCCCCACACCACCCACACCACCCACACCACCCCCACACCACCCCCACACCACCCACACCACCCCCACACCGCCCCCACACCGCCCCCACACCACCCCCACACCACCCACACCACCCCCACACCACCCACACCACCCACACCACCCCCACACCACCCCCACACCACCCCCACCACCCCCACACCACCCACACCGCCCCCACACCACCCACACCACCCCCACACCACCCCCACACCACCCACACCGCCCCCACACCACCCACACCACCCCCACACCACCCACACCACCCCCACACCACCCACACCACCCCCACACCACCCACACCACCCCCATACCACCCACACCACACCCCCACACCACCCCCACACCACCCCCACCACCCCCACACCACCCACACCGCCCCCACACCACACACACCACACCCCCACACCACCCCCACCACCCCCACACCACCCACACCACCCCCACACCACCCACACCACCCACACCACCCCCACACCACCCCCACACCACCCACACCACCCCCACACCACCCACACCACCCCCACACCACCCCCACCACCCCCACCACCCCCACCACCCCCACACCACCCCCACACCACCCCCACACCACCCACACCGCCCCCACCACCCCCACACCACCCCCACACCACCCCCACCACCCCCACACCACCCCCACACCACCCACACCGCCCCCACACCACCCACACCACACCCCCACACCACCCCCACCACCCCCACACCACCCCCACACCACCCCCACACCACCCCCACACCCCCACACCGCCCCCACACCACCCACACCGCCCCCACACCACCCACACCACACACACCGCCCCCACCCCCTTTTCCACATTGCCTATCCTTCCTATAAGCCGAAAACCCCGTAATATTTAACTCCCACCCTAGATCTCCCCGTAACCATGTCTCAATGATGGCTACTAGATCATACCTGTTTGTATCTATCTGTGCCTTTAATTCATCTATCTTGTTCTGAATGCTTCGTGCACTCAGATATAGCGCTTTTAATTTCTTACCATTTTCCCTACTCTTTGATGCCCTATCTTCTTTACTGAGCTTCCTATCCCTCTTTGACGTATTCTGTTTATCTCTCTCGCTGATCTGTTCTGCCACCTTTAGTTTTCTTAATATTGCTGGCTCGTGATTATTTCTAATTGTATCCCTCCCTTTACTGGTTTAAAGCACTATTTACCTGCCTATTTATTCGGTTTGCTAGGACATTTGTCCCAGCCTGATTTAAGTAAAGCCCATCTCTGTGAAATAGACCCCTTGTCCCCCAATACTGGTGCCAAAGGCCCATAAAATGAAACCCCTGCATTCCGCACGACACCTTCAGCCATGCATTTAACTCTCTAATTTGTTTATTCCTGTGCCAATTTGCACATGGCACAAGCAGCAATCCTGATATCACTACCTTTGATGTTCTTTGTTTTAATTTAGTTCCCAGCTCCTTGAACTCCCTCCTCAAGTCATCACGACTAACCCGACCTATATCATTGGTACCCATGTGAAGTACCACAAATGGATCCTCGCCCTCATGTCTTAGATTCTCCTCCGTCCCCAATTATCACAACCTCTGTTTGTCTCCCCTAATACTGGAACCAGGCTTTCCTTCCTCCTCACAGGCTTGCTTGTCCATACAGGTTGCAAGAATCTCGTACCTGTTGGTCAAGGTTAAAGCTTGAGGCTTCACTACCACTCTCTCTGTTGTCTCCTTAACCTCATGTCTTGTCAGTCACTCTGTTCTGACCATAACTGATAATATTATCCATACAATCCCTGATCCTCAGAGGAGTGACTGGCTCCAGGATGAAGCTATCCAGGAAGCTCTCACTATCCCTGAGTCTGCACCTTGGGTTCCATCTCAGCCACTCTGAGCTAAAGCTTCCTCAGTCGCAGACATTTGCTGCAGATGTGGCCGCCCGGGCTCAGACTCCCACATGTTACACTCCTTGCACAACACCTGCCACGCCATTGTTACCTCCCCCACCCCCACTGTGAATTACAGATTTATTTAATTCATTATTATTTAAAACTTTTTAAAATTCTTAATTCATCTTTTTTTCCAATGTATTTTATTTTTAGTGTTGTTAGTTAGTAGTTATTGTTAGTTTACTGGTTCAGAACATTCTGATTGTGACTTCGCTCTGACGTCACTTTTTAATTTTCCTGCTGGTCTTTTGGGATTTTAATTTATCCTCAACTGACTGGCCGACTGCTCTCCTCGCTGCGGCTTTGATCCCCACTGCTAGGTCCCAGCTCTACCCCTCGCTCTCCTGCCTCTGTTCCTGGCCAAACCTGGTTAATTGCACTTTCAGTCATATTTGCCCTCCCCATCCCCCTCAGATCTGGTGCTCAGCCATAACTATCAGGCACTTTGGGACATCCTCCAATGTGAAATAAGCAATTTAAGAATACATTGTATTATAGCGGTCCAAAAAGTCCGTAATCTCTCATCTAAAGATATGACCCAGAGTGGGAATATTTATCTGATTCTATTTCATCCAATGAATCGGCTATTCATCAACCCTAATTAACAACAGCTCCACAATGCCATTTCTAACAGAACGGAAAGGAGGCGACTGCCTCTCACGATCTAAGAAAACAGTCTGGACAAAAGGGTTGAGATGAGAAGAGGCAGTTTAACTTCAATCAAAAATTTTCAAAACAATTTTAGGTGTGAGTCATAGGTTTAGATGTTATGTGATGGTTGGACTGATGGAAAGCTACTATGTACACTCATTTTCCTTGCAATTAACAGCATAATTTTTACAATGGCCTGTAACATGAAATCTTTCTGTTCCGAGGACATATTGGAAAACTATTGAATATGGGAGAGAGAAAATTAAATAAAAGAATAGTATATTACTACATTTAATTTTGGGTCTAGCCTCATCTTCAGTATTCAGAGATTAGCTATGATGAAAGACAAGATAATATATAATCACAGCAGACGTAGTCACTCAATCAACGGTTGTTTGTGGGACACTGCTGTGTGCAATTGGCTGCCTCATCGCATCGGCAAAAAAGTAACAATTAATTCACATTATAACACGTTCTGTGAAACATTTTAGGATGTCTCAACGATGTGATAAGGCACTATAACAAATGGAAAGATATTATTATTGTAAAAAAAACTAGGGATCTTTTGCCTTGAAAATAGAGACCTCAGAAGGAACATTATAAGGGTGAATTTGATTGTAAATGGGGTAGAGAAAGTAAACCCACAACATTACTTTCATGTGGTGCGAGAACAGCAAGATATAAGGACACAGATTCAGGGGTGTGAAGAGCAATTTTAGGACAGGCGCCAGTAGGAATTTCTTGTCACAGGAATAAATTACTCAGTGTGATAGAGGCCTGAGAATACTGGAGCAGAGAGGGAATTCTGGAAAGATGAGAATGGGCAGAAGAGCCTCTTCCTCTGTCCCTCTTTTGTGAGAGATTTAAAATATATATTTGTGCTTTATACAAGGGCTAAATATGAGGTGTTATTGCATTGTCCCTATTTTGTTTCAATTCATTTCAAACCAATCTTAAATTACAACACACTTAAAATGTAAAACAGGTTGATTTATAGGTTATTCTAATAAATAAATGGGGGAAAATCAGAGTCTTTATGATGCTGTGAAGCCACTGATTCTATTTTTTGGCTACATGTCTGGAGCAATCGATTATTTTTTACATTCCCTGCTAATGGAGGTAATGAATTTGGAGGGAAAGGAACACTTTTTACTTTGTCAGCATTAATAACAACAATAACTTTGATTTATATAGCGCCCTCCAAGCAGGACGGCATCTCAAAGCGCTTCACAATAGCGGATCGCGGGATGGGACCTGAAACTGAGAAAAGAGGGGGCAAGACAAAGGGATTGAGGAAGGGAATTCCAGAGCCTCGGGGCGTAGTGGCTGAAGGCCCGGTTGCCGAGGGTGGAGCGGAGGATTCGGGGGACATGAAGAAGGCCAGACCCGGTGGAGCGAAGGCTCTATAGTTACAGTTAAACGTTCAGATAATAATCTTTACATTTTGCATTAGTGTCTTTTAATGTCCGGAGAACGTCCCAAAGCGCTTCACAGGATTTACCATGAAGTGGAGTGACTGTACTTTTGTAGGTGATTGCAGCCTCGCATCTGCACACAGCAATGTTCCACAGAAATTAAGTGAGTGTCCAATTTTATTTGGGAATTTTTGGCCAGGACACCAAGAAAAATTCCCATCTCTTTCAAATTCTATTGTTGGGTTCGAAGATACAATTAGTAGTGGAGTTAACAACAACAACAACAACAAAATTGCACTTATATAGCGCCTTTCACATCGGGAGGACGTCCCAAAGCGCTGAACAGTCTGGTCGTGACCCGTGGGGGGGGAGGGTTGGGGATGGGGCAGGGCCGATGTACGGGGAAGGGGAAGGAGAGTGGGAGAGGGGGAAGAGTTAGTGGGGCAGCCGAAGGCGCGGTCGAAGAGGAAGGTCTTGAGACCGGCCTTGAAGGAGGAAAGGGAGGAAGCGAGGCGGGGGGCTGCGGGATGGAGTTCCACAGTGTGGGAGCAGGGAGGCTGAAAGCCCGGCCGCCGATGCTTGGGCGGTTAGGGCGTTGGACCCGGAACAGGCCTGTGTCTGCTGAACGGAGGGTGCGGGCAGGCTGATAGGGAGACAGTAGGTCAGAGAGATAACCACCACTGTTGTCATCTGGCACAAGTGTACGGACAGAAAAGACCAGTTTGTTCTGGTAGCTGAAATTTTATATCAGGAACTGATGAACAGAGGAACCAAAGTCACATGTATTTTATATTTTTAACTAATTTACTTAATACGGCAGAAACGTTGCATTAGTTGAGTAACACAGTTAACAACAACACATTACATTTATATGGCATCTTTCATGTTGGGAGGATGTCCCAAGGCCCTGGATAGTCAGTGTTTTGAAACCAAGCTGTGTTTGGGATCAGGAAGGGTGGGAGGAAGGGAGTGACCAATGGCACAGTCGAAGAGGAGAGTCTTGAGGCAAGACTTGAAGGAGGCTATGGTGTAGGCAAGGCGGAGTGATTGCGGGATGAACTTCCAAAGATTGGGGGCAGAGTGGCTTAAGACTCACCCATCGATGGTGGGGTAGGTGCTCAGGGGACATGGAGCAGGCCAGCTCCCACTGAGCGAAAGGAATGTGTAGGTTGGTAGGAGATCACAGAGGTAGGGTGGGGCAAAGCCATGGAGGCTTTAAAGATGAGGACCAGGATCTTGAATTGAATCCTCTGGGTGATGGAAGCCAAAGAAGTCGGGTGAGAATGAAAAAGGGTTGTTGCTATGTTTTGCTCACGTAAAGCAATGTTACTGTAAGGACAGTATCAAAGTGCATAAGTTCATAAACAGAAGGCGAACTTATCTTGCTCGGGTTCATTCTAAAGTACAGTCATTCATACGGCCAGTGGTGGAATTAATGACTGTTGAGCCTGGGAAGCACAGCTAGTATTAGCGTTAAAACTCTGTTGAGTTGATAACAGCTGCCGTCACATCAGAAAACCACAATCTTGCCTGTGGAACTGGAACGGTGAGAATAACGGCGTTGAATTTAAAATAAACAGAGTTGAATCTCTAGCAGTTGTGTTGCAGATATATTCTCGTATCATTGCAGTTCTTCTGCTTTTTTCTGACTTTGCTGGAACTTCTACCTTCCTGGAAAACATAGTCATTCTCTCACTAACTCGAATCAAACACTTGGGATGATCAACTCAGACCGAACAGAGTACAGCTTAGCTATTGCCTTTCATGATTGTTCTTGTTTTCAACATCAGGGTGATCTGTGTCAATCTCACCCACCTGATCATTGTTTTCAGGCAGATTTAAGCAAAGTGGGACTGTCCTTAAATACAGTGCCCATCAACTGATTCAAATTAAAACGAGAGCTAGTGAAGCCAGGGATGAATAGGGCTGATTGATTCCTGGAGTCTGGTGCGGGAGAGGACATGAGCTGCACCTTTGGAGGGAAGAATTGAGAAGTCCACTGAGTAGGCAGTTGGGGTAGTCAAGCCGAGACATAATAAAAGCATGGATCAGGGTCTTGTTTGCCTGCAGTGAGAGGCAGTGGTGGAGGCGGGTAATGGTGTGGGGGTATGGAAAGGTGGAATGGGTCATGGCATGAATATGGGGTTGAAGGATAGCCGAGGGTCAAAAAAGTGAGCAGCACAAAATCCAGATTGGAGGGGTTCATGAAGGCAGTGCTGGGAGAAGAGAGAGCAAAGCTAGTAAGCGAATGAAGGTTTTTTAAGGGGTGGGGATGATGACGGCTGTCTTTAGGGGTTGGGTACAATGCCAGTGGAAAGCATAATAATAATAATCCTTGGATTTGATATGACGCTTTTCACATCTAGATGTCCCAAAGCATTTCGCAGAATATACTGTAAAGTGAATTGACTGTATATATGTGGGTGACATGTGGCTGTCAATTGCACACAATGGTATCCCACAAACAGGTAGTGGATTGAAATTAACAACTTTTTTTGGAGGAATTTTTCTCGGACATGTGGAGTAAGGAAACTTGCCCAAGATTTTGCCTGCCTGGAATCAAACCCAGATCTCTTGCTTGTCTGAAACAATAACTGTCCAGCGCCTTGGGACGTTCTCCTGACATGAAAGGCATTATATAAGTGTAATTTTCTTGTTGTTGTAAGGCGAGTGCTCTAACCACTGAGCTACAGGACTCCACTTACCTTACAATATAACCTTAGCATTTGGCTAACTGATTGGGCAAACAATATCCACAAATCATCCCAAAGCAAAGTAACAATTGCGTAAGAATTTCTAATTGAACTAAAATAACATTTTAAGCATAATAGATTTCTGATTCCAACAATGTCATGAATAGGCGTATGGCATAGACTTTGTGAATTCCAAGTTCTGATATGAGGCTTTAACCCACGGACATCTGACTTCGAGGCAAGAATTTTACCAACTGAGCCAGCCTGACACACATTTAAGAGAACCTGACACATTTAGCCTAAACTTCAGATTACACACAGCCACTAGATCTTGTAAATGTACCTACCAGCCTGTAGTCTTGCTCCGCAAGACTGCCAACGTTTGCTGGTTTAATAAATAATAACCTTTGCATTTGATATAGTACCTCTTGCGTCAAGAGGATGTCTCCAAGCACTTTGCAAGATTTACTGTAAAGTGTGTAGTGGTGGGAAATTGGGGCAGCAAATTTGCGCACAGCAGTGTCCCTTAAATTAATGAACTGAATGACCACTTTTTGGGGGGGATTGTGGCCAGGATCCCGGGAGGAACGCGCATCTCTTTTCAAGCAATGCCAGAGGACTGCTAACATCAATCTGAAAAGACAGACAGCACTTCTAACAATGCAGTGTTACCTCAACACTGCATTAGAGTGTCAGCCTGGATTACGTGTGTTCAAAATCACAACACGCATCTTGAACCCGTAGCCTTTTCATTGAGATGGGAGGGTGCTTCCAACTGAGTCAGGCTCACAGTTCGCTTTGCACCAGAATCCAGTGGGAGATGTTTTGATATTTTCCAAACACCTATTGTGTGATACTCTTATAGCACGTGGAGTAGAGTGGACAAAGAAGCAGGACAAAGAAGAGCAACAAGGATGATCCCCCATATTGGCCCTGGTATTGGGGCAGGAATGTTTTCCTCTCTCTCTCTCTGTGTATCTCTATGTGGTTAGCGCATTCACTTTACAAGTGCGAGACCTATGTTCGAATCCAGGCAGGGCAAATCTTTGGGCAAGTTTCCTTACTTCACACGCCTAATAATAATCCCTCAAAATACAACAATAATAAATTGGTCATTTCAATCCATGATTGTTTGTGGGACGCTGCTGTGCACAATTGGCTGCCGCCTTTCGCCCTCAAATATACAGTCAATTCACTTTACAGTGTATTCTGTGAAGCGCTTTGAGACATCTACCATTTCCAACAGGTATGAAGTACTTTCAACCTGTTTGGATAAGGAGGTCTGTGAGAAGGTTGGACAAACCAACTCCATAAAGACCATTTTAATAGGAGATACAACTGTCCGAGGTATAGATAGACGTTTTTGTGAACGGAAACGCGAATCTCGGAAGGTGTGTTGCCTACCAGGTGCCAGGGTTGAAGACTTGACTGAGCGGGTGCATGAAATTCTGCTAGGGGAAGGGGAAAATCCACTTGTGGTGGTCCATGTTGGGACCCATGAAGTTGAGAGGAAAAGACCTGAGATGCTCCAGGGAGAGTACCAGAGACTAGGGAGTAAACTGAAAAGTGGAACTTCGAGAGTGGTGATCTCTGGGTTGCTTCCAGTGCCTCGAGCAAGCCAGTTCCAGAATGCTAGAATAAGGCACATCAATGCATGGCTGGAGAAGTGGTGTAGGAAGGAGGGTTTCTGGTTCCTAGACCATTGGGACCAATTCTGGGGTAGGTGGAACCTGTACAAAATGGATGGGTTACACCTGAACAGGGCTGGAACCAATCTCCTTGCAGGGAGGTTGTCGAGTTTTGTGGGGGGGGCTTTAAACTAATCCCGGGGGGTGAGGGTGGGAAATTGATCAGTAGTTCAGATACCGGAGGGGTAACAAAGAGGACAGGAGTAAGGGAAAGACGGGAGAAAAGTGCAGAGGAAGTAATTTGTGCCTTAGAGTGCATGTATGTAAATGCACAAAGTTTGAGAAATAAAATTGGTGAGCTGCAGGCTCAGGTTGCTGCGAGGCGATATGATGTTATAGCAGTAACAGAGACTTGGCTCCAGCATGGGCAGGAATGGGAGTTGAACATTCCTGGTTATAATGTATTCAGGAGGGATAGAGAAGGGAGAAAAGGGGGCGGGGTGGCAATTTTAGTTAAGGACTCAGTGACTGCCTTAGAAAGGAACGAGGTGGAAGAAGGACTAAAAACCGAATCTATCTGGTTAGAAATGAGGAATAAAAAAGGTGCAGTTACACTGTTAGGGGTATACTATAGACCACCAAATAGTGGAGATAGTTCAGGCACAGGTCAAAAGCATCCCCACAAAGGTGAAATGTAAGGCATCCAAACCTCCCTGGATGACTAAGGAAATCGGGGCCAAAATAAAACAAAAAAAAGAGGCTTATGATAAGTGTCAGGCTCAAAATTCAGAAGGGAACAAAGCAGAATATAGGAAGTGTAGGATAGAACTAAAAAAGGAAGTTAGAGGGGCAAAGAGACTGCATGAAAAACAATTAGCGAGTAAGATTAAGGGGAACCCTAAGGTTTTTTACCAACATATTAAGAGTAAAAGGTTGGTCAAGGATAGGGTGGGGCCAATTAGGGACCTAGGAGGAAATCTCATTGTGGAGGCAGAGGGCATGGCTGATGTACTGAATGAGTACTTCGCCTCTGTCTTCACAAAAGAAAATGATACAGCCAATGCCATGGTATTAGAGGAGAGGGTAGGAGAAATGGATAGAATAATTATAACCAGAGAGGAAGTTCTAAAAAGGTTGACGTCGCTCAAGGTGGATAAGTCACCTGGTCCGGATGGGATGCACCCTAGGTTACTAAGTGAGGCACGGGAGCAAATAGCAGGGACTCTGGCCACGATCTTTCAATCTTCCTTGGACACAGGGGTCGTGCCAGAGGACTGGAGGATAGCTAATGTTACTCCCTTGTATAAAAAGGGGCAGAAGGACAAGCCTGGTAACTACAGACCAGTCAGTCTAACGTCGGTAGTGGGCAAACTTCTAGAGTCCATAATCAGGGACAAGGTAGATCTTCACTTAGAAAGATATAGGCTAATAAAGGACAGTCAACATGGATTTGTTAAAGACAAATCTTGCCTTACAAATCTGATAGAATTTTTTGATGAGGTAACGGAATGGGTGGATAATGGTAGTGCAGTTGATGTAGTTTACATGGACTTTCAAAAGGCATTTGACAAAGTGCCACATGAGAGACTTATTATGAAATTAAAGGCCCATGGCGTAAAAGGGACAGTGGCAGCGTGGATCCACAACCGGCTGTGAGACAGAAAGCAGAGAGTTGTAGTGAGCGGCTGTTTTTCAGACTGGAGGGAAGTGAGCAGTGGTGTGCCACAGGGATCAGTTTTGGGACCATTGCTGTTTGTAATCTACATCAATGATCTGGACTTGGGTGTACGGAGTACAGTTTCCAAGTTTGCAGATGACACTAAGTTAGGGAGAATAGTAAATAGTGAGGAGGATAGTAACCATCTGCAAGAGGATATAGACAAATTGGTAAAGTGGGCAGACACATGGCAGATGAAGTTTAATGCAGAGAAGTGTGAGGTGATGCATTTTGGGAGAAGAAATGAAGGGAGGCAATATAGGCTAGATAGTAAAATTTTAAATGGTGTGAAGGAACAGAGAGACCTGGGGATTTGTGTTAGTGACTCGTTGAAGGTGGCAGGACAGGTAGACAAGGCTGTTGAGAAGGCATATGGGATACTAGGCTTTATAAATAGGGGTATAGAGTACAAAAGTCAGGAAGTGCTGACTAACCTATATAAGACTTTGGTGAGGCCTCAGCTGGAATACTGTGTTCAATTCTGGTCACCACACTACAGAAAGGATGTGAAGACATTGGAAAGGGTACAAAGAAGATTTACTAGGATGGTGCCAGGATTGAGGGACTTCAGCTATGAGGAGAGGCTAGATAGGCTAGGGTTATTCTCTCTGGAGCAGAGAAGATTGAGGGGAGACCTAATAGAGGTTTATAAAATCATGAGGGGTTTCGACAGGGCAAATAGAGAAAAACTATTTCCACTCGTGGGCGAATCTGTGACTCGTGGTCACAGATTTAAAATAGTTTCAAGGCGAAGTAGAGGGGAGCTGAGGAGAAATTTTTTCACTCAGCGAGTTGTTCGAATCTGGAATGCATTGCCTGAAAAGATGGTGGAGGCTGATTCGATAACAACTTTTAAAAGGGAATTAGATCTTTATTTAGGGAGAACAGGTCTATTAGGCTATGGGGAGCGGGCAGGGCAGTGGGATTGAATCGCTCTTTTCAAAGAGCCGGCACAGACTAGATGGGCCGAATGGCCTCCTTTTGTGCCGTAAAATTCTATGAATCTATGAATCTAGAAGACGTGAAAAGCACTATATCAAATGCAAGGATTATTATTATTATTAGAGAAAGATAAGCTATGAGCAGCAAGCCAGAGCTTTAAAGTCTTGAGAAATGCCTCAGAAAGGACCTAATAGAGGTGTTTAACATTTTAATAATAGAATTGAAAATATAGATCAAAACTCTGCCTCCTTTCATTTTGAAAGAAACATGATGCTGTGAGGGGAGGACGGGAGGGTGGGTATTCTGGAAGGGTGAGGTCAGATGGGCCGAACAGCCTTCTTCATCCAAACCAATCTTGTGAGCACAGCCAGAGAGCAAAGGTTTCCTGGTCAGAAAAAGATGGGTTTTGATTGGAGTCCCATCTCTATGTGGTGAGGCGTCAAATTGTCTGAGTGCATCTAATGTAATTTTATTTGTAAAATTGTGTTAGGCAACCTTGGCTTGAAAGTGTGGCAGTGGCTGTTATTGAGCATCTGTTGTGATTTCAATGGGATTCACATTCAAGCTTTCCTTGTTTGAAATGCAAAGAAAAAGATCTGAATCTCAAAAAACAGCAGCATTACATAATTAGGTTGCTTTAAATCCTGGCAATTGTGTTCTGTCAAAAACAGATGGATGGTTGAAAAATGGTTATCAAATGTTGAATTTGTGGCAGAAAGGGTAGTAAGCAAGTTAGTGCTGTGAAGCTTACCTAGTGAAACAGTATATAAGTGAACTCTGGCACAGCTGGAAATTCTGCAGAATGGTGCCAAAGGAGGAATCAGTTTAGAAAATGTTATGGAACATTTGCCATGGAAGTTGTGATGACATCATTGCACGTGAAGCAATATAAAAACAAGCTTTAAGAGTATTTTTTTGGCACATTTGCTGTTTCTAGAAAGAGTTTTCTTTCTAGAAAGAAATTGGCTCCCCATCCTCTAGAGGATCGAATTCAAGATCCTCGTCCTCACTTTCAAGGCCATTCACAGCCCTGCCCCTTCCTATCTCTCCGACCTGATGACTCCCTAACAACCTCCCCGCCCCCTCCGTTCAGGGGGCTCCAGTCTGCTCCATGTTCCCACTCAACCCGCCCTACGATTGGTGGCCGGGCTTTCAGCCTCTCTTCCCCCACACTCTGGAACTCCATCCCACAGTCCCTTCACCTCGCTCTCTCCCTTGCCTCCTTCAAGGCCGGTTTCAAGACCCTCCTCTTCGTTCGTGCCTTCTGCTGCCCTCCCACCTCTCTCCCTCCCCTCCCCCATGCTCGGGTCCCGACCCCTGACTGTTCAGCGCCTTGGGACGTCCTCCTGACGTGAAAGGCGCTCTATAAATGTAATTTTGCTGTGGTCGTTTTAGACTTTGGCGTTGAGTTCAGCCTGGTGAAACTGGAGTACGTTGCCCTGTTCTAAATATGTAAGCGATGTTTCAGAACTGGGCACAAAGGTATTATTATGAAGGGATGAGAAATATTTGAACGGGGTTGCTGGTAAGGTCATCTTGAAATGCCATGATCACTTTGTGATGGTAGTAGTTACATATACATTCCATGAGAGGTCACCAGTGATTATCAGTCCAAAAATTGAGTGACAGATTGAAAATTGCAAGAGGGAATTGCAATTCAAAGCTCCAAAGAGGAAAAGCAGCAATTTGCATGTGTGTTTTTAGCGTTGTCACTAATGAGTAAAGTGAGGCGTTTTATTTGATATACCTGTGCTCTTCTCCCCATTTGACAATGTCTTGTCATCTGAGGCTGTTCTAATTATTCCTCAGGCAGGTTATAAATATTTGATGGAGAAGAATTACTGGCTACAAGGGGAACTGTATCTATATATCAGAAACCATGTTTCTGCAAAGTCAGGCCCTCAGGGAGACGCTTGTGTTGACAGAAAGTAAATCAGAAATGCAACTTTGATTGATTACATATTGCAAAACAAAGAACTCCTAATCGTACTTCAATCGTATGAATTATATTTCTACTTGATTTTTTTGTAGTACACACAAGCAATTTTTTTTGGCAAATTGCCACTCTACAGCTTGGGAACCTATTGGTCTAATCATTAGATGTACCACAGATGTATAAGAAGGGCGAATAGGTTACCTGTCAATCAGGATTAGCTGAGCTTAATGTCTATTGGCTAACAGATGATTGTTTTAAGTAGTCAGAGGAGATGAGTTGGCTGGAGATTTAATTACCTGAGGAATAATGGAAGGAAATTGGACAATAGCTTTCTGGATTAAGTGAAGTGATTGTGTTTTTAAGTACTGAAGAAAACTTGTGGAAAGTTTATACAGTACGAGTGTCGAGGTGATAGTTTTCAGGATGAACTAGTTTGGAAGCACAGCTTTGTAACATGTCAAGTAAACACCACAGATTGTGATATCTAAATTTCTACACAAAGTATTGTAATAGGTTTGCAGCACACATTCAACCATTAATTCAACACAGAGCAAGTCAAAGTGTGTTATAAAGAGAAATTGTCTTATGAAGCCCTGAAATGTTCATTGGCATAGATTATGTTGTGGAACTATACCAGTTATTGATTAGAAATCAAAATATTTATTCTCCCACAGCCAATATGCAAACCGATTTAAAAAGAATGAGATGTGTTTGCCAATAATTGGTGGTAGACTTTTCCCTCTAGATGGTCAATTTTGGCCACTGCACATATTGACGTAGTTGGATAGACAGCCTAACTTTAAGATTAAGTTTTCTACCTCCATCCAGACTCCCGCTGTGGACAAGAATTAATTGATGGCTTTTATTTTCAGTTATTTCAAAAGTAGCTTTAACTGAACAATGTTAAAGAGTGACTAAGTGCGTTTTTTAAATGATCAAAATACCAATGTTAACTCACATTATTTATTAACCTTGGAAACATGCTTAAAAGTTAACTACGTTTCTGCTGAAATTGCTTTTCGTTGTCTGTCTTCTTTGGGTTAGTCTTCAGAAGACTAACTTGGGTGCTGAAGAATGTCTTGCAGTCTCATTCAGGGAGCTAGTAGCTGAAGTTGTTCTTTTCACAAAAAGTGAGATTCTTATCAACTGTCTAATTACATTGTTATATTGTGCCGGAAAATTAAAGGTTTATTGCATGTTATAGAATAGATAATCAACTATAATATAGTGCAATATTCTGCTCCAGGTAGGACATGTGCAACCTCGGTTCTAATGACATATTTAGCTTAGTGTTAATGATGGGGGTATATAGAATTACAAAGTGGAAAGATTATGAAAAATGATGGGGAGCCTGCATTGTGTGAGTGGAAGATCTGTGCTACAAGTATAATGGAAGCAGCAACACTCTCTGGCTGAGGAGATTGTGTGATATATTTCCTTTTGCATTTTTCATTAATGTACTACGCCTGTGTTCAGTAGCTCAGTTTAACTTCAAACTGTTCTTGGAATAGATGGATGCTTTCTCTCCATTGAGAACCTAACAGGGATGCCAAAGGGCTTGAGGGTGGTGTTTGGTCCCAAGGATTTCTCTCCAAGAGATTGACTACGGAGCCTCTAGCAGACGAGCAGCAAAAGGCACCGAGGACACTCTTCACAATCTGCGCTGGTTCATCAGTGTCAGTTGTGGAGGATCTTCTCTCAGCCGGGGCCAGAGCAGGAAGTGGGAATGAGGGAGGGCAGAATGCTACCGAAGCAATTGGCTGCCAGAAAAAGATCAATAGACAGTAAACAATATACAGCTGCCAAATTAATTCTAGTTACATCTTTCCCATACAGTAAGCAGTGCAAAATTCTAAATGTCATTGTATTTATCATACCTTAATGCTTTTCTTATTGAACCTCCTGTGTAGTTGTTTCGGTGGCACCTGCTCATTCAACTCCCCCCTTTCCTTCTATAAATCCTTCCATTGAACGTTATTTTGGACATGTGCCATTGTTGTTGCCACGATATTCCAGCCTTCACATACACTGCTGCTGCAGTACAGCCATGTTGTAAGACATGTTTGGAATCCACAGGATCCAATCCACATTATAGGGTGGTGGGGTAGCTGGTTTTACTGCACAGCTGTGCTGCTTGTCATTTCGCTTCCATTGGTCAGTTCCCACGATTGGAGAAAAAAATGACCGACTTTTGGGTTCATGACAAATGTAAAGTAGGAAGTATCAGCATTGGTGACCTGATGAACCCACAGCACTGAGACAGCCATCTTCAAAGTCACAATGATGTTCCCTCTCTGCTTCCTTTTCCTCCTGGACCTCTCTGCTGCCTTTGGCGTAGTCGATAGTGCCATCCTCCAAGACCTCTTCTCTTCCCTCATCCACCTCAGCAGGCCACACTCTCCAGGTTTGAGTCCCACTTGACCCGCCACTATCATTTCATCTCCACAAATGATTTATCCTGGAGTCCTGTAGCTCAGTGGTGAGAGCACTCGCTTTACAAGCATGAGACCTGTGTTCGAATCCAGGTAGGCCAGGGCGAATTGTTGGGCAAGATTCCTTACGCCACATTCCTAATAATAATCCCTCAAATAAAACAATAATAAATTGGTCATTTCAATCCACGACTGTCTGTGAGACACTGCTGTGCGCAATTGGCTGCTGCGTTTAGCCCATAAATATACAGTCAATTCACTTTACAGTGTATTCTGTGAAGCACTTTGAGACATCTAGAAGACGTGAAAAGCACTACATTAAATGCAAGAATTATTATTATTATCCTCCCACCCTTGCATAGTCACCTGTGGTGTACTTTTTTTCACCCACAAAATATACAGTCAATTCACTTTACAGTACTGTATATTCTGTGAAGCATTTTGAGATATTTCAAATACGTGATATGGTACTTTATCACTTTTTCAAATGCAAGGCTTATTATTATTATTACTTCAAGGCTCTTAAACTTTTCGCATTTACATACTTAGTGATAATATCTGCAGATTTGGGGTCAGCTTCCACAAGTATACTCTTGGTACTAGGGAACGGCGATATATCGGTATATCGCTAAAACCCGATATGATTTTCATATCGGTATGCCGATATAGACATTTAAAAAATACCGATATATCGAAAAACGATATATCGAGGTAAAAAATCGGGATGCGAGCACAATCAACTACAAGACCCAGAATGCTCATCTCTATACACAATGCACAGACCGAGGTGCAAAGCCGCCATCTTGTATTCATAGTCCTCGAATACAATATACAGGTATGCAAGGGGTGGGGGGAGAGAGACGGCTGTGGGTGGGGGGGTGAGGGGGAGAGAGACTGCTGGGGGGGGGGGGGTGAGGGGGAGAGAGATGGCTCGGGGGGGGGGTGAGGGGGAGAGAGACGGCTGGGGGGAGGGGGAGAGAGACGGCTGGGGGGGGAGAGGGGGAGAGAGACGGCTGGGGGGAGGAGAGGGGGAGAGAGACGGCTGGGGGGAGGAGAGGGGGAGAGAGACGGCTGGGGGGAGGAGGAGAGGGGGAGAGAGACGGCTGGGGGGAGGGGGAGATAGACGGCTGGGGGGGGCGGGGGGAAGAGGGGAGAGAGACGGCTGGGGGGAGGGGGGGAAGAGGGGAGAGAGACGGCTGGGGGGAGGGGGAGATAGACGGCTGGGGGGGGGAGAGGGGAGAGAGACGGCTGGGGGGGGGGGAGAGGGGAGAGAGACGGCTGGGGGGGGGGAGAGGGGAGAGAGACGGCTGGGGGGGGGGAGAGGGGGAGAGAGACGGCTGGGGGGGGGAGAGAGACGGCTGTGGGGGAGAGGGGGAGAGAGACGGCTGTGGGGGAGAGGGGGAGAGAGACGGCTGGGGGGGAGAGGGGGAGAGAGACGGCTGGGGGGGGAGGGAGAGAGAGACGGTGGTGGGGGGGAGGAGAGGGGGAGAGAGACGGCTGGAGGGAGGGGGAGAGAGACGGCTGGGGGGGGAGGGAGAGAGAGACGGCGAGGGGGGGAGGAGAGGGGGCAGGAGAGAGAGACGGCGGGGGGTGGAGGAGAGGGGGAGAGAGACGGCTGGGGGGGGAGGGAGAGAGAGACGGCGAGGGGGGGAGGAGAGGGGGAGAGAGACGGCTGGTGGGAGGGGGAGAGAGATGGCTGGGGGGGGGGAAGAGAGAGACGGCGAGGGGGGGAGGAGAGGGGGCGGGAGAGAGAGACGGCGGGGAGTGGAGGAGAGGGGGAGAGAGACGGCTGGGGGGGGAGGGAGAGAGATGGCTGGGGGGGGAGGGAGAGAGAGACGGCGGGGGGGGGGGGGAGGGAGAGAGAGACGGCGGGGGGGGGGGGGAGGGAGAGAGAGACGGCGGGGGGGGGGGGGAGGGAGAAAGAGACGGCTGGGGGAATGGTGGGGGAGAGAGACGACGGGGGTGGGGGATGCGAGAGAGGGACGGCGGGGTGGGGGGGGGGGGAGAGACGGGGTGGATGTGATAATATACAGATAGATAGAGATGGGGGGGATGTGAGAGAGGAGAGAGGGAGGGAGACATAGAGAGACACAGACAGAAAAACACAGAGATGGAGAGAGTGAGAGACACAGAGAGAGAAAGATATTTACCTCCTGAGAAGATAGGCCCCGAATGCGCGCGCACCCGGGATGCGCGCGCGCATGCGCAGTACGAAAAAACTGAAAATTTCGGTATATCTCGATATGAGCCAACCGATATATCCATATCCGGAAAATTCCCATATCGCCGTTCCTTACTTGGTACACAAATCTACTTTTCCTCCTCTCGCCATAACTCCAGGGCAACTGTCCGCTTGGTTGTCAGATATCAGGGTCTTGGATGAGCACAGTTGAAGAGAAAGGGCTCAGGCGTGACCTGAAGATGGGGAAGGAGTGGGTGAGGCGAAGGAGTTGAGGGAGGGAGGTAATATATAATTACTAGTAAAAGTTATTAATTGTTATTTTTAGTGATGAGTGAAACACTTTCCCTCTAGCATGATGCAGGAGCTTTAGGTTTCAGATAACTTGACACAGCATAGTTACCACAGGTTTTCCAAGAGGTAAAATTTTATCAGTTTCAACTTGGTCACCTGAGCAAGGCTGGGCAAACAATATACAATGGATCCTGACAGCACCTTGCAGGTCAGCCAAACAGTGGCATTGTTTGTGGGTTGGACGCTGTGTCTCTGCTAAAGGGAGAAGACAATCAATCAATCAGTCAAAACTTACATTTATATAGGGCCTTTCACGTCAAGAGGACGTCCCAAAATGTGGATGAGGAGAAACTAATTGAGGAAACAAAATAGTTAAAAGTCTAAGAACAGAATGCTCTCAGTCAGTCAGCTCGTGGCGCTTGTTGAGAAAGAACAAAACATAATCAAATGGAGGAACGAACACAAATAAAATTATTTCAATGGCTCTGTATTCCAGGCTTTCTGGAGATAGTTTGTTAATTTATTTTGCATTCGATAACTGCAAACCAAATATTTTAGTGAGAGAAAATATCAATTTCATTTGCTCGTATTTCATTGGGGGTAAAGTGCATTTGTACAGGAGCGTGCAGAACAACCCTTTTTAACTACTCTCTTAACGTCAACTTGCCCACTACATGTTTGTGAGCAGTGAATGAAATAAAGATCACATTTTGTTCCTGAAATGAGGGTAAGAGACAAGGGGACCATTCACAAGCACTGGCACAAATAGCATCAGTGTTGGTGCAAGTAGAAGAAAATTGGGCCCATTTGAAATATACATACATATATCAATTTTCCAACAATTTAGCAGTCATATTCAAGTCGACATTAGCAATTTAAAATCAAAAAACTATCAGTGATATTAAATGTTAAATTCACCCAACACTAAAAATAAGTCAATATAATAAGGCTGGTTATTATCATCAGACAATATAACATGGCATGCACTTGAAAAGGTTAATTGCAGAGATTCATGAGGGAATGTCATCCCTTTTACAGATTTCAATTTAGATCTTTATCATGCACTTTACCAGTCTTTATCGTTCTATTTTATCATAATTATAATGAAGGGACCTATCACTAGGGTCTCGCTTTGCAAGTCAAAAGATGTAAAACCAGATTAACAATCACCTCCGCCCAGGTTGGCATCAGGCTGTCAAGGGATGCAAGAAGTTACCTTGGAAGGTGTTAATTAGCATGGAACGTGCTAATTAAATGCAAGTTGTTGTTGTTAGTTGGTAAATTAAACCCACCCAGTTCATATTCCTTGGAGTTGTTGGAATCTTTCACGCTGCTATGTTTTAAGGCTTCAAAGGACAATCTTCAGATTAATATTGTAATAATCCCTGTGATTGATATAGCTCGTTAAAATTTGATCCAGATCCTCACGTGAGGGGGTTTAGCAAATAGAAGTGCTGAGTGACTTTGCCACCAGTGTAGGCCGGAACCCTCCCTCCTTGCAGCCACTTTCCTTGTTTATCACAAATCAAACTCATTGCTTGATGCTGGACTCTACAAATGAACCAGAGGAAGCCTCTCTGCACTCTCAGGAGCTCAGAACTATATACTGTATCAGACAATTGCTTGGACACTGATTTTATATGCCACAATCTTAACCTGCTTTGGGTCCTCAATATTTTTTGAAGAGAGATAAGAACAACCTGAGTGCCCATTGCCCCTTCGCAATGTGGTACCTCAGGACAGTATCAGTTCAGCAATTGGAACTGTTGGCACATCATATCTTCCAATCAATACCCTCAAGGTCTCCACTTAAGCCATGCAGAACCACAATCCCACATTTTGGGGCATTCCACCCTTGTGTTCACAACCTTGTCCCTCCTACCTTTTCGAACCGCTGATATCCTATCAACCTATCCACCCCCTCCATTCAGCAGGCTCTGGCCTGCTCCATATCTCCCTCCCAATCCTCCCTACCATCTGCAGCCAGGTTTTCAGCCTCTCCGCCCCATTCTTTGGAACTCCATCCCACAATCCCTTCGCCTTGCTCCCTCCCTTGCTTCCTTCAAGGCTCGACCCTCTTTTTCGACCATGCCGTCAGCCATCCCCTACCTCTCTGCTCTCCCTCAACCCAAGTGAATGAGTTGGGTTGCCCTCCCCCCCCCCACCACCATGCTCAGATCCTGACCCCTGACTGTTCAGTGCTTTGGGACGTCCTCCCAACATGAAAGTGCTCTACAAATGTAATTTTGTTGGTGTTGTTGTTGTAACTATTTTTGTTGCTAGTCACACACTGCTAGCATTAAAGGAAAGCAGTGTGTACGCTAGAGAGAGAAAAAACTTTTGAGTTTTGAAAACATTACTGAATGTCAGTTGTGTAGTGTGATATATGTTGGTTGAGCCAAAAAAAGAAATAGTTGGTTTCAAAACACATCCTCCTCCTCCACACCAGAAGGAATTGAAAGAATCTTGAGCTCTGAAGAAATACAGATCATGTTTCCAAGCACAAGTCATTGCCAAAACTTTGATCAACTGTGGCAGAGTAATGACAGGGAGTAGGAACAGATGTGCAAAACAGTAGAATCAGCAAAACTGAAATATTTTTTTTTATAGAATGAAGTATGACACCTTTTAATCATGTAAATTTCTACTTGTTTGTAAAATCAAATTCTACCATGTACCCATCAAACATAGTTAGCAAATTTAATTATGATTTGTTAATCCATTAAAAAGTAATAAATATTTCATTGGTAATTGACCACAAAAGATTTCCTTACATTTCTGAAGATAGATATCATCCAGACTGTCTAGCCTTATACCTGCATAATGTTTGCAGAAGAGTAGGATTGCTCCTGTATTGCAGTTCTCTTTGAAATCCTATTCAATATGTTGTTCAAATATTGTGGATTTTAATTATCAAGAAATCTCAACTGAAGTAAAAACCTTTGCAGAAATTAAAATGTGAATTGAGGTAGGATTACTGCTGGAGGCCAAATAACTAATTAGAAAAGGAGTGTAGGAGAAACATTGTACAAGGCAGAAAGGAATTGAATGGTTAAGTCAAATATAAGGGATGTTTACAAGCGTATGTATTCATGGGCTATTTATAAGGTCAGGCCATTTATACCTAGGGTAGGAGATTGCAAACGTTTAGATGTGTTGGCACACTAAATTCAAACTAGTTAGGAATAAGTGGGATTCTTGAACCTAGAACAAATTGTGATATAATCCAGACTCAAACAGAGGTGATTTTCTGAGGCCTGGTAAATAAATTTATGGAACTTGGTGGGTGTGAACTTGTTGCTCACTGCATGCTGATTTCTCCTGTCTGTAAACTAAACGTGTTTGATAGCGTGAGTATCTGAGGTGATTTTGCCATGGTCCAAATTTGTTTGTGTTTTTTTTATTGCATTTCAGCAGGCAGATTATGATATCATTCACAGTGAGTGCATTACTGGGTGTTTTCGTTTCTGGCCTCCGTTTGAAGTCATTTATTTTTCTTATTTACAGAACTTTTAAATATAGAAGAAATGAGCAATGTTTACAAGTTTAGCTATTCAGAGGCTATTTATAAGGTCAGACCATTTATACCTAGCGTAGAAAATTGCTACCATTTGTAACTTACCTCAACAAAATTGAGGTACAAAGTGCCACATGAGAGACTTATTAGGAAATTAAAGGCCCACGGCGTAAAAGGGACAGTGGCAGAGTGGATCCACAACTGGCTATGAGACAGAAAGCTGAGAGTTGTAGTGAGCGGCTGTTTTTCAGACTGGAGGGAAGTGAGCAGTGGTGTGCCACAGGGATCGGTTTTGGGACCATTGCTGTTTGTAATCTACATCAATGATCTGGACTTGGGTGTAGGGAGTACAGTTTCCAAGTTTGCAGATGACACTAAGTTAGGGAGAATAGTAAATAGTGAGGAGGATAGTAACCATCTGCAAGAAGATATAGACAAATTGGTAAAGTGGGCAGACACATGGCAGATGAAGTTTAATGCAGAGAAGTGTGAGGTGATGCATTTTGGGAGAAGAAATGAAGGGAGGCAATATAGGCTAGATAGTACAATTTTAAATGGTGTGAAGGAACAGAGAGACCTGGGGATTTGTGTTAGTGACTCGTTGAAGGTGGCAGGACAGGTAGACAAGGCTGTTAAGAAGGCATATGGGATACTAGGCTTTATAAATAGGGGTATAGAGTACAAAAGTCAGGAAGTGCTGACTAACCTCTATAAAACTTTGGTGAGGCCTCAGCTGGAGTACTGTGTCCAATTCTGGTCACCACACTATAGAAAGGATGTGAAGACATTGGAAAGGGTACAAAGAAGATTTACTAAGATGGTGCCAGGATTGAGGGACTTCAGCTATGAGGAGAGGCTAGATAGGCTAGGGTTATTCTCTCTGGAACAGAGAAGATTGAGGGGAGACCTAATAGAGGTTTATAAGATCATGAGGGGTTTCGACAGGGCAAATAGAGAAAAACTATTTCCACTCGTGGGCGAATCTGTGACTCGTGGTCACAGATTTAAAATAGTTTCAAAACGAAGCAGAGGGGAGCTGAGGAGAAATTTTTTCACCCAGCGAGTTGTTCGAATCTGGAATGCATTGCCTGAAAAGATGGTGGAGGCTGATTCGATAACAACTTTTAAAAGGGAATTAGATCTTTATTTAGGGAGAACAGGTCTATTAGGCTATGGGGAGCGGGCAGGGCAGTGGGATTGAATCGCTCTTTTCAAAGAGCCGGCACAGACGAGATGGGCCGAATGGCCTCCTTTTGTGCCGTAAAATTCTATGAATCTAAATCTAAAATTGTATATTATAGAAATGCAGGCAAATAATAATGGAGTTTTAATGTACCACATGCTATATGAATGGTCACTTACCCTTCTATAAATTAGCTTTGTGTGTCTTTTAAACCTGTATTTAATCTTTGCTTTTAAATGCAAATTAACCTGTGAATAACATTTCGCTTTGAGAAGAAGTCTCAATCATCCACAAGAACAGGCAGATGGGACCTTGAGCAGTGCAGCTTATCTCCATGCTGGAGCAGCAGCCAACCTTTGTGGTCGGCCAACAAATTACATTTTCTTGAGTGCATATTTCTTGATTGATAAGAAATAAAGGAAAAACTGAAAACAGACTAGGGATTGAACACGGATTAATGTTTGGAGGACTGGGTGCTTCTTGACAGCCGCATGAGCCACTTCCATTTTCCAGGTTGGCCATTAATGACCAACGGTATGAGTTCCAAGTCCTGATGCGGGGATTGACACTACAATCTTCTGACTCAGAAGCAAGAATGTTATCAATTGAGCCAGACTGACGCACTTTGGAAAGGCATTTGATTGTTTCAACAACGTAATGTACATTAGTCAAGTCATGAAAAAATATAATCTAGTGTTTAGTTGGAATTTGACATAAATGTTTGATGAAAAATCCAATACAAAGTACAGTAATATATTTATCCTTCATATTTTCCTTCTCTGTATTTCCATTTTCATGACAAAATTCTAGCCCTAGTGTTTCTTATACCTATTTGGAAAATTATATTATACCTGTATTAAGAATTGTAGTGACGATTTCTAAAAAAAACTGAGCAGAGTGCCATTAATAGCGATAAGTAGGCCAACTGATAATAGTTACTGGCCTCTTGAGTCACTAATTTTGTCCCCATTTCTCTTGAGGACATTTGACTCCTTTGTCGTGTTATTGGAATATGGGACTCCAGACACTTATCAACAAATACTTTAGTACCTATCATTGTACGTGAGACTTGTCAACAAGCGTTGACAAGCTGTTTGACTGGATGTGCATGGTAGGGGGGAGATTAGCTGATTTCACTTTTTTCCACACATGCCCTGACTGATTTAACCCTCCCTTACTTGGGATACCACTCTTGCATCCTGGTTGAGATCTATTGACAGCACAAACCAGGAAAACCGTGAGACATTTAACCGTGGGACCATATAAACTCTAAAGAGACCCGAGCGTTTTTTTGGCCAGAAACTGGACAATCTTTCTGGTCTTAGTATTCTATTCTTAGTTCCAAACTGGTATTTCCTACTATGTAAGCAAAATAAGATTCAGGATAAGGTAATAATTGATAATGGAGATTCTGACAGAAAAACATAAAAAAGTACAGAAAATGGGGGAAATTAGCTTATTTTAAAGTGAAATTTCCCAAACAAAAACACATTACGAGCCTGTGTTCAGTGTTAAAATATAGAGACACTTCTTTTACCTCCATGCTTCTCTGTGCCACAGCGTAGAGACAACGCTCATCAAAGTAATAAATAACACACTCTCTCAGTGACCAGGGATTCTTCTGGCTCTTCATTCTCCTGGATCTCTCACG
This sequence comes from Hydrolagus colliei, assembly GCA_035084275.1. NCBI lineage: Eukaryota > Metazoa > Chordata > Chondrichthyes > Chimaeriformes > Chimaeridae > Hydrolagus > Hydrolagus colliei. Next base: position 128,493,535 of record CM068743.1, read on the forward strand.
CCAACCCCCTTCACTGCCTCTCCATGATCCACCTCTCATGGTTTGAATCCTACTTAACAAAGAGCCAATATTACAATCCGACAAATGTCTTTTCCTCCTGCCCCCACCTGGTCACTTGTGGGGTACCCCATAGGATCCATCCTTGACCCATTTCTTTTTCTTATCTACATGCTCCTGTGCGGTGATGTCATCCACAGACGTGGTGGTCAACTTCCACCTAAAGAGAGATGACACACAAATCTACTTCTCCTCCAACTGCAACTCCCAGGCCGCTGATGTCCTGTCAACTTGTTTGACGGATATCAAGATCTGGATGAGCACAAATGTCCTGCAACTGAATGACGACAAGACAGAAGCCATACTCTTAGAAGCTCCTGTGAACATGGGGTCCTGTAGCTCAGTGGTTAGAGCACTTGCCTCACAAACGAGAGATCTGGGTTTGATTGTCGGGCAGGGCGAACATTGGCAAGCTTTCTTACCCCACACACCTCTGTTTACCTAGCAGTAAAGAGGAACCCGGTTATTAGTGATCAGCGGATTGCTTTTCCAGGGGTAATAATTCCTTTAAAAAAATAAACAATTTGGTCGCTCAGTCCTCGACTGTTTGTGGGATGCTACTGTGCGCAATTGGCTGCCGGGTTTCACCCAACAAAATAGTCAGTACACTTCACAATACAGTATATTCTGTGAAGCACTTCAAGGCTTCTCGAAGACATGATAAGGCGTTATATCACATGCAAGGGTTATTATTATATTATAGTACTTTCACCTCTGAGTCAGAAGGTCATGGGTTCAAGCCCCCACATTAGGACTTTAAATTCATATAGTTAAGTCTGACACTCCAGCCCGGTACTGGTGGTGTGCTGCATTGTTGGAGGTGGGTGGTGCCACCCTTTGGATGAGACGTGAAAGTGAGATTCCTTTTGCCTGTACAACAAGTCAGTGTTAAAGATCTCATGGGATTATTCAAAAAGAGACGGTAGTATATCTCCCAATGTTCAGGCAACAAGCATCCAAATAAAATTGGTCATTCACTTCATGGCCATTAGTGGGAATTAATGCGTGCAAATTGATTGTCAATTTTTCTCTACAAAATATCTAGTCACTAGACTTTACAGTAGTCTTATGAAATGCTTTAAGACCTCCTTCTGACATGAAAACTGCTGTACCAAATGTAAGGATTATTGTGAATGTCCTCTGTTCCCATACATATTAGTAGAACTTGTCGTGTTTGGGCATCGATCTTTGTTTCTTTCTACCGTACAGTATTTGGTCAGCCAGTTGATTGACACATGCAGAAGTCTATCACCATGCTTAAGAGTATCCAAACCAAACAGAGTTCCATGCACCTCAACTACATATGGTTATTCCAGAGATGTACATTGGTCAGTGTACACCAGAGCCCTTCCTCCCTGTAGCTTTCCCAAGTTTGCCACCAATCCACCTCACTGCTTCATCCTGGACTTTGCAAATGGGGATACTCCAATACAACAACAACAACTTTGATTTATGCAGCACCCTCCACGCCGGACGGCGTCTCAGAGCACTCCAATGCATCCCCAGTAGTTCAGATCCATAAAAGAGGGCTGTTTGTACATGGGTCTTCATGCCACTTCCTTGACCTGCATTGGGACCTTAACAACAACAACAACAACAACAGAACATCAGGGGACTGGGGGTCGCAAAGTGAGGTGGAGAAATAGAGTTGGGTGTCATCTGCATACATGTGGAAGTGTACCCTATGTCTGCGAATGATGTCCCCAAGAGGGAGCTCATAGATGAGGAAGAGGAAATGGATCTTATTGTCGTTGAAGAGAAGCAAGTATGACCAGAGTGCCCTTCACCCCTCCTCTATATGGTCCTTCATGACTGTGACCATGCTGAAACAGGTGTCCACCACAACCTCCAGATATCAATAAGAATTAACAATTCAGACTAATGTTCCTTTATCTTCCATCAATACAGTCAATGTTCTCTTTGAGGCATGCAGAACCACGATTCTGCATTTGGGGGCACCCACTATCATGGCCCAGTGTTCTAGATAGTGGGTGCAATGCAAAAAGTCCCCAGGTGATTTCGCCAGGAGGCCAATATTGTCTGCAAACAGAAGCGCTACAATCCTGTCAAAGAGGATTGAAACAGATACGCCAAGTTCCTCACCGCTTCAGTGGCATCCAACAAATCATTGATGAATACATCAAATAGGGTGAGTGAGAGTGAGCAGCCTTGCTTTACCCCCTTTCAAGAGGCAAAAGAGCCTTACACGGATCTTGGAGCTGGAATACACATTCTGGATAAAATCTTAAGATTTAACCATGTAGGCCTGAGGCTTCTAGTTTCATGATGAGGGCTTTGTGAGGCATTCGATGGAAAGCCTTGCGAAAGTTGATCAACACAACATAAGTGGGTTTCCCCCTTAACCTTAAGACATTCTGAGATGTCATACAAAGCCACAACCTGTCTCACACATTGCTCATGAGAACTTCCTTCCTAATATTGATTCCTTATGCTTGTTTCTCTGCCTCTTTCAAAGCTATTGAAGAAAAATGATGCAATGCTTCAATAACTTTGTGGATAGCTTGAGACTGACCAAAGTCTTTTCTAAAATTGCTGGTGGATAATAGGTGGTGAATTTGATGATTATTTATGCTCAAATGCACTTTTGAGTATCTGTGCCAGATCATCACACCAGGGTGTGAGCCTGCGAGACAACATTACGTTTTACTGCTTGATTATAGTTCACTGTTGTAATCAGATGAATGCTGATCTCAGTGTGCTGACGAGGGGGCTTTACTGTTAGAGCAAATGTGTTAAAGGCTGAACAAAGCAAGCAGCATTTGAAGTAACTTTGAGTATCACAGACCTATAATAATTATTGTGAAACAAAATCTATTTTCTCCATTCGATGGAAATATAATTTGTATTATTCTTACTAGTTTATAACCATTTCTTCTCTTTTTTTAGCTAAAATATATATATTCACCCTTGTTTCATCAGTTATTATTTGGTGCTCATGCCTCCTGCATAGCCCCTTGCCCTTCAGGACTCTTGACCCTAGTAAATGTTGCTAATGTTGGTTGGCAAAATGCCATGCTTTACAACCTGCAATAATCCATCAACAAAGGTTTCGTTTTATTTATCAAGCCTCACAACTTTCTAGTTTCTTACAACTCAATATGGACAATATGGAGACCATAATCCTGGGTTCCTGCCAACATCACCTCATTTCTGGCTCTGACCTCAACCTCGCTGACTTCTCTCTGAAACTCACAAAACCAGACTGGTTCAATCCTGTGCTCTCCTCTCTCTCTCTCTCTCTCTCACACACACGCATATACATACATCTGGTCGCTGACAATGGATGCTTTTCTTTACCTCTGAACATCGCGAGGCTCAGGCCTCATCTCACACCATGCGATAAAACCCTTAGACTTCTCATTGGTCTCACGAGCTCCACCATTTCTAAGCTCCAACTTAACTAAAGCTCTGCCACATGCAACCTTACCTGCACAAAACTCCACACACCCATCGTTTATTGCTCAGCAGTTTCTACTGGCTCCTTGACACCCAGCAGATCAATTTCAATGTTATCTCCTACTAATTCTTTTATGCCCTAGTATTTCGTATCTCTCTGATCTTTTCTTAACTCAGCCCTGTTGAGTTAACCCCTCTAGGCCCACCGATGTTCTATCAGCTCGTCTGGCTGACATCAGGGCCTGGATGAATGCAAACCTACTGCAGCTGAATTTGGGCAAGGAGGGAGCCATACTCCTTGGCTCCCATCAACGTCTTCACTCCTGCAGGTCCAAACTCCTCAACCTCCCTGGGCTTTTCCTCAAACTCCCCTGGCTTGGAGTCAGGCTCTGTTATGTGCTCTGAAACACTATCCTACATGGAGGGCACTACATAAGTTCACGTTGTTGCTGTTGCATGTCCTCCCACCTCCTTCTGCCCCACTATTGTTGGCCAAGCCTTCAGGTTATATGCTGCTAATCTCTGGAGTTTCCACCCTCTACCTCTTCCTCTTACCCACATCACTATCAGTGTCAAGCGAGGCGAAGGGACTGTGGGATGGAGTTGCAGAATGTGGGGGCAGAGAGGGTGAAAGCCCAGCCACCGATAGTAGCGCGGGTCGGGTGGAAGGCATGGAGCAGACCAGAACCCGCTGAATTGATGGGGCAGACAGGTTGATAGGGAGACAACAGGTCTAAGAGATAGGAAGGGTGCAAGGCCATGGATGCCCTTGAAAGTGAGGACAAGGATCTTGAATTCGATCCTCTGGGGGATGGGGAGCCAATGGAGCTGGGCGAGGGTGGGAGTGATGTGGTCACGGAGCTTAGTACAGGAGAGGACATGAGCTGTAGAGTTCTGGATGATCTGCAGCTTGTGAAGGAAAGAGCCACTGGGAAGACCGATGAGGATGGAGTTTCTCAGTAGGTTAACCATTGTGCCTACGTTTCTGATTAAAAACCTTCTTGTTACACCATGTCTTCTCTCCCTGGCTGGTACTGTTAAATATTCCAAGTGAAGGATGATATATAAATGCAAATTGTTGTTGATTTCAAAATAATTGGGCCAAACTGGTCATTTTTTTAAAAAAAAAGTACCACTCCTTGAAAGATTTTGATTTATGTTTCATTAATAATTTTTTAAAATCGTGTTATAATAATAATAATCCTGGCATTTGATATAGCACATTATCACATCGTCACAAATGCTTCACTAGATTTAGTGTATTTTGTAGACAAGTTTTTTTAATTATGTTTCCTTTATTTGTGAGTTAATTGGAATAAAATACCAACGTACAATATGTTTCTATTATGCCTTATGATGTAAGTTTGTTTACATGGGAATTACAATTTATCATTGACAGACGAATACTATAATATCCGAAGAGTTGTACAAGACAAGAGTTGCAGAGTCTTCAACGCTGCTCAGAAAGTTTTCTGATACTCAAAAATCTGAAAAACCGCCTTCAACTCTTCTACCACCACCTCCTTCTCCGCCTCCTCCTCAGGCGATTCCAAAAACTCAAAAGTTGACTACAAAACCTGATGCCAATCCAGAGCAGACAAGATCTGCCTTACTGGACGCCATTCGTTCGGGCAGTGGTGCAGCACGCTTACGAAAGGTATGCATTGCATGGGAACTGATTCGTAGCTTTTTGTTAGAATTTTTTTTAACAGAATTAAAAATACAGGTAGACCCCGCTTAATGTCGTATTTTTTGGTTCTTGAAAAGTGCGACGTTAAGCGAAAAGACGTTAAGCGAATTCATGTTTCCCATAGGAATGAATGTAAAAACTGGAGTTGAGTTCTTGTGGACATTTTCCATAAAACCTTTTTTTTAAAATTATACTCGATCCCTGACTGTCTGCCCGGCTCACTCACTCGCTCCCTGCCCGGCGTTACAGCGTAATAGTGAACATCACAACTCTAAATGTAGTGTATATATGTTCCCAATATATCAGCAACGTAATAACGAATATTGTTAAGCAGGGTCTACCTGTACAGAATAAACAAGTAGGTCAATGTTAACAATACAATGATATAAAGTAGAACCTCGGTTGGTGACCACCCCGCCAAGGCGACCAGTCAGAGTCGGTCCCGAATATTTCCTATCTCATTTCCAGTTAAATAAACCTCACTGACGCGACCCCTCCCCCGGTTCCCGGACCGCGGCCACTGATTTGGCGGTTCCCAAACAACATTTTCTTGGTCCTAACGCCACTCTGGCCAATCAGGGAAAAAACAGGGAACAAAAGCACAAAATACCCCCAAATAATTTTTAAACTTCGCGCCACTCTACTGTGTCGTCACTTCTGGGGTCGCTAGACTGGTTCCCAATCCTGCCACTAGGGGATTTGCTGCCAAATATGTAGGGTCAGATTAGGATCGCGGGATCAATCTTCCCTGGCCCTCGATGCGTACAGGGCCGACTCTATGGACGGTAGCTTACTTAATATCATCATAGCAACAAACGGTTAGACTGCAGCAGGGAGTTGGGCCAGGAGTGGGGGACGTGTTCTAATGAAATGTGCAGCATTTATTCGTAATTAGAAACTTGAGAGAATGGGGGTAATGTTATTGTTGTTCTTGTTACAACTCAACCTCTTCATGTTTGCCTGCACAGTCATGGTACATTACAGTAAATCCCACAACGCGCTTAGAGACATCCTGGTGTGAAAGGCACTGTATGAAATGTGTGGATTATGTATTTAGAAATCATTCGATTTTCACGTCCTGCCAGTTAGCTAATTGTAAATCCTGAAAATTGGCAAATATCTGAAAAACTGCCATCAAGCAAACCTTGCCAAGTCTCTTGTGATAACGTTTTGGGTAGAAGGTGGTCATATGAATTCATCACTCAAAGTCAGAGAAGAAAGCAGCTGAAGGCTACACTGCATTGCAGTGGAGAAATGACGCAACACAACCACATTTTTTAATGCAGCTAGCTTCCTTGGCTAATTGGCATTTCCTCATTTCATACATCCCGGACAGGGTAAAACCAGTGGCAAGATTCCTTGCTCCACATGTCTCTATTTACGCAGCCAGAAATAGGAACCTGGTTATAAGTCAATTGGTGGATTACTTTTCCAGGAGTAATATTATTCCTTCAAAACAGAAAAAAAAACATTTGGTCACTCAATCCATGAATGTTTGTGGAATACTGCTGTGCATAAGTGGCTGCCATATTTCGCCCACAAAATACAGTCAATTCACTTTACAGTGTATTCTGTGAAGGGCTGTGCGTCTCAAAGAAGCGATAAGGCATCATATCAATTCCAAGGATTATTATTATTTGATCAACCAGGTGGCTTGACACAATCCAAAACTCATCACCAGGCTTAAGAGTTTCTAAACTGAAGGTTCAACATATGTATGCCACCAATGCCTGAAAATTTCTGTTTGGAATGGAGTGTGCACTCTGTAGGGTCACACTCTGAATACCGAATTATTTTGCACAGGTTGGCAAGAACCAAGGTTTGGGGTCCCCAGAATGTGTATTGGAGTAATGCTAGAGTTCAACCAGCCGAAAGCACATAGCTTTCCATTGAGGAGTTTCTGGCAAGCTTCCCACTATTCGTCTAGCTATGACCACGATACCCGTGAGGGGTTTGGCTTGCAGGATTAACAAGAACTAAATGAGATGCTACCCCCTCACCATCTCTCCCTCACATTTCAGCCCCCACCCATCACTCCCTCCCTCCACACCTTTGAACTTATCTCCCCCTGCTCTATCACCATCATTATGGCCCATTTAATCCCTCCCAAAAAAAACTATAGTAGAATTGGTCATTTCAATCCACACCTGTTTGTAGGACACGTGCGCAAATGCCTGCCATGTTTCGTCCACAATTATACAGTCAGATCACTTTACAGTATATTCTGTGAAGCACTTTGAGATGTCTAGAAGACGTGAAAAGCGCTACATCAAATGCAAGGATTATTACTATTATGTAAAACCCACCAGCTGCTCCCTTGACCTATCTCTATTCCTCTCTTTAACTCCCAATTCCACTTAATTGCCCCTCCAGTCATAGGCATCAATCTCTCCTTGTCCACTGGTCCCACCCCCTTAAAAACTGCCATCATCATCCCATTCTCAAAAAAACCTTCCCAGGGCTTATCCCTGGTCTCCAATTATCGCCCTATCTCCAACCTCGCTTTCCTTTTCAAGGAACTGGAACACGTTTCCTTACAAGCTTCCTAGCTTCGCTCCTTCCTCTCCTGCTACTCCCTCTACGAACCTCTTCATTTGTGTTTCTGTACTACCCACAGCACAGAAACAGCCTTGGTGATAACATGTTGTCCATCTTGTGACAAGGGCTCCTTCTGTCTCCTCGTCCTCCTTGACGTTTCTGCTGCCTTTGACACTATTGACTCCCCTATCCTCCACCACCTCTCCTATCACCTCAATCTTCATGATTCAGTCCTTGACTGGTTCCGATCCTATTTCTCATACAGTCTTCATGAATGGTTTCTCTTCCAACCCCCAAATCATCTTTTGGGGTGTTCCTTAGGCTCTGTCCTCAGTCCTTTCCTCTTCATCATACAGATGAATGATGTATGGCCCTCCCTCGAAATGCCACCCCCTGCAACTCTCCCGCTCTGTTCTGCTCTCTCTCCGCCCTCCACGCCTCCTATCCCCACTTGACCATCCCACAGCTTCCCTCTGCTGCAGCTTGGGAATCCTCCGCTGGGCTCACCGTGGCATTCGGTGTTGACTGTCCAGCAGTAGTCACACTGACTGCCCCATTCCCCACTAACACCGCCAGCCACGCCGGACCCAGACCCCGGGGGAGAGATAACCTCTCCTCCGTCATCCTCATCCCCACCCTCCTTACCAACCAATGCAGTACCCCATTCCACATATCCCCCAAGCAACTGTTCCCTCCGCATCGGCCTTCAAAATGTACACTCCCCCTTTGCAACAAGACCCTGGCCGTCAACAATCTTATTCTCGACAGGAAGGTTGATACCATGGCCCTCACTAAAACCTGGATCACTCCAGATGACGCCTTCCCCTTCATGAAGGTCACACCACTCACCAGACGTACCTCCCATCAAGCCTCACGCCCCAACCGCCGTGGCAGTGCTATGGCCCTCATCTTCAGGGCGTCACTTGCCCAATCCCCCTACTCCTCCGGTTCCTGCCACCCCTCCCATCTCACTAAGCTACAGGACACTGATATAATATGAACGAACATGGCAAGAGATTCTGTGGTATTAACTGATGCATTGGTTACCATGCCCGAAGAGTGCAAAGCTGAAATTAAATAGTACAAACAGGATTCAGCGTTATATTAATTTAATTGAAAACCCTCAGACGTCAAGCTAAAGCTGAGGAATGCTCTAGTCAAGCAAGGCCTGGAATGCTGAGTATGGTTCCAGCCTCTGCTAAACAAGTGGTTGCCCGTGACTTACAACCAATGCAGAAGCAGTGTGTCTGATCCCCAATGCTTGAAGAAATAGCTTTGAGGAACATAAGATAAGTAAGGATTTTTCAACCTCAAAAAGAAACATCTCATTGGGCTTCTCACGGGTGTTTATGAAGTACTGAGTGCGATAAAGTAAACCTGAACAAACTTTCAGATTTGAATTCACAGGTTCAGGGTAAAAAGAGAAAGTTTGGGACAGACTCCAAGAGATATTTCTTTTATCCAGAAGAAAAAACAACTCAGGAATAGATTACCGAGAAAGGTGGTTTAACCTGGACCCAGAGTTTAGCCAAGTAGGGAGGAGCTATTTTCACGAGTACGGGAGACAGTGATTAGGTATCATAGTCACAAGAAAAGTGAAAGGAGTGTTTAGGCAAAATCTTTTCACTCAGAGTTATTGGAATGTGGAATTCCCTGCTTAGTAAGGTGGTAGAGTCCATTGTAGGTTTCAAGTGGATAAGAATATGAAGGAGTGTAGGGATAAAGCAAGCCAGTGGGATTGAATGAATACCTTGCCCTGAGAGCTAGTGTAGACTCTATAGGATAAATGACCTTCTGTGCCATAATTTTCTAGGATTCTGTGTAAGGTTAGTGGTGTACCAGGAATGTGGAATAGTTTGTATGCTGAGATGATAGTAAATGGGCTAAAGAGCCTTCTTCATTGGACTTCACTGTGACCTTGTGAAGTAAGCTGGAATTGTTTAAACACAGGTGATTTTTTTCCCACGTGGTAGCTGATTGTTACCTAATTCATCAAGCATGAATACAGACATATGACTTCAATCAACCTTGGCCTTTTAGTGCTAAATAAATCTTGTTTTCACAAGATACGAAATCTCTTGTTCTATTTATTAGATCAATGTCATCTCTGCCCAACGGATCAGTGACTTTATTCAGTGAGTACCCAAACCATGCATAACAGAAAGGTTCAAGCTTTGATCCTTAGCATATTTTGAGTTAGCTGTTCTCATTCAGGACAGTATGATGTTAGGACAGAAAATCAGACAGACTTTCTGCTGCTGATTGTTATCCATCAATACCTGCAGAAACTGCACATGTGAAAACATGTTTGGTAGGATGTCCTCCTCAGTAAAATATCCAGACTTTGGTTTTGTACGGGTTCGCTTATTACATTATACAGTACTACACAATCTACTGAGGTTATATTTGAAGAGTGGTGAACCTGGCTTATTGTGGTTAAAAAAAAGGCCATCTTCGGGGTTATCAAGTCACTGCTGATATCATTTCTTACGTGCATGTGCACAATGTGCAGTAAGTATCGCTGATATCATTTTTGGTGTCCTGTGCAGCAAACATCACTAACATTTTCTCTTCATTCATGCAGTAGCACTTCTTGCAGAAAGTGTGTATGTGTGCAATGCCACAGTAAGTGACAGCAGCAACTGACGGCATAGAAGTTGACCTTTTGAATTTTGTTTCAATGCCAGGGACCAAGATATTGGACATTAGATCATTGTGTTATAACAGCTCTGTAACCTGCCAAAATTTAAATATGAATAAATATTGGATGTGGTACTGGAGGACAGCTGATACTGATGGATACATACTCTCAACAAAGGAAAAGAGAAGAGGGAAAGTAACTAACTGTTTAATTTTCTTTTATTGCAGGTGCCTGCTCTTTCAAAAACAGTGCAGGTCAATGGAAGTGTGGGCTCTATGCAAGCATTATCCTGAACCGCAAGACCCCATGTTTCAATCAGAACATTGATTCAAGGACCAAATGAAGAAATTATATATTCACCATGCATAATATTTTTTCAGTTATTGCAAATTTTAGCAATTCTACGAACTTGTTGTGGACAGTTTTAAGTACTTGTCATAAACAGTAGTTTCATTAATCGATAAAATTTAACTATCTGGGTCACAAATTAAATTTGCAGAATAGATTTTGATATACAGTATATTATAACTCATTAGTAAGATTAAAATCATTCTGAATCCCTTGTTAAATAGATACAACCTTTATTGACAAGTCCTTATACGTAGCAGGGGCAGTTATATAACTCATACTTAATAAATGTTCTGCGCTTGTTGCGCACTCAACGGTTATCAAGTTTTTTTCTTAAATGATTTAAAAGAAAAAGCTCTTGAAATATTGTTAAACACTACTTCTGAACCATAGATTCTGCCAATATGTGTTTTCTTAGTGGTAGAAAATACAACCTTGCCATTGAATTGAAATAGTGTTTGGCATGTAAAATAGTTCATCATTTAAAAAAGAAAGCCTTACATTGCCAGTATTTGCAAACTATTTCATGTAAACAATCTATACCATACATTGTAATTTATTATTTACATTTAGTGATGTGGCTGTATCTAATTATCTAGAATAGCCATAAAAAGTTGTTTCTTTGATAAAATGAAAATGAAAACTGAGGTCATGTGAATTTTTATTGATGAATATTTTTCTATATATTATTTATGATTGCTAGATGATGATGATGATTATCTGGTTGTACCATTTGAGAAAATAGATGTGATTTAATAGTTTTAAGAAGTGTTCCTAAATGTTGTACAATTGTATGTATTACTAAGTGAATCTTGTGCCATAGGTAAAAACTGATATGGTTAATAACATGAAGTTTTACATACCTCACTCTTAAGTCAAAAATGCGTTTTTCTGTTGCTTTGTCTACTAGAGTGTACGCTGTATGAAAGAAACATATAAAGTGCAAGTTAAGTACATACATTTTTATTGCCTGGCTAAGGCTGGTCAATGCCCTAGGTTCAACCCACATTGAGGCTTTTAGCTCATAATGTACTACTACTACTAATAATAATCCTTGCATTAAATATAGCACTTTTCACATCTTCTAGACATCTCAATGCGCTTCACAGAATATATTATAAAGTTAATTGACTATATATTTATGGGTGAAACGCAGCAGCCAATTGCGCACAGCAGTATCCCACAAACAGTTGTGGATTGAAATGACCAATGTTTTTTTGAGGGATTATTATCAGGTATGTGGAGTAAAGAAACTTGTCCAAGGTTTCGCCCTGACCTGGAATTGAATCGAGGTCTCTCGCTTGTAAGGAAAGTGCTCTAACCACTGAGCTGCAGGACTCCAGACACGCTGACACTGCAGTGTCTTAATATCTATTTCAAGATCTTCAAACTCATCTTCAAATCCCTTCATGCCATGGCACACTGAGGAAGCACTGCGTTGTCTGATGCTTTTCTTCAGATGAGATTTTAAACTGAGGTCCTTTCTGTTTGTTCAGATGGATATTAAACGGCCCATTTACAATATTCAAAAAGAAAAGGGAATTTCTCCAGACATCCTGGGCAACCTCTTCGACGGTGCATCGATCATCCCCCTTCCCTTCCCCTCCCTTCCCACTACCCTCACTGCTCCTAACCCCAGCTCGGATCTGAAAAATTGACTGTCCAGCGCCTTGGAAAGTCCTCCTGATGTGAAAGGCACTATACAAATGTAATTTTATTGTTGCTGTAACAATCCTTCAGTTAGAATTGACCATTCATCTTCTGGTTTGTTGCGTGTAAATTGGCTACCAAGTAGGCTTACAAATACAAAGTGACTACATTTAATAGTCATTTCCGTTACTTGTTTTTAGATGTTATGTTAGAAATGTGTTTTCAAATGTAAGGATTATTATTATTGTAAAACTAATGAAATGTATTTCCTCAGAGTATTGTGGATTGGCCAGGATATGTAGGATGAGAATATTTGCCAAAGCACTCATTTATACACAATACCTTTTAGGCTGAAACTTTTTACTTCCACGTTATATTACTTCAGATGAAAAGCTCACCACTTTATCAGCGTGCCAGCATACCATGTCGTAATTTTATCCAGTAACACAATTTTGTCTTAATATCTATTTCAAGATCTTCAAACTCATCTTCAAATCCCTTCATGCCATGGCCCTCTCCGACCTGTTTACTCCCCAATCCACCACCTGTCCCCTCCGCTTGACTGGCTCCTGCTCGTCTCTTCTACCCTCCCTTCCACCATCCTCTACCACAGTTTCAGCGACTACGCCCCGAAACTGGAACACGCACTCAATCCCTCCATGCTGCAAACCTTCAACCGATCACCACTTTTGGTCACTCCCCTACTGCCTGGATCATTGTCAAGCTCCCATTGTCAAGCGCTCAGATGCTGCCTTGATGGGAGCTATTTAAATGTAAGTCATTTTTGTTGCCTTAAATTATAGGATCCTACAGAATTGTCGAGAAATCTTAAACTTGGTTTTAATTTGAAAGTTTCTATTTTCTATTTCAGTGGTGTTTCTATCCAATAACTCCAGAAATCTGGCTTTCAAATGAAGAGTGAACTTAAGATATCTCAAAATATTAAGATAAAATTGTCTTACTGGTTAAAATTACCAGTATCTGAGTTTATCATCATTATGCGTATGGTTCCAAATAACAAAGTTTCATTTTTTTAAGTTGTAAGATATGGTCTAAGCTCTTTTAGTTTATTTTAACAGTGAGACTGGCCGGCTTCGTGTCCCCTGCCTTATCTGCCTCACCATCGTCAGGCAGTCTTTCGGCCAGTCTGCCGCTGCCTTCTAGAACTCGCTTCACAACCACCTCACCTTAGCTTTCACCCCGAGCTTGAAACAGTGGAAATAGTTCAATTTTTGTATTTTCAGTTCAGTCATTCACCCCCTGCTATCCCACCTTTGTTTCCTTTAGTTCTACTAAGTCCTGTAGCTCAGTGGTTAGAGATCTCGCCTCGTAAGTGAATTGAATAGATCTGGTTTGATTTCCGGCAGGACAAAACGTTAAGCAAGTATCCTTATTCCACACACCTTTGTTTACAGTAAGTAGGTACCCAGTTGTTAGTCAATTCCTGGATCATATTTGGGGTAAAATAAATCCTTTGAAAAATAATGATTTGGTCACTCAATCCACGCCTGTTTGTGGGACACTGCTGTGTGCAATTGGCTTCCACGTTTCTCCCCCAAAATATATAGTCTAAATAAACACACTTTATAGTCTGTCGACCACTTTATCTTCTTATACCACCTCTCCTCTCAGCTAAATCTTTGTGGACCTGCCCTTGCTTGCTGAAATCTTACCTCTCCCACCATCTCCACTTTGTCGCCATTAACAGCTTTTCCTCCAGCTACCACACCATCACGTGTGGAATCCCCCAGGGCTATGTCCTTGGCCTTTTCCTTTTCTATTCCTTTTCCTCCCCCTTGGTGACATCATCCGCAGACTTGGGGGTCAATGTTATATGTATGAGGATGACACCCAACTCTCTCTCTGCGTCTACCCTTCATTCCAGGACCACTGCTATCTTGACATACTGATATGAAGTCCTGAATGAGACAACTTTCTACAGTTAATGTCAACGATACCGAGGCTCCCATGATTGCTTGGACCAGCGCCTCCACATCTCAGGCAGCATCATCTGCATAGTTACACCCTCCACCTCTCCAAGCCAGTCAGGAACCCAGGTATCTTGTTCTATCCTCAACTATCTTCTCCCCACATCCAAGCCATGACCTGCTCTGCCTTTCCTCACCTCCACAACAGTGCCCGACTCAGCCACTACCTCACCCCTCAAGCCATTGAATCTCATTCATGCCTTTATCACATCCAGGCTCGACTATGCCAAAGCCCTGCCTGTCAGCCTCCCCAATTCCTCCCTCCATAACCTGCAAACCATCCAGAATTCTGCTGCCCGTGACCTCCCGAACCAGGCTCTGTGAACCTGTCACCCCCATTCTCACCTAACTCCACTGGCTTCACATCCAGAGGATTCAATTCAAGATCCTGGTTCTCACTTTCAAAGCCCTCCATGGCTTTGCCCCTACCTCTGTGACCTAACTACCTACCAACCTCCATTCAGCAGGCTCTTGCCTGCTCCATGTTCACCGACCCACCCGCCCCACCATCAGCAGGTGAGCATTCAGCCATACTGCCCCCTAACCTTTGGAGTTCCCTCCCGCAATCCCTCTGCCTTGGCCCCTCCCTAGTCCTGCCTCAAGGTCCTCCAATTCGATTGTTCCATTGGTCACCCCACCTTTCCCTCCACCCTCCCCGATCCCGACTCAAGCTTGGGTCCAAAACATTGACCCTCCAGCCACTTGGGACGTCCTCCCGACGTGAAAGGCATGCAATTGTAATTTTCTTGTTTATTCTGCAAAGCACTTTGAAATGTCTCAAAGATGCTATATCACTATATCAGATAGAGTATTATTACTTTCTTCGCTTGTACCAACCCCACTTTCTGTTTTTCCAATTCTCTCTTTTCCTTTTTTGTATATACATTTGCTTGTGCTTTGATTTGATGAGTTTTTCTGTTATTCTGTTCCTGTGTGTTCAAAAAAAATGTTTGGGGGCGTGGGGGGTGACGGAGAGATTCGCTCCTTTGCTTCTCTTTAAACTTTTCCGTGTAGCTCCGTTTCAGTGCCTTGGGACGTCCTCCTGACATGAAAGGCACTATACAAATGTAATTTTGTTGTTGTTACCATTCCAATAATTTCGTAATGCGATGAAAAAAAGATGAAAACAGTTCAGCACAAAGGAAACCTTCAAAGATACACACTAAATCTGTTGAGCAGCCAGATCACAGAGCCTTGTGGTTTGTAGCTTTCTTCTCTATGAAAGAAAAATGAACAAATTAAGGTTTTTTTCCAAAGTATTCATATCAGCAGTTTCATCTTCACAATAAGAGTTGAGGGAAGATTTTCAAACAGCATTCCAATTTACAACAGAAACAATCACCTAAATAGGAGCGGTAAGGTGAAACTTGTCCCCCTCAACTTATTGCTAAAATAAGGATGTCACAGACTTACTCGCTAATATAAGATGAGTGCAAATGCCTCAACATGTTTTTTAAAAAAAGGTGGTTACTTGCTTTATTCACAATGTACAATGTGGATTACAGTCATGGAATTCTACTAAATTAATAACATATGCAACATCACAAAAATATCAAATTTGTGTTAAGTTAAAATTAAGTGTGATCATTTTAAAAATACCATTTTCTTCTCAAAAGGATTTTTCTCAACTCCAGTTGGGCCAAAATAGGAAAAACAAATGTAAAATCACTATAAAGTGGTAGCTTGTCAGAGTAACTACTGGAATAGTACAATAATGTTGGCAGCAGTAAGTGGGAAGACTAAATGTCACTTATTTATTTTCCATATGAACTGCCATTGAAGCAAACAATGGCGTGCGGCTGGCAGTGTTAAAAATAACTAATTCAAAATACAGAATAACCTATAGAGAAACAATTCACTTCATACAAGTGCCTCCTTTCTTGCTACTCATTGCTTTGATTAATGGAGGCATATAAAACCCTTCAGTTTTAGAACTCCTTACTGTGAGAGGTTTCTTGCAGTTTTACTCAGATGCTCTAACCACAGATTTGTACTAAATTCTGGTGGTATTCAGGTAAAGTGGACAGTACAAGTGTAATTAAGTTGGATGTATGAGTGCATGGATGAAATTCCTCAATCTGACGCAATTAGTTTCACAATTATGAGTTCATGATTTGGCCAATGAAAAGTCAGCTTTAGAATTACCCCCAATGAGTCTTAACAACAACAAAATTAACTTGTATAGCACCTTTCATGTCACAAGGACGTCCCAGGACTGTACAGTCATTGCTTCAGACCCGAGCTAGGGTCAGGGATGGAAAGGGGAGATTTGGGATGACCGATGGGTCCATTGAAGTAGAGGGTCTTGAGGTGGGACTTGAAGGCTAGGGAGTGGGGCGAGGCAAGGGACTGTGGGATGGAGTTCCAGAGGTTGGGGGCAGAGTGGCTGAAGGCTCATCCGCCAATGTTGCGGGGTGTGGATTGAGGGATGTGGAGCAGGTCGGGATGTAAGCGGAGGTGGGGGTGGTGGGGAGAGGCAGGTTGATAGGGGGTTAGGATGTCGCAGAGGTAGGGTGCGGTGAGGCTGTGCAGGTCTTTGTAGGTGAGGACAAGGATCTTGAATCTTGAATCGAATGGAGTTGGGTGAGGATGAGGGAGATGAGGTCATGAAGCGACTCTGTCAGGGCCTCCGCACCTCAGGCACCGGCAACATCAGCATCCAAGACTGTACTCTCCGTCTCTCGAAGCCACTCAGGAATCTGAGCGTCTTGTTCGACCCTGAACTGTGCTTCCTCCCCCAAATCCGTGCCATGACTGGTACTGCCTTCCACCATCTTCACAACATTGCCAGACTCTGCCACTGCCTCACACCCCATGCTGCAAAACACTTGTCTAAGCATTCGTCACATCAAGGCTCGACAATGTGAACTCTCTCCTCGTCGGCCTTCCCAGCTCCTCCCTTCACAAGCTGCAGATTATTCAGAATTCTGCAGCTCGTGTACTCTCCCACACTAGGCTCCGCGACCACATCACTCCCACCCTCGGCCGTCTCCACTGGCTCCCTATCTCCCATAGGGTCGAATTCAAGATCCTAGTCCTCACTTTCAAGGCCATTCACGGCCTTGCCCCCGCCTATCTCTCCGACCTGCTGTCTCTCTATCAGCCTGTCCATCTCCTTCGTTCAGCGGGCTCTGGCCTGCTCCATATCCGCTGCCTGAACAGTCCTATCATCGGTTGCTGGGTTTTCAGCCTCTCTGCCCCCACACTCTGGAACTTCATCCCGCAATCCCTTCACCTCGCTTCCTCCCTTTCCTCTTTCAAGGCCGGCCTCAAGACCTTCCTCTTCAACCATGCCTTCTGCTGCCCTCCCAACTCTCCCCCCTTTCCTATTTTTCTTTCCCCTGCCCCTACCCCGACCCCCCCCCCCCCCCACCCCCCACTGCTCAGGTCCCTCCGGACCATTGGACTTCAAGCAGTAGTGGTAGATGGGTTCAATTGTTCTGCTGAAGGAACTTGTCCAGGTCATCCAGTCTGACATATGTGAACCGCTATAACTCATTTGTGCATCCTTGGCATGTTCCTGCACATTATTATGCCATTGGGCTTGTCAGATAAGGAGAGTAAAAGATTCCTTAATACCCACAATTGGAGCCAACAACTCTTACCCAATATCAAGAGGATAGTGGCATGCTAAAAGTGGAAGGTTATGATACAGTTCTCAAAGCTTTTCTTTCTGCCCCACATACTAATGCCATGATAAAGACATTGTGGGTATTTGGATTCAGGTGGCAGCAGTTTTGAATTAAATAAACAAAAGCCTTCTGATGTTAGGCACACCGGTAGGGATGTAAATACAGTAAAAGCCAGTTTATCCGTGACCTGATCAACTGGAGCTCCTGTAGCTCAGTGGTTAGAGCACTTGTCTTGCAAGCTGGGGAGACCTGTGTTCCAATCCAGGCAGGTCAGGGTGAAACTTGGGCAAGTTTCCTTACTCCACACGTCTAACAATAATCCCTCAAAAAAAAACACAATAATAAAATTGGTCATTTCAATCCATGACTGTTTGTGTGACACTGCGCAATTGGCTGCCGCGATTCACCCACAAATATATATATACAGTCAATTAACTTTACAGTATATTCTGTGAAGCGCTTTGGGACGTCGATAAGATGTGAAAAGCGCTATATCAAATGCAAGGATTATTATTATTATTAACTGTAACATCTGTATAACGGGCACCTCAAAAAAAATATCCCCCCATTCGATTAATCGTATCTTATCCGGCACAATCTGTGTGGTATATTTAATGAAGCAATTGTCGCAGGAGAGTACAGTACGATTAGCTATGAATGCTGCCAGTAATGCATTTCCGGGTTTGAGAGAGAGGCAGGGAGAGAGGTGGGGGAGGGGGATGGGGAGGGGGGTGGGGGTGGGGGGGAGAGAAAGAATAAGCACTCTTGAGAGGTCGTACAGCATGGAGGGCACTATATAAATCAAAGTTGTTGTTGAGGTGTGGTGGGGGAGAAGGAGAGGGAAAGAAGGGGAGTGGGAGAAAGAGAGAGGAGTGGGAGGGGGAGAGAGGGGGAGAGAGAGGTGGGGGAGAGGAGGGAAGAGAGAGGGGATGAGTTGATTAATTTAGATGGAAAATGAGAGGAGTGGAGGGGGCTTGGGTTTGGAGTCATCGAGATGCCAGGCTGAATGAGTGTGTGTGTGAAAGAGAGATGGGAGGAGGGAGAGAAAGAAATAAAGGAAAAAACGAGAGTAGCCCTTTTGATTGTGTGTGTTTATAAACTGTAATCGATTAATTCATAAATTAATTAATTTTAAAAAAGTTCTTTGTTTTTGTGTTGGGTTTTCGGCAGCTGGCCACCCGAATATCCTGTACGCGGTTTAAGCAGCATTGGCCAGGTCCCGAGGATGCCGGATAAACAGACTTTTACTGTATTTTAACTTAAATCATGTGAATTTTAACACAATTTGAATATAAAATAATAGTATGTATTGGAGGATGCTAAGGGTAAGATCTCACAACTGACCCAAATGTCATGTGTTGCATTTGCATTGCCTTGGCAACTTCCTCACATGGAGCAAACCATGTATCAAAGGTTTAAGGATAAGATTTTTGTGTACCAAGTTACTGTGGTCTTATACAGATGCCTAAACAAGATATTGTGTGTGTCTGGACAGACTTCTCAACAACAACTTACATTTTTAAAGCTTTTTCATGCGGGGAGCACTTAAAGCCCATCCAAGTCTTGATTTCTGATAAACAAGCTGAGAATGCATCCAGCAGACCTGGCCTCACAGCTGGAGGAGTGGGAGATTGGGCGTTGTCCACATGTGGAAGTTGACCCTGTCTGCGGATGACATCACTGAGAGGCAGCATGTAAATGAGAGAAAGATAAAGGTAAGGGGGGAACCTTGGGAAGACATTGAAGAGCATGCCATCCATGGTACTTTTGTAAAAGATATGCAGTACTCGTTTGCTGGTTCTTGTCAATCATGCAGTTACCCCCAAAATGATATACAGTATCTTGGTCCAGCCACCTTGTGACAATTCAATGGAATGAGATGGTAATTGGTTTGGTATTCGATACATGAATACCAAAAGATGGTCTAAACAATTTATAAGGATTTTGTTTTCCTACCCAATGGGCATGGCATATATAAACCCAGAATTACACACTATATCAAATGTGCATGCTACACACAGAATTTCAACTTCCTAATGGTCAAATTGAAGGAAGTTTCTCCCAGGTTCCTGACCAACAATCCCCCAAAATTAAAAAATGAGAGTTATATTTCAGTCATATAAGTTGTATTCCTGTCGTACAACTGATGTTGGGTACACTAGTAGGGATGTTTTTATTTTAATGTTGATTTTAACATAATTTGAATATAAATAATTGTTTTCCTGTGTGCCATGTTTGCCAACAAAATATAAACTTCACAGTGTATGCTGTGCTGCACTTTGACATAGCCTCCCAATGTGAAAGCCACTATATCAAACGTCAAATGCAAATATTATTAACTAATTTGGTTTCAAGATTCACAGCAACATTGCTATTTTTCCCCACATCCGCGCCTTGACCGGCACCGCTTATTTCCACCTGCGCAACATTGCCAGGCTCCGCAACTATCTTACCCCCCGCGCTGCCGAAACACTCGTGCACGCGTACATCACCTCAAGGCTGGACTATGGAAACTCTCTCCTCGTCGGCCTCCCCAGTTCCTCCATTCACAGACTGCAGGTCATCCAAAACTCTGCAGCCCGTGTACTATCCCCGCACCCGCCTCCGCGACCATATAACCCCCACCCTCGCCCGTCTCCACTGGCTCCCCATCCTCCAGAGGATCGAGTTCAAGATCCTCGTCCTCACCTTCAAGGCCTTACACGGCCTTGCCCCGCCCTATTTAACCAATCTACTTTCCCCCGACAAGCCCACCCGGACCCTCCGTTCAACAGGACTTGGCCTGTTCCAAGCCCCCCGCCCGAACCACCCCACCATCGGAGGCCGGGCCTTCAGTTTCTCCGCTCCCACCCTATGGAATACCATCCCCCAATCCCTCCGTCTCGTTTCTTCCCTTTCCTCTTTCAAGGCCGGTTTGAAGACTTTCCTCTTCGACCGTGCCTTTTGTTCCACCCCGAATTTTTCGACCTCCACTTCGTGTTTCACCCCTTCCCAAACACTCCCCTCCCAGCTCGGGTCACACGCCTCCTGTGCAGCACCTTGGGACGTCCTCCCGACGTGAAAGGCGCTCTATAAATGTAATTTGTTGTTGTTGTTGTTATTTGGGACATTATAATGGAACCCAGGACATGCTATCCTGGTCCTAGATAAATGATAGTCACTGAATTGTCAGCTGAAACTGAAGAGTTCTTCAAAACTAACACAAGTCCAGCAACACAAGATAAATTGTAGACAAGAGCCAGAACACGGCTTCGCAGATGGGAATCAAACCTTTGGAGAGGGGAAAATGTTGATCTATGTTTCTCTCTAAAGAAGAAAGCATAACATAAAGGCATTAGTCCATTAAGTACAGGGGAGCGAGCAGTGGGATTGAAGATCCCATTCTGTGCAAAGTTCATTCAGATCTGGTGCTCTATGAAAGTAGCAGCATGTAGCTGAACTAAACTGGTGGGCCTTCAATCCTGATAGAATTGAAGGCTAAAATGGCATCTGTGAATGTTCTAAATGATAGGAAATGCTCTAATCTGGCATCTGGTTACATTGGTTGGTTGCAAAAGCATTAACCTGTTGCTTGGAAACTGTCTAATTGATTTAGAAAAACTCTCAAGCAAATGCAGACCTCTATGTCAGTTATCAGAAGGTTTACATATCGTTTGGAATTGCTCAACACAATGTTTTTAAGGAAGCTGGTGGTATCTTGACATCCAGTAAACTCAGATAGTTTAAAAGACACCAACTTTCGCAGCTGCTGCACAGTGAAAAACTACAGCTGCATTACTGGAAGGAAGTTGGAATTGGTGAACTGATTTTCTTTCAGATCTGTTGAATGTGTGTGCGAAACATGGCACTGGAGTTGCATTGTTCTACCCAGGACATAAGTTTCATTTGCTTGTTAACTTTGGGGGTCAGTTTTGCACTCTTAAAATGCAGAGTTAAGAGCAGAATGTGCAAGCATTTCAGTAAAATTGCTCGAATGATAAACGTATATTTGAGAAAGATGCAGTACAAAACCTTATGCAACAAGTTGTTTGTTTTATAAAGGGCCAATCAGAGAATAATGCAAATCACTGAGTTTTACCACATTTCCGAACTAGGTAATAACATATTGAACAAATAAGATACTCATCAATATAAAACAACCTATCTGTCAAGAATAAACTACAGTACATGATGTATAGTAGAGATAAAACATGTCTTTCTCACATTATTCAGCTGTTCTTAATCGAGCAAAAAAAATTGAATAGTTGGATAATTTGCGCAGTTAAAGGCATTTCCAATTGTTGTGAAGGTCTAAAATTGTAGTGTTTCTGAGAGTACATATTTGCTCAAACTATAGTATTTGATCGGTTAATTAGATAGAGCTGTGCTAATAATTGTAGATTATTTCAGTCACTACGCCCCAAAACTCTGGCACACACTCCCTCAATCCCTCTGCCTTGTCCCTCTATTCCCTTTATCAAGTCCCACCTGAAAACCTTCTTCTTCGAAAGTGCTTATGGCCGCCTACCACTCACCCCATCCCTGGATTCAGGCTCCGCCACTGTGAAGCATGGTGAGACACTACCCTGCATGTTGTTGTTGTTGTAGATTAAATAGTACAAATTATTACAGTAAAGGTACCCTACTGTTGTTAAACGTTTATGGTTTCTTCTTGAAATAAATAATTTGTTTCAATGCACTTACAACTTGTATTCTCAGACATATGTACAAGTGAGAACAATAAGCACATACAACAATAAAATAATTAAACGTTTATATACTTCTCGGTTGCACGGGCCTATCTGGTGCTTCATTTTATACATATAATCATTTATACGTTTTTTTTCTGTACATTTATTAACAATACTTGCACTTGATATAGTGCCTTTTACATTAGGAGGATGTCTCAATGATTCACTGTGAAGTGTCATGTAGTCACCCTCCTACCTCTCTACCCTCTTTTGTAGTCACCCTCCTACCTCTCTACCCTCCCTCATCACAACCCTGCCCCCCCCCCCCCCCCCCCCGCCCCGACCCTCCCCATCGGGTCCTGACCCTCGACTGTCCTCCTGACATGAAATGCGCTCTACAAATGAAATGTTCTTGTTGTTGCATTGGAGTGTAAGCCTAAACTATCCCAGTCCAAAGTCCTAACGTTGGGCTTGAACCTACATATTTCTGGCTCAAAGGCAACTTTGTTTCCAACTGAGCCAAACTGACAACTGTGCTACATTTTGAAAATTAAGGTGATGGTTTCATTAAAACTTATGCCCACAGACAGGTGAAGAATTGTTTTCTGATGATTCAATCCTGTACTTTTGAAAACCTGCAAATACAACCCTGGCTGTCATTGTTGAAATATTACATACTCAACTATGTGTGATATCAATAACACAACAATAATAATAATCCATGCATTTGATATAATGCTTTATCACGTCTTAGCTATGTCTCAACATGATTCACAGAATATACTGTACTGTAAAGTGAATTGACTGTATATTTTGTGGGTGAAACGCAGCAGTTAATTCCGCACATCAGTGTCGTACAAATAGTCGTGCATTGAAGTGACCAAGTTATTATTTTTTTAAAGTATATTAACCGTCACCCAGAGGATCGAATTCATGATCCTTGTTCTCACTTTCAAGGCCATTCACGGCCTTGCCCCCACCTATCTCTCTGACCTACTGTCTCCCTATCAGGCTGCCCATCCCCTCCGTTCAGCAGACTCAGGCCTGCTCCGCGTCCACCTTCCTAATTGCCCAACCATCGGCGGCCGGACTTTCGGCCTCTCTGCTCCCACACTGTGGAACTCCATCCCGCAGCCCCTCCACCTCGCTTCCTCCCTTTCCTCCTTCAAGGCCGGTCTCAAGACCTTCCTCTTCGACCGTGCCTTCGGCTGCCCCACTAACTCTTCCCTCTCTCCCACTCTCCTTCCCCTTTCCCCTACCCTGACCCTCCCCCCCCACCGCTCGGGTCCTGACCTGACTGTTCAGCGCTTTGGGACGTCCTCCCGATGTGAAAGGCGCTATATAAGTGCAATTTTGTTGTTGTTCTTGTTGTTGTATTCCATAGTTGCAATTTTTACTTAGGATTCTCCGTACTGCACAGTACTGAATGAGTGATTCTGTGGGTCCCTGCTTTCTTGTTACAAACTTAAATCGTTCAATTATCACTTTATCTTTTCCACATCGTTCCCACATATTCATTCAATGGCATGTCCATGTCTCTTTTTAGGAATGAAAAATACTCGCTCGTTTCCTCGCCTGCTACATTCAAACATATCGCAGACGCTGTTCCTGTCACAGTTTCATTATGTTTGCTGCTAGTCCAAAAATGTTAAAGTCTTTTTCAAACCGTTGTCAATTGTGCAGTAGATCTCCAAACAGTTTCAGTTGTCTTGGTATCTGCGCATCCTTGATATAGCATTTAATTCTGTTTCTCTCTGCATTTTGCTGTGCAATCTGTATTCCCACTCATAGTCAGTTTCACTCCAGGTTCCGTTTTCACTTCTGACACCGTGTAATGTTATTTAATCCACAAAACACAATGTATATTCACCCAATCCTTCCATGCAAACTTTACAAGTCACCTTCTTTCAAATCAACCTCTTTCACACTCTTTCATATCTGCAATTCACTTTTCCCAGGATCCAATACATACTTGCACATTCAATTGCCACTTATATCATTAAAGTAATATGCAACAACTACAAAGATTTTCAGAACCAATGAGATTTCCAACACAGATTAACTTTGATTTCTAGTCAGTGTCTCATTCGTGTAGTTTTACATTATCAAAAAAATGGATGTTTATCCACTTGGAGCAAATAAATGGCCAATATCCATCAGTTAAAGGTCTTAACATGAGTTTAAGGGTACACTAATTACTACTGCTGTACAACCAAAGCCTCTTGTGCATTTCTATTCCACAGTTAACACTTTCGCTGCTATGTGCATACCACTTTGTATCTAATAATTGTTTTGTTCGACCTAAAGAGGGATTTAAAATAGACTATTGTAGTTCAGGCTTAATAATTTGAGATGCACAATAATTCATCCGAGTCTTGTGCCAAATGAAACGACAACTTGCATTTATATAGCACCCTACATCCCAGGCGGTGTCTCAGGGCACTTCACAATGGTTGAGCCCGAGGCCGAGCCAGGGGGAGGTGACCATAAGTTCAGTCAAAAAGGTCTTCAGGTATGACTTGAAGATGGGAAAGGAGGGGGTGAGGTGAAGGGGTTGAGGGAGAGTTCCAAGGTTTCAGGGCGCAGTGGCTGAAAGCATGGCTGCTGATATTGGAGAGACAAATTCGGGGGACGAGGAGGCTCGACCCATTATAGCGGAGACAGCAGGTACTGCTGTGAGGAGAGAGGTTGTGGGGTGTTGAGGAGTGGAGGGATTTAAACACAAGAGTGAGAAGCAGCACATAGCTGAATTAATTAGTACTGGATTTAGAGTGATCAACACAGGAATAACAACAAAATCACATTTACATTTTTTTTATGAATAACTTCATGATACAGACAACCTTCGCCTAATATTCAGTGGCTTGGGCTATGTTCAGCAAATGTGTTAAAGATATTTGCTTACACAAGAATATTAAGCATTATGTTTACATATATTAAAAACATTTGATTTAAAACTTATAGTCCTGCAGCTTTGTGTTTTGACTGATACGAGAGCATACAGAATCATCTCATTCCAGAAATTTACTCAGTGTTTTCAAATGTATTTGCATGTTTACTTATTCTGAGTTTAAGATTGTTATAATTTAATTTAATTAAATGTAAAAATCCCAAATACAACAATAAAATTACATTAGTATAGCGTCAAAGGGATCTTTTAAACCAATTTTGCTTTCAAATACTGTAATACAAAAGATCTACTGTACTGTATATAGAATTTTATTTTGAAAAAGATGCCAACTACTAAGGTAGACAACATTTGGTTATTATTTTCATAAATCAAACTCTTGTGAATTACTTGTCAAGCAATGCTCAATTTAGTGTTGGGGGTGTACTGCATTATTAGAGTTGCCATCCCTCAGATGTTAAACCAAATTTCTGTCTGCCTGGCCAGATGGATGTTAACGATTCATGGCATAATGCGAAAAGAGAAGGGAATCTCTCCTGGTGTCCTGGCCAACAAGTCTCCAAATTAAATTGGTTACTCACATCATGGATGTTTGTGTGACACTGTTGTAATGGATTCAGATGGAGATAACTGATACGATTGTGTAATAATTCAATGTTTATTAAGTCACACAAGCACCAACTGAGACAATAGACACAGTAAAATCGATATTACCTGGTCTTACTGAAAAAGCGTTGACCCTCTATGTTGACTTCCACATTGACTCCCAGTATTTCAGTGTTTCTAACTCTGCCTCCCCGTGACAGAGAATGAAGCCCCACCCTTCTCAAGCTTCTAGCGACCTTGCAAGGGCTCATTTGCCATGGGAAAAGAACTGATAGGGAGAGAGAGATGGGCAAATTTTGTTTTGGCGGTCTTCTCTAGCTTATGTGTTTTTCAGCCTTGAGATCGGCAGGTGTCTGAGGCTGTAGCTTTTTCTTTCTGAGGTCCATTGTTCTTACATCTGTGCTTGAGGATCTGATTGCTCATTAATTCAAAGTGAACATCTTCCCAGGAAAATATGAAATGCAATCAGAGGCTGACCTCAACCGGTACAGCAAACTACTATTAACCCCTGCGAGTCATTAAAGCAAACCCACATTATTAAAGGATTATAGGTTACATTCTAGAAGTGCATAGAGATCAATTAAAAAGCCTTAAAAAAATACATAATCTTATACTGCCTTGCATAAAATGACGGTTGTTCTTGTCTACACAATAAACAGTCACTAGACATGAGATTATAATCCTATGAAGCACTATGAGAAATCCTCTAAATGTGAAAGGCCATTGAAAATCAAATAAAAATGTGAAATGAAATGCAATGGTTATTAAATTTCTAAATTATTATTTAATAAGTTGATATTACCATTGTAGAACCATTAATTTAATGTTTGGGTATTGCTGGTTCTGAGTTATAAAGTAGTCATTGCTCTATATAAAGCCTGGAAACGCAAGAGTATGGATGTGTACATATATACCCGTATACTTGTGCCTTCATTGTAGTTGTAGAACGCATATCCAGGTACGTTTTAGCGTTACAGCACAGGCAACCTTGGGCAAGCAATGATGGAATGCCACTGGATTGTTTTTGCAGTAAGGCCCTTGAGTTTGCTGAACATGGCACCGGGTGATCTCATGTATTATATTCTGATATTTTCATTACTTAATGATCTTGTGTGCTAACTCAGTCGAGCAATCTGCACAAATATAATTCTGTGGGAAAATACAATCACGGTACTTACAATAAACTTGGAAACTTCCTACTCTCAGTTATCTGTTAAACTGATTAGGTAATCCTCCCACTCAGATCCTACTAACCCTGCAAGCCCAAATCCTAAAAGGTAGAGTGGTCCTAGCTGGACCAGCTGCAGAATATCTTGCCAGATGGTGATAGTCCTTTAAAACCCATGTTTGTGATCTTACCCATTCAGCTTTCTCCCACCTCTGCTATATTGCTCATCTCTGCCATACCTCTCCCCTCGGGCTACCAAGACCTCTCATTACATCCAGGCAGACGATGGTGCCAGGTTGCCAACTCACTGCTCGCCTGACTTCCCAATTCTTCCCTTCACATAGTGCAGACAACATGCATTTATATAGTGCCCTTTACACAAAGTAGGGTCTCAGAGTGCTTAAATAACAGGGCTGTAGTCAAGTCCTCCTCATCCGAGTCCCTGGTGTCCGAGTCCGAGTCCGAGTCCCTGCCACTTTTTAATGTCCGAGTCCAAGTCCTCCATGTAAAAATTCACGCCCATCACCAACTTATACATACTAGAATTTCAGTCTTATACCTTTTTTTGATGTATATTGCTTGCTACGCTTTGTTTACAAGGGTTGGGTTCTTACTTCATGGCTTTATGCAATAAATTGACTCATTATCCCGAAGTTCAAGTGCTTAATGGTTTGGTTCAAGAATGAATTAAAATTCTATTTTTAGACCCTGAAGTACAAAGAATATTGACTTCTCAAGTCGTCAGTCACTTGTCTGATAAAGCCATTGCACTGATATTCACTGAAATTAAGATTCACAAAATGCTGAGACAGCGATATGCGTTCATTAATTTGAGGAAGGTAACGCGGTCGGGCATGAAAAACAAGTGTCTAGAAAGTTGATGTTAGTCCTCTCCAAACATGCAGTTAAGCAGTAGTTCCGCAGTAACCTGTGGCTTATTAAATTTGTCTTTCGAAGTGCTTCAAATTGATAAGTTTGCCTAACTAAAAAATTCTAGCTCAAACATCTGACTGCAATTTAGAGACTTTGCAGTTTAAAGCTGACTTGGAACTAGTAACTTGGCTGGCTTGTGGTATATGCTTTTATTCAAACTGGTGGACGAGAATTCAGAGAATTCCTTTCACGAGTCCCCTACATTTGTGTGTTTTCTAATTCCGTTCTCCTTTCCTTTCTGTCTGCCCGTCACTCTGTTCCCTGTCTTATCTCTCCCACTGATTCCCACCGACTCTCATCTGTCTCCCTTCCTCTGTCTGAAGCAGATTTATAAAGTCAACCCAGAAGGTATCTGACTGTGGGCAAACTTTAAGAAGCAATAATCAAGTCTAACCTTTAATTTGGAGACGCAAGTATTCACAAGGCACAGGCATGATAATAATAATAAGAAAAATCCTTGCATTTGATATAGCGTTTTTCACGTCTTCTAGATGTCTCGCGATGGTGTGAATGGCCTCCTTCTGTGTTGTACAATTCTGTGATCTCCAAATCCATCTCGATTTATAAATCTAAACCCTGTTTGGCAAATGTATTTGAAAAGGCCTGCCTGGCATGATTTTCCTGGAAATGCACATGTATAAACCCCAATTGAAGACAGAAGGATTGGGTTGGCTTTTGTGCATTTGTATGCATGTATGTATATGTCTCTCTCTTCCCCAACCCCCATTTGTGTCGAGGAGAGAGATTTTAATTTTTTTTCCAAATAAAAAGTCTAGCTGCAGATTGCTTGCCTAGGCTTGTATTTGTATATATTGGTGTGTGACCGAGCACTCGTGAATGCTGCTGATCCGAGTACGAGTCAGTGCATTGCGCACAAAGAAAAAAATTACAGGGCTGTAGGACTGGAGTCCTGGACTCAGACTCGAGACCGGTCTCGAGTCCTCATTTCAAAGATAGTAGAATGCTTTGCAGCGCTCGCGCTCTACTTTTTATGTGTATCTCTATGGGGCTAGATTTTTGTCTCTGTATATATTTCTACTACATTGACCTAAGATCTACCCCTAGTAAGGCCAATTTCAGCACGTAGCGGTATATTATATGTGAGACTTCCACCTGTATTGGAGGAGAGTGACAACTCCTCCAACCAGATGGATTTTTCTGTAGACTGAGGCCTACCCAACATAGTTCAGAAAATAGTCTTTATTAGATTAAATCTTCAAGACTATTAACATGACAAAATTTATCGTGATTCATGAGTAAAGCGTTCCGACAAAAGTCCACACACACACTTAATTTATTGTATAGTGTAATCGTAAATAAGTACGAAACTTACTTTTCTTTATGACGTCGCTGCAGATGGCATGTGAAATTCGATGTGGTGTCACACGTTTCAGTTACAACACATTTGCAAAACTTACATTTTGTGTGATGTTTGTTTCCCCCTGTTGTTGTGAATTCCTTATGATCCGTGTACCCAATCATTCGGGACACGACAGACATGGTGATGCTCGTACGCGCCGAGCAGGTAAGAATCAGGGAGGTTTCAGTGCGTAGCATGCAATATAAGCCTTGTACGGTAGCCCTTGTACAGTTAGTACACAAGACAATGTACAAAAAAAATACTCAGAGTCTCAGCAGAAATCAGTGTTACTACTCACACAATGGAACTGAAATACGTGGCAATCCAGTGCATTGGATTTAAACGCAGCGGTCTCGAGCCTGAGTCCTCGAGTCCCTGCCATCGAGTCCGAGTCCTTCAAATGAGGACTTGAATCAGTCTTGAATCAAATGAGGATTCAAGACTGGTCTCGAGTCCGAGTCCAGGACTTGAGTCCTCCAGCCCTGTTAAATAATAATCCTTGCACTTGAAACAACACCAGTCATGTCAGATAGACATCCCAAAGCACTTCACAGGATTTACTATAATGTGGAGTGACTGTGCATTTGTGGGAAAATGTGGCAGCATATGTCTCACAAACCATCCTGAAATGAATGATCAACTTAATTTGGGAATATTGGCCAGGAAACCGGAAGAATTATATGGCACAGAAGGAAAACATTCAGCCCATTGCTTCTGTGTCAAATTAATCCCATTCCCCAGATCTCTGCCTAGCCCAGCAAACTTGTCCTCCTCAAAAAATTATCTGCTTCTCTCTTAAAAGTTATCAAATTGTTTTTCATCACCCTTTCAGGCAATACATTCCAGATGCGAACAAAGTTTTCTCTTTTTGAAGTGCCACAGGATCCACCTGAACAGGCAGTCAGGACCTTAGTTTTAGTCTGAAAAATAACATCTCTAGCAATACAAACCCTCCCCAGCACTGGAGAGGGTTTGTATAAAAACTACGTACCTACAAGTCGTAACGTGGTGCTTGAACCCACAACCATCTGACTCAAGAATGCTACCACTGAGCCAGGCTGACAATCCGAAACTCTGCAGCTCATATCAATTTGGCATGTATTATATTCTGATATTTTCATTTCTTAAGTGTACTTATTTATCATAATCTTGAACTACCATTGCCATTATTCCCCCATAAGTTCAAGGTCATGTTGCAGTTTACTGCACATTTCTTTACTATTCACTCCATGGATTTGCAATAATTCTTGCATTTGATACAGTGCCTTATCACACTGTTGAGAGGTTTCAAAGCCCTTCACAGGATATCTTGTAAAATGGTTTGACTGTATTTTGTGGACGAAATTTAGTTGAATTGTCCAATTGTTATGGTCCTGATGCTGCCAAGATGTTGTGACCATCTTGATCAAACCATCTCCACAAACGGTGTTTCCTCCCGCTCTTACCTAAGGATC
Organism: Hydrolagus colliei; assembly: GCA_035084275.1. Lineage (NCBI taxonomy): Eukaryota > Metazoa > Chordata > Chondrichthyes > Chimaeriformes > Chimaeridae > Hydrolagus > Hydrolagus colliei. The sequence continues at coordinate 128,524,595 of CM068743.1, forward strand.
CCTGGAAACCTGTGGGGTACCCCAGGGATCCATCCTTGGCACCTTCCTCTTCCTCATCTTTATGCTCCCTCTTTGGGATGTGATCCGCAGACATGGGGCACACTTCCACATGTACACGGATGACACCCAACTCTATTTCTCCACTTCACTTTGCGACCCCCAGTCCCCTGATGCTCTGTCAGCCTGCCTTTCAGACATCAGGAGCTGGATGAGCGCAAATTTCTTGCAGCTGAATGTTGATAAGATGGAAGCCATACTCTTTGGCTCTTGTCAACATTTCCATTCATATGGCTCACCTCCTCCACCTTCCCGGTCTGCCCCTAAAACTCTCCAAACCCGTGTGCAACCTAGGCATCAGGTTCGAGCCCCCCAACTGTCCTTCCTCCCCCACATCTGGTCCCTCACCAGCACCGCCTTCTTCCATCTCAGACGAATCACCCGTCTCCAGCAATATCTCACCCCAAAAGCTGCTGAAACCCTGGTCCATGCCTTCGTCACCTCACGGCTGGACTATTCAAATGCCCTTCTCACTGGTCTCCCCTCCACCACAATCCATAAAATCCAACTCATCCAAAACTCTGCCGCCCACATACTCATCCGCACCAAACTTCACTCCCCCATTACCCTAGTCCTTGCCAGACTTCACTGGCTCCCTATCCCAGAGAGGATCGACTTCAAGATCCTCACCCTTGTCTTCAAATCCCTCCACTCCTCTGCACCCCCCTACCTCTCTAACGTCCTCTCTCCTCAAACTAGCTCCCGTTGCCTTCACTCCACTAGGTCTGACCTCCTCCATGTCCCCCGAATCCTCTGCTCCACCCTCGGTGGCTGTGCCTTCAGCCACTATGCCCCGAAGCTCTGGAATTCCCTTCCTCACTACCTTCGCCTCACCCCCTCTTTTCTCAGCTTCAGGTCCCAGGTGAAGACCTTTCTCTTTGACCACGTCTTTGGTCACCTTTCTACCCCTGCCCCTGGCTCAGACCCAGGATCCGCTATTGTGAGACGCTGTCTGGCGTGGAGGGTGCTATATAAATCAAAGTTGTTGTATAAGTGGATATATCAAATGTACCAGTAAAGGTTATTATTATTGACAGCATAGACCATTTCACAGGAATTCACAGATTGGTCTTCATGCCAACAACTTCACTGTTCAGCTAGTTGACCTAATTGAAGGAGTGATTATGGATTGGAACATATGCTACTCTATCAACATAGCAGAATTCCAGGCCGTTGCTTATCATTCCTGAGATGCCATTTTCTACAGGCTCCAATAAAGGCAGGCCAACAATGACTCTTATGCCTAATGCAAAGAAGCATTAACAGGCAGATATAAGTATAGTCAAACCACTAAGAAATATGTGGTCTTCATGCTCAATTTTTCAGATTAGAAAGAAGGCCAACATGTGGGTTAGTAAAAGCTGTGTGTTACTAGCAAACCCAGTGGTCGTTGTCAATACTAATAACTGTTTCCCATTGTCTGTGTCGAGTACTCTGCATATCCTTCAGAATTAAAATGTGGATAAGGTACAAGCAGTTTCTTGTCTCTTATAATCTAGAAATGATTTTATATTGGAGCAACCAGTACTTTCTGATTCACTTGGTAGCACTATTACTTGGTCAGAAGACTATAACTTCAACCCCAACATCGAGACTCGAGTTCATAACTAAAATGAAACTCCAGTACACCAGTTAGGGAATGCTCCATTGCCTTTCAACAATGAGACATTAAACTGAGGTCTTGTTTGCATGTTCAGGTGAGCCTTAAAAAATCCTATATTACTTGGAAATAAAATTATTTTCTCCTAGTGTACCAGCCAACAAAACCAGATTAATTGGTCTTCCATGACTATTTGTTGGGATCTTGCCTAATCAAATGCCTGCTAGGTTTGTGGACTATACGTGATAATATTTATAGTAAAGATTTTTCAAGCCGATAAGGCAAATACTTTCTCAATTCTGGGTCCGTCAGTATTGCACTCCCAATCTGTTTCAGAAGATGCTGTATACTTCTTACAATTAAACCAAAATATTTTTGATTTAAAAAATAATGTGTGAAGTATTGAAATTTTAGTAGTAATAATACTTTCATTTGATATAGCACCTTATCACATTGTTGAGATTCTCAAGGCACTTCAGGATATACTGTACATAAGAGGATTGACTGTATTGACAGCAGAAACGTGGCACACAGCAATGTCCCACAAAGAATCATGGAGTGAGTGACTGAGTGACTAATTTGTTGAGTAGAGGGGAAGAAATTATTACCCCATGAAAGTAATTGGCTTTTCAACAAACAACTGGGTTCCTAACTACAACTTGGTAAACAGGCATGTAGAGCAAGGAAACTTGTCTAACACTTAGCCCTGTCTGGGAAATGAACCAGGGTCCTCTTAGTTGCAAGGAGTCTACATAATAGGTGGCTCATTGGGTTGTCCCCAGAGAATAGATACAATACTAGATCAGGTATGGTTGGTCAACAAGCAATTGCAGGATTTCAGTAAAACCACGCTGAAAACAAGCAACAAAGAGTGCGGTATTCCATAAGTACTTAAAGTTGTTGCAGATAACAATAATATAATCCTTGCATTTGATATAGCGCTTTTCACATCTTAACTTCATAGAATATACTATAAAGTGAATTGACTATATTTGTGGGCGAATCGCGGCAGCCAATTGCGTACAGCAGTGTCCCACAAACAGTCGTGGATTGAAATGACCAATTTTATTATTGTGGTTTTTTTGAAGAGGGATTATTATTATACAATAGGAAGGATATAAAAACAATAAAAAGGTGCAGCACAGATTCACTAGTATGTTACCAAAGATGAGGAATATTACTTATGAAGAAAGAATTGTAAACTTTTTTTCATATTCCAGATGAGATGAATAAGTAGTAACCTGACAGATCTTCAAGATTATGGATGGGCAAATAATATTTCCTCCGGTTTGCAAATCCACACGTGGACACAAATTGAAGTTTCGCCCACAAATATACAGTCAATTTTCCTACTCTTCTTCATCCTGCCTGACCCCTCCCTCCCTGCTCTTGTAACTGTACAGCGCCTTGGGATATTCTCTCGACTTGAAAGGTGCTATATAAATGTAAGTTTTGATTGATTGATTTATTGATTACAGCAATAAAATGCACAGGGAGGTCAGAAAAAACATTCTTAAGCAGGTGGTTGAAACATAGGATTTTGTGCAGAATACAGAACATGAACCAGAGTCCATAAAGTATTTTAAAAGGGAATTTGATAATGCTTGCAAAGGTAAAGGATATGGGATACAAACAAGACAATTAGGTCACTCATATGGAGAAAAAGTCTGGTGAACCTTGATGGGTCAAGTGGACAGTTTCCATGATTTAACATTCTAAAATGTGATGAGGATGTATATACCTTTCAAAAAAATCTCAAAACACTTGGCAAATGTAGTGGCGATTCCCTGAGCAGATAAGAGATTCAAATGTGTTGATGAAAGGCAAGATCAAAAAGGAACTTTTGGGGGAGATATCAAATTCTGAAGTGGAATGGTAGTAGTGAAGTGAAAAAGGAGTGAAGAGCAAGTCATCAGCTAGAGTACGAAAGTATGGGCCTGAGAAAATGGGATTTGAATACCAGGTCAAAGATCTTATACTCAAATCCTCTGAGGTAGGTGAAGGTAGAGGTAGTGAAGGGGCAGTGCTATCCATAGACTGTATGGAAGAGAACTTGGACAGCAGAATTCTGAAGCAGTTGAAGCTTCTCAAAAACAGATCTAGGGAATGCTAAAGTGAAGAAATCATTGGGAAAAAATAAATCTATTCTTGAGATGTTGAAAGCCCTCCTTGACGCTGTCCGGCGTGGAGGGCGCTATATAAATCGAAGTTGTTGTTGTTGAAAGCATCAGTAAGAGTTTGGGGATATTCAAGAATATCTCAATGTGATAAGGCACTATATCAAATACAATGATTATTATTATATTATAAAAGGTACTGCCAGAATCAACAACAATAAAATTACATTTGTATAGTACCTTTCATATCTGGGGGACATCCCAAGGTGCTGAACAGTCAGTGTTTCAGAGGGAATAATGTTTTTGGTTAATAGTTACATTTCTTTCAAGTAGTACAACAAACTCTATAATGAGGATAAATATGAGGCAGGGAATTATTATTATTTTTTTAAAAATGTTCTCCTCTAGTAAATGCTGCGCTGAAATGTCACCTTGTAGCTGTGACACCCATGGGCAAACAAACAGTACAGTTTGTTTGCTCACTAATAAGATCAGCAAACAGACGGAGGAATTTTGAGCACATTAACAGATTGATGCCATTTCTGAATCATGGCGTAAAAGAAACTATTCACAAGAACACAAACTACTGTACAGTTCTGTGTCCTATACATTAACATGTAGATACTATCTGATATTATTTGGTGAGCTGTAGACTTGATCTTGACTGCTTCAGTCTGTCCTCCATGCTATAAAGTTCTTGCAGTCTCCCACAGGTCCAGTTCTTTCTCAATACAAAAAGGCTTAATTTATCCCACTCCAAACGTTTCATGTGTGTTGTCAGCCTTGAACGTTTGCACAAGATGATCCTCCCAACTGCCTTCTAGTGATTCTGTGACAACTTCTTCATTGATCAATGCAAGTGCAGCTGAGTTACGAATTAGATTCTCCAATCCAAGATGCTTACTGGCTTTGGTTGGAGAAATATAATTCTCAAGATCCTCTACATTGAATATGACAGAGAAACCAAAGTAGTCACCATCCTGTTTATTGAGTAGCCATTGTGTGATTTTTCCAGAAATGTACAGCAGGAGCCAAATTATAATATAAATAATACCAATCCTGACTTCAGATAGAACACTTCATCACATCTTTCAGACATCTCAAAGTGCTTTGCAGGACAGCCATTGCAAATGGCAATTTTATCAGAAGAGGGGGATTATTTTGTGTTTCACCCACATATAGTCCATTCACTTTACAGTATATTCTGTGAAGTGCTTTGAGATGTCACGAAGATGTGAAAAGCACTATATCAAATGCAAGGATTATTATTATTGTTGAGCAGGAAACTGGAAGAAACTCCCTCCAAGTAATGCTCTGAGACCTTTAGCATATACTTGAAGATGTAGAGGGGACCTTGGTTTAATGTTTAATCTGAAGGATTGCACCTCTGACAATGCAGTGCACCCCATCACTACAATGGAGTGTCAGCCTAGACTGCAAGTTCAAGGTCCCGATGCAGGGACTTGAACCAGTGTCAGAATTGTACTAGCGGCGAGTACCTGTTCGACAGCTGCTCAAGTAACCTCTCGCCAGAAACCTATTATGAGCCCATCATCTAAATATGGATAGACATGCAAGAACTGCAGCCTGACATTAGTTTCATAAACGGAGAGCTGGAGAAAAACACCCTATAGTGTAGTAGTACATGTGAGCACAGGACAATGAAGAAGGAGAAAAGTCAGTCTTGTATTTATCCTCCTCGAAGTGTTTGTTCGGTTTCCAAAATAACTTTCTCCGATGACTTTTTGACCCCCCCTCCCACTACCCTAATGTATATATACACATACACACATACAGTATGGAGAACTCGTCGCTCTCAGTCTGGATAAACTCTCTTGATAGCTGGCGAGTTTAACAGAAGGCGACAAGGAGCTGCCTGTAGCTCAACGTTATAATGAAGCTATTCCACGCGCAATTATAATTAATTGTATGGGCTGTTAAGATAGCCAAACCGAAGGAGCCGAGTGATAAATGAGACCAGCTCGCTTGGCTCCTGCCTGCAGTAAGCGATCATAAATACGCCCCGACTTTGTTTTTTTTAAAAAAAAACTTTTGTCGTCAGTCCAGCCATGGTGACTTTGGCAAGGGGGGAAAACTCTCCTGGAGGAAAGATACAACTTGAATGTGTGGTCTATTTGGGAGCTGGTAGCATATATCCCGAGGGGGCGGGGAATGATTGTCTCGGGAAGCGCCTTATCAAGAGGTCACCTGCTGTGTAATCATGTGCGCTTTAAGAAACGGCCGGAAATTTGCTGGAGCCGAGGGGGAAGCAGAACGCCCGAAAATGTTAGCTGACACATAACCCTGAAAAGTCAAACATTTATCAAACTCGTCTACACCAGGAAATTGCCAAGCACGCAGGTCCAAGCGCTGGGTAAACAACAGACGCACACGCAAGTAAGAGGAGTCCCGATTAGGCGCAGGAAATTTACATTTAACACCTACACACTGAGCCGGCCGGTCAGCCAGTCACAGGGCTGCGGCACATTGACATTTCCACAACCACATCTTCCATATCCTCTGGCGGGCGGGAGAGTTAACTGTGTGTGCACCTTGACTTGAGCTTTTTACGAGGCCGGGTGGGGCGGGGAGCAAGCACCCGAGTGGAAAAACCCGGCCCAGGAAATCTCCGGTCGGATGCCTTGTTGGCTGGCCCGCTGCCTCCCCGGGGGGTCCCGGCCACTCACTCGCCCTCCCGCCTACAAACTCGCAGCTCTTTTTTATTGACTCCACTTTGCCTTCAACCAATAACGACAGTTATTTGTAGGGCTTTTTTTTACCCCCCTTTCTCCCACCCCATGTCCTCCCAAAGACGGGGAAGAGAAACTTGGAGACTGTACTGTATGTACGTGTCCGCCTTCCCCTCAGCTAAGCTTACCTCTCGGCCCCGCCCCGTCCACTAGTCGTAAGCACGTGAATCAGCCGTTAGCGGCTGTCTCGAGCCAGAGCTGCTCTCGCGCGGTGACGGTTATTCGCCTGAGGGGCGGGGGGGGGGGAGGGTCTGTGGCGCCCGCGAGGCGTCGCCTTCTGTTCAGTGGAGGAGAGAGGGAGGCGACTTGCGCACGCGCACTCTCTCACGTAAGCTCGCTGGTTCACTCACTTAGTCAGTCAGTGAGTGTGAATCAAGGAGCCGAGAGGGACCCGGGGTGAGAGGCGGATACAATCACCGGCACGGTTCAACATTACACACATACTATATATCTATATATATATACATATATATATCATCATCTAACCAGCTAACTCATCTTGGCAGACGAAGCCCAAGGTTTTTTTTATTAAGTAAGTGTACTCTATCTCCATTTATCTGCACTCTTCCCCTCTCCCTCCAGCCACCACCACCTTTCTCTCTCTTTGACCCGAAGAAGCTGCCGGACTCAGCTTGTGGTTGTGGCGGGTTGGGAGGCTGGGGGAGGGGGGTTCTTATTGAGCACAACAGTTGGAAAGTCTTCCTGGCTTGTGAAATGTTATAATTGTCGGCGTGTGCTGTGACAATGTAAAGTGGCGGAGTGCGTCTCTTTTTTTTAAAAAAAGGCGAGATGTGTCGATTTTTTTTTGCCCGAGATTTTTTTTTAAAAAGGGGGACAGTTGCACGTAGTCGCCGCTCGGTGAGGTGAGGGAGGGAGAGTCGCGGCCGGAGGTTGGTGGGGGGGGGGGGGTCTTTGCAAACGTTAATTTCTTTTAAGAAGTGCAACAAAAAAATGTTCCCAACTTCCCCTCCCCCCACACACTTTTTTTTCTCGCTGGACGCACGACCGTGACTTTATTTTTGCGGTTTAAAAAAAATCCCAACTAGACGAATTTGAGCTTCCCCCCCACCCCCCACTCCCTCTTCTCACTTTTTATTTCAGCTCAGACTATTTGGAAGTCTGATCTCCAAAACCGTACTGTGCAACAAAAGAGTTAAAACTGTACTTGTGAGGGAGACTCTCTGAATGTTTAAGGATCAACCGGAATACAAGGCAAATGTAACCAACCGTTTCATCCAAACTTTTTTTTCCTCTAAAACGTGCTTTAAGACGACGCATTCTCATGTGACTTGACTTTTTGATAATTAATTGGGAGCCAAAGGTAGGGCCGCGAAGACCCAGAAACGGTATCCCTTTAAACGGAGTTTGCAAACTGGGGCCCTGAAAGGAAGGTGGCACTGCTGTGTGTTTCAGAAATAGAAAGATGATGAAGAAACCCCAGTCGTGGAATTAAACCGCTAATGTGTGCATTTGTGGTGGTGGGGGGGGGGGGAGGGAGGGAGGGTAGAGAGGGAGGGTAGAGGAAGATCCCATCATGGTTGAAGACAAACGTCTTAAGCTCATTCAGTCATTTTGTTCAGTGTTGTCTATACAATTGTTTATGATACGGCGGAGAATATAAAGACTTTTTTTTTCCTAAAAGCTGACCATTAAAGTACTTTTCATAAATTGTAGCATTCATTGTGTTGACTGATTTCTTTTAGAACCCCCCCCCCCCCCCCCCCCCCCAACGTATCAAATCTAGTCTGTCTGCCTGTAAAATAAGGTTTACTTAAAAGCGTACGTTTAAATCACTATTATGGACATTTACGTGTATATATCTTAATGTAACTCGAAATTGTTGTCAACGTCCTGCTTATTAAAAAAAAAGGTACAGCTGAGGTTTAAATTCTGCCCAGTGTAAGTGTTTTTATATGGTGAACTAAATGGCCATTAACATTTAATGTTTTAATACACAGCATTCTAATGTAGTTGGAAGGAGCGATGTTGCAAGCAATCAGTTCGACTACTTTCCCTTGATTGATTAGATTTGGTTTGTTTTGGGGGTGGGGTAAAAGTAAAGAAAAGGTTGCCAGCAGTAGATAAGATTGTGAAACTATTGATTCAAGGTACTGAAGCTAGACCCTTTCCACATGGGTGTATATTTTAAAACCTTATGTTTACTCATTGTACCAAGTTTTTTTTACTTTAATAACTGCTTGAACGTAATTAGATTCTGAAGACTACTGGAGAATTTTCATGATATTTTCACAGGCCTGGTAAAGAGATCCTCAGTTCATGCCTGGCCGTTGGTTGGTTTAAAAAGACTGAATCAGCAATTTTGTGAAGTGAATGGTTTGTGCAAGTTTCATTGTGGAAAGTAGAAAGTGTTGACAATCTAGCAATTAGTGCAAGCATAGAAAACGTGTTGAGCGACATACTCTTGTTTTTTACTGTATAATGGTGGTGTTGAGAAAAAGTGTCACATATTGCAGATGTGATTTTATATTGGCAACTGGTGCTCTTTTTAGTTTCTGATTTTGTTTAGTGTTTAATTATTTTCACACTTTAGATATATTTAATTATTGCAGAAACATCAGTGACTGTGTGCTTTTTTTACTAAATGGTAGCATCTGTTGGGGTTTAACACACCCAATTTCTGATAGCATAGATAATCAATCTTTCATTTTTTAGAACTCAGTATTTGGTTACTCCAAATTAATGTAGATGTCCAGTATTCAAAATTCATATTAGCATATCTAAAGTGCTGTTTAAATTGTTTTTGAAGAGGTTAAAGTGAAGTGTAGTCGGTTCATTTACACTCTGTGATGCCTTTCTTCTCCACTTTCACAATACCTTCCATAGCTACATACAGCTAAGCCTATCTGTGATTTGGATGGACTGGATCCGATGTGAAACTCTCTTAACAGTGCTGCTCCTTGGCTGATGTGCTTGAAAATAGTACAGCAGTTTTTCATCTAAGATGCAGCAGGCGTTGATGAAACTAGGCTTCTGAGGAGAGGAAAAAGTATAAATGTCTGTTCAGAATGGTTGATCATGTTTTAACCTATGGCTTCATATTGGGTGATCAAAATTTGTAAGTAATTATGTAAAACTAAACCGATATTAACAATTGTGCAGTACATTAATAAATTAATGCTGTTCTAGGCAGATTAAGATAACCATTGTTACTGGATTATATCTGCATTTGCATGATAAAATAATTTGCAGTGCCAACTAACTACAATTTAAGGTAGTTTATTTCACCGAAGTTCAAGATAATCTTTTGAAGTGGGTCTTTAGTCAGGAATAGGGAAAGGTTTAACTTGAGTTTCATATTATGAAAATGCAATTATATAAATGCTAATGTTTGTTGGAGGATATATCCTCTCTATTTTGTCAGTACAATACAAATTTATGTTCATATAATGGCTTTCAGGAGGATGCCCAGAATGCTGCTCAGAAGCCAAGGCGGTTGGGCAGTGGAGAGATGACCAAATGTGTGGTCAGATAGGTAGGTCTGGAGACAGATCTTCATGAAGCAATGAGTCTTAGCGACTTGGGGATAGGGGGCAGATGGGGTGGGACACATGATGTGGGCTGGTGCTTGCTAAGCAAAAGCTACTGCCAGAGTTGAAGGAGGTCGCAGACTTGCAGAGATTTAAAGGTGGAAACAAGGATCTTGAGTACAATATTCTGAGGTATAGGGTGCCAATGTAGCCTAATGAGGATGGAGGTAAAAAAAACTCATGGAGCCTGGTGTGGAAGAGGACACAGCCTGCAGACTTCTGGATAGTCTGCACCTTGTATAGGGAAGAGTTGAGGAATCTGGGAGCAGAATGTTGTAGTCAAACTTGGACATGATAAAGGTATGAATAACTGAGTCTTAAGGGCCTGGGTGATGAGGGAAACCTGAGAAGTTAAGAGCTCGAATTTGGGGTTTGAAAGACCGTTGGGTGAGACAATGAGATTCTGCATCAGCTCCACGAAATGGGGTGATCACCTATGATGGCTGATTCTGTCAGTGCCTAAGGTAAAGAAGCTTAGAGGAGTTAAACGGGAGAGTCTTGTCAACATTCAACCGCAGATGATCTTCAGCTGTCCTGAAGGCGTCCTGTAGCTGAGGGTTAGAGCACTTGCATCACAAGCAAGAGACCTGGGTTGGATTCCCAGCAGGTCAAAACCTTCGTCAAGTTTCCTTGCTCCACATGCCTGATAATAATCCCTCTTGGAAAAAAAACAATGAATTTGTCACTTCAATCTACGTCTGTTTGTGGGACACTGCTGTGCACAAATGGCTGTTGTGTTTCACCCACAAATAGTCATTTCACTTTACAGTAAATTCTTTTAAGGGCTTTGAGATGTCTAGAATACGTGAAAAGCACTATAACAAATGCAAGGATTATTACCTACTCCCAGGCTTTGCCCCGAGTTTTATTTTGTATTGGTAAGTACAGTAATAGGTGTACTTTCAGTCTGATGAAAATGGTCTTTTCCTTTTAATTCCCTTCTTTCATCCCTTCTTTCCCCACCCACACCCCGACAGCTGCTTAACATTACCAAAAGAGTAATTATACCTGCTTCCCACCACATTGGGGTTCACAGTTTTATATACCAACTGAAGTCCAGGAAATGTGACAGGGATGCAGTTCTTTTTCAAACCTTATTTTCCAAACAGACATTTTTATGCATGCTGTGCAGTGAAAATTGAATATTCTCTTGGTTGAATGTATAAATCCCTGAAAGACAGAAAATTAATACAGCATGGTCTTATAGGATTGGGTTGACCACACCTCTCAGGTTGACAAAAACACTTCTTTAAAACTAAATAAATACTCTTGAGTTATCACCTGATGTTCAATTCTAGATCATTTCCTGGTTAGGAATGATGATCAGCAACTTTGCCATCTAGTTTTTTTTAAAAGGATATTATTTTGCAGTTTGGCTCAGTTGGTAGTACCTTCACACCTGAGTCAGAAGATTGTGGATTCATGGATCACGTTGGGACTTGAACTCGAAAAAGTCTATCCTGACACTCGAATGCAGTGCTGGGGAAGCGTTGCATTGTTTCTCTTTGTATTCTGACCAACAGTTCTCTCAGATAAAATGTGATAATTGGGACATCCTCCTGACATGAAAGCCACTATTAAATGTAATTTTGCCGTTGTCATTCAGTTTTCATCTATTCCTAATCTCCAGAACTCTTTCTCTCATTCTGCTTAAAATACAATACTGGAACTCCTCAATTAACGTTGGGGATGTGTTCTTGAAACATGCTATTTTAAGTGAAACAATGTATAGCAAAACCTAAATTACCATAGGCCCTAATGATATAAATAGGGGTTACGTTCCTTCAGTGCATAATCTGTATGGGATGGTTGTGGTGAGTGGGAGGGGGGTGGAGTCATTCAGATGAAGGGGTGGGATTACCTGCCTCTTGTACGGATCCCCAGAGGGCCTCCCTCACGCCGCGGCCCCAAAGAGCTGATCGCCGGCACACGTTTGCGCCTTCGTACATTTTTTCTAACGTTCTCTTAATTGTATTTATTATCATTATATTTGCTAAGCAACTAATATAAAATGTAATCAGTTAATGTCTCTTCAATTAATCCCATTTTCTAATTTTTTCTAACTATTATTTCATCAACAACGTATAATTGAAACAACATATATTGGGTTGACATATAGAGAGGAATTCCAGTATATACAATCAATGTGCTACACTAAATCATATGATTTGCTTTGAGTTACAAGTTGTAAAACAAAATGCTTGCGTTCACTTCTGTGAGGTCTAGTATCACAGATTGTAGGAAGTTTTGTGCTGCATGGTTTCCTTTTCTTCAGTACAGTAAACGCCCGTTTATCCGGCACCCGTGGGACCTGGCCAATGCCAGTTAAAGCGCGTGCAGGATATTCAGCCGAAAACACACCAATAAATAAAAAAAATTCCGGGTAAATTCCAGTTAATCGAATGCTGACTTTTTTTTTGAGATGCCAGTTATACGGAAGTTAATCGGTCATGGATAAATGTGACCAATATACAGGGCTTTTACTGTATATTGAATTTGCAAGTAGGAAGATGGTCACCTGACAAGTAGATTTTAAGATGAAAAATGCAGTATTCAATATGATAGTTGGCACTAATGATGCTTTTATATACCTTTGGAAATTCTGCTGTTTCACCCCCCCCCACCCCTCAGGCTTGAAAATGATTAGCTGTTTGAAGCTGTCCATGACACCACTGAAATTATCTGTAGTCTCCATTAATACTTGCTACCCTAATTGAATTTTAGTGATTAACTGCCTAAATAGAAATTTTACAATTTAGTTTTATAGCTAGTATCCGTTTGTCAGATCGAAGCTTACCAATTTTCACGAATGGGGAGGAAAAGTTAACCCATGTCCAGAGATCAATGGAGAGAATTTCTGATGCTGCGATATAGCATTGAATGTTAATTGCTGCTTCTTGGTCCATTTACAAAAACTCCCTAAAATTATGTGCCGTATAAAAGGCGTAGATGGGTTTGGGTACATAGGGTTCACAATGAATACTTTCAATTAAAGATACAATGGTATACATTATTGCTGAAAATGTCATTTTATTTGATGAAATTAATAAAGTAGGACTGCAGAAGGGATCTTTGCGGAAATAGTGAGCTTCAAATGGTTGAGTTAAGACAATTCCTTTTTCATTGTTTATGACATGAATATTTTGTAGAAAGCTTGTAGAGGTGATTTTTTTTGGTTGGGTGGGGGGGAGTTGCATAATTGTGCTCTACTTGATTTGGACCTGGATAAAATGAAGAATCTGCAGCAAATAAAATAGAGTAGAATTTCTAAAATGGCGTATCTTAAAATCCAACAAGCGCAGTTGGATTTTGTTTGGCTTACCTTTTACACACTGCCCACGTTGCTTATTTTAATCTCGCTCTTGGATAAATGTTTTGTTAGCATTTGAGTGTCTTCTGGATTTTAACTAGGGTAGGCTGGCTCCCTTTTTGTAGCTTTGATCACTTTGATTTTGTTTAAAGGTTGTTTAGCTACATCACCATTAAATTTGATAATAGATAGTATTCTTCCTGAATTCTTTGTTGATAACGATAAGTGAGGATAACAAAGATATAGTAGAGAAGCTGAGATGGTGCTGAAAATGGGAATCAATGAGTATGAGGATGTAACTAGGTTTCACTTCACGGTTCTGTGCTTGTAGTAATAATAATAATCCTTGCATTTGATATAGCGCTTTTCACATCTAATCGGCGTCCCAAAGTGCTTCACAGAATAAACTGGAAAGTAAATTGTATGTTTGTGGGCGAATCGTGGCAGCCAATTGCGCACCACAGTGTCCCACAAACAGTCGTGGATTGAAATGACCAATTTTATTAGTGTAGTTTTTTTGGAGGGATTATTATTAGGTGCAAGGAAAGTTGCCCAAGGTTTTGCTCTGACCTGCCTGGATTCGAACACAGATCTCCCCAGCTTGCAAGACAAGTGCTCTAACCACTAAGCCACAGGAGCTCCTTGTATGTCAATACTGTATGTCAGTTTTTTTAAAAATGACTCAATGTGGACATTAGGGATTGTGTGGAATTTTGATAATGACCTTCAACTGTGTGGACTCGCAAATTGTGAGAAGGATTATATAAATCTAGCTGTATCTGCTTGCAATTGGAGAATCCAATGTAACATGTGGATTGACACACAGACAGGCAGACACACACATTTTGTCTTTATACTCAGCTGGGAGGACTCCTGTGAGATAACTCCTTTTGGGAGGACTCCTGTCAAAGCTAAGCCAATGGAAGGAGTTTAAACTTTGGACTTTGTGTAGTCCTGTAGCTTACTGCTTAGAGCACTCGCCTTATAAGCGGGAGACCTATGTTCGATTCCAGGCAGATCAGGGCGAAACCTTGGGCAGGTTTCCTTACTCCACAAGCCTAATAATAATCTGTCTAAAAAAAAAACAATTATAAAAATTTATCATTTCAATCCACGACTGCTTGTGGAATACTGCTGTGTGCAATTGGCTGCCGCGTTTCGCCCACAAATAAACAGTAAACTACAGTATATTCTGGGAAGTGTTTTGAGGCTAGAAAACATGAAAAGTGCTATATCAAAATACAAGGATTATTATTATCACCGTGAACAACCATTAAGCTCTGTCCCTGGGCCTTGTTAATTGACATGGCAAAGCACATTCAAATAGGGAATTGGAGTTTTTTGAACTCAAATGGAAAGGCACTTGGGAGCAGTGAATGAATACATCTTCCCCTTTGAACTGGCAAGTCAAAATATTGGCTTCTATAACATGACCGCAACTAGTTTACCATCAACCTTGTGCCAGAAAGAAAGAGTGGAAGTTTAATAATAATAGTAATCTTTGCATTTGATATAGCACTTTTCATATCTTCATCTTAAAGTGCTTCACAGAATATACTGTAAGGTGAATTGACTATTTGTGGATGAAATGCGGCTGCCAATTGCACACAACCTTATAACTTGAAGGGGACAACGTTGAATGGAGGTGCAGAGGTATGGATCTGTGGTTATAAAAGCCTAATTCACTAAACGTGAGGCAGAATATACAGCAAGTTAGTAACAAGTCAGGTGTGATTCTGGGATTTATAAAGCAGTGTATTGAATGTATAAATCAGGAAGTTGCATTGGAATTCTATTTAGATTTGTAGGAATGGTTTTGGGCTCCCATAGAAATGGAGAGGGTGCAGTGATAGATAATATTATACCAGTTATGACACAATATACATGCAAAAGTGTTTGGCTAAATTTTGGGGAGTAATTACCCTTGGAAAATTGTAGGAAGGAAAGGGTGTATATCTGCTATCCTCTTTGGTTTGACTTTCTCTTCCCCAGCCCCCTCCCCCCACCTCCCACTTCTGAGTTTTTCTCTCCCTCCCCGCTGCTGCCACCCTCTTGTTTCTCTCTCCCATCCCCTCAACTTTTGTGTGTGTTCTCTTCTCCCCCACATCCCACTCCCCCTTCAGACTGTCACCTGATTGACTCAATTTTTTTAATATTGATCTTTCTTTATGGCTCTTTGTAAATATGTTGCATATGATTGCTGTATTTCATTATTGTAAATTTAAAAATCAATTTTCTCTTGTTAGGAAGCAGAAGAGATGATTCAGTCCATCGAATCAGTTCTGTAATTTATCAGATTCTATCAGATAATTTAATCCAATTTCCTTGGCTTTTCTCCACATATACCTTTACCACTGATGTATCTATCTCCCTTTTAACCACCCGATTGTACTTGGATTGCAGATTTGTTTTACAATACACATAATAAAGCAGACAGAAGAGAGGTTGTGTTGTAGTTTGCTAATTACATCAAATTGACTGGACTGCCAAATTGTGAGGGGAGACAAGTGGACCATCGGAGGCCGGGCCTTCAGTTTCTCCGCTCTCACCCTATGGAATTCCATCCCCCAATCCCTCCGCCTCGTTTCCTCCCTTTCCTCTTTCAAAGCCGGTTTGAAGACTTTCCTCTTCGACCGTGGCTTTTGTTCCCCCCCTGAATTTTTCGACCTCCCCTACGTGTTTCACCCCTTCCCGAACACTCCCCTCCCAGCTCGGGTCACACGCCTCCTGTGCAGCGCCGTGGGACGTCTTCCCGACGTGAAAGGCGCTTTATAAGTTTAAGTTGTTGTTGTTGATAAATGGCCAGCCAAGTGGCAAATACAGTTTTAGCAGAATTAAATGTAAGGTTATTCCCATTTCTCTTTAGCTATGATTTTGTCCCATAATAATGACCCATTGTTTTGAATCCTTCATCAAGAGTGAAGAATCGTCCTGTATTGGGCCCGTCAATTCCTCTCATTATTTTAAACACTTCGTTGATTCCTTAGATTCTTCAGATGCAGGAAATCAAGCCTCAGTTTACCCAGCCTCTCATCGTAGCTCGTTCCCTTTATTCCAGATATTGACATGCTGTAAACTCATACGCGGCAGCTCAAGCGCAGGTGGCAGGAAACCGGCCTCATGGTTCACCACCAGCTGTGTTGAGCATCTTCACAGCTTCCGCTGTACTTTGTAACATACAAAAATGGCATGCTACAACATCATTCTGGAGGCCAGAAACAATTCAAGGGTTCTTTTCTTCGCACCCAGCACCTCCGTGGGACTGCATTTGCTTGGTTCGAGTCCTACTTCACAGTCCGTAATTTCTGCAAATGGCTTTTCCTCTCGCTTTCACCTGGTCACTTGTGGGGTACACCAAGGATCCATCCTTAGCCGCCTTCTCTTCCTTATCTACATGCTCCCCCTCAGTGATTTCATCCACAGACATGTGATAACTTCCACATGTATGTGGATGACACCCAACTCTACTTTTCCACCTCAAATTGTGACCCACCCAGTCCCCTGATGTTCTGTCAGCCTAAGTTGGTGAGGGCAAAGTTCCTGCAACTAAACGTTGACAAGACAGAAGCCATACCCTTTGGCTCTTGTCGACGTCTTCAGTCCCACAGCTCTCACCTCCTCCAGCTGCCCGATCTGCCACTAAAACTCTCCAAACCTGTATGCAACCTAGGTTTTAGGTTCGACCCCCAATTATCCTTCTTCCCTACATCCGGTCCCTCACCAGCACCTTCTTGCATCTCTGCCACATTACTCGTCTCCACCAATATTTCACCCTAAAAACTGCCGAAACCCTGTTCCATGCCCTTTCTACCTCGCAGCTGGACAACTCCAATGCCCTTGCCGGTCTCCCCTCTACCATCATTCATACAGAACTCTGCCACCTGCATTCTCACCCTTACCAATTTCACTCCCCGATTACCCCACTCCTTGCCAGACTTCACTGGCTCCCTGTCACAGAGCGGATCGACTTCAAGTTCCTCATTCACGTGTTTAAATGCCTTTCTCTCCCCCCCCCCCCCCAACCGTTTCTCTCTCTCTCTCCCCCGCACCCGCCGTCTCTCTCTCCCCCCCCCCTTGCCGTCTCTCTCTCTCTCTCTCTCTCCCTCCCTCCCTCCCTCCCTCCCTCCCTCCCTCCCTCCCTCCCTCCCTCCCTCCCTCCCTCCCTCCCTCCCTCCCTCCCTCCCTCCCTCCCTCCCTCCCTCCCTCCCTCCCTCCCTCTCTCTCTCTCTCTCTCTCTCCCTCTCTCTCTCTCTCTCTCCCCCTCCCCCCCCCCCTCCCCCTCCCCCCTGCCGGCCGCCTCTCTTCCCCCCCTGCTGTCTCTCTCTTTCCCCCCTATCTCTATCTATCTATCTGTATATTATCACCTCCCCCCTGCGCCGCCTCTCTCTCTCTCTCTCTCTCTCCCCCCACCCGCCGTCTCTCTCTCCCCCCCCCCCCCCTGTCTCTCTCTCTCCCCACCCCTTGCTGTCTCTCTCTCTCTCTCTCTCTCTCCCCCCCCCCCGCTGTCTCTCTCTCCCCCCTGCTGTCTCTCTCTCTTCCCCCACCCCACCCCCCGCCGTCTCTCTCCCCCCTGCTGTCTCTCTCTCTCTCCCCCCCCCCCCCCCCCACGCCGTCTCTCTCCTCTCTCACAACCCCCCCCCCCCCCCCCACCCGTCTCTCCCCACCCACCCCTTGCATACCTGCTTATTGTATTCGAGGACTATGAATACAATATGGCTGCTTTGCACCTTGGTCTGTGCATTCTGGATAGAGATGAGCATTCTGAGTCTTGCAGTTCAGTGTGCGTGCATTCCGATTTTTCCCTCGATAATTTCAAAATGTCTATATCGGAGTATCGATATGAAAATTATGTCGGGTATAACCGATATATCGCCAGACCCTAGGGTCTACATATATATATATATTATATATAGTATAAACCAGTTTATCTGGCACCCTCAGGATCTGGCCAATGCTGGTTAAACGGCATGCCGGATGTTCGGGTGGCAAGTTGCCGAAAACCCAACACACAAAAAGTAACTTTTTAAAATATACCATATTAATAACAGACTAAATAATAACAGAATATTGTATGGATATTTACCAATCAAGTGCTAAATATTGATTACAGTCTACAGCACACAACCACAAAGCATACTTCTACAATGGTGGATGGAGTTTTTTCCTCTTAAAGCAGTACTGTCAATTTTTCCTTTTTCTTTCTCTCCCTCCTTCCCCCTCTCTTTCTCACACACCACACACACACTGTCAGTCTGATATCTCAATGGCTCGAAACCCAACCACCCTCCTCTCATTTTCCATCTAACTTAATCAGCTCTCCCCTTCTCTCCCCCACTTCTCTCTCTCCCCCCTTTCCCTCTCTTTCTCTCCCCCCCCTCTTTCCCCCTCTCTCCCTGCCTCTCTCTCCTTCTCCCACCCCCCCACTAAAACAGTGTATAAACCCACGATACAGTCAGGCTACACAGGCAATACGTAGTGTCCATTAGAGAGAGAGGAAAGGAAAGAGGTAGAAAGAGAGAGGGAGAGAGAGCGAGAGAGCGCGGAAGAAAAGGGAGAGAGAAAAAGGAGAGAGGGAGAGGAAAAACCGACAGCGCTGCTTTAAGATGAAAACTGGAAGTGCCACTACTGGCAGCAGTCAGAACTAATCATACTGTACTCTTGTGCGACAATTGACTCATTAAATGCTCCACCGCGATTGTGACGGATAAGATCTGGTTATTGGAATGGGGACTTTTTTTTGAGGTGCCGGTTGTACGGAAGTTTCGGTTGATTGGGTCACGGGTAAACAGGCTTTTACTGTGTGTGTATATATATATATTCTGGCAATTCCACGGTAATGGGATATACGAATGTGACATAGGTCAGAAAATCAAATTGATTACAGAACACTCATTTTTTGTACATAAGTTCCCATATTGTATGCATCTTGTACGAAATAGATAACTTTTTTAACAGAATTATTTTTACATTTCAAAATGCTCACACCACATGCATTGTAACGCTGCAAAACAGTTGATTAGTCCTAATCTACCGCGTGTTTGTCCCTGTGGAGATCCCTAGAAATATCCCTGCAGTCGTTCAAAAAATCTCAATCAAAATCGGTAGAAATAATATAAAAACGTACCTTATTTGATAATCCAGCTGCAGGAAACAAATCTTCTGCACAATTTAGTCACAATTTAACTGAATAGGTCTTGCTCATAACCGTGGCAATGTGCGTAACACCGAGGCCAAACAGGTAACTCACTCACCTAAACCATGTGTACCAGCAATGCCGACCACTAACGCTAAATTTGCTACTTCCGGGTTACCGAACGCAAGGCTGTGCGACCGTTTTTTTCTTAAAAACATAATTCTGGTCGTTCCTAGCTGCGTTTCCATGGTAATTACGAACATAGCAATTAGAGGACCGAACGTCACGTGTGAATTTTCAAAATACCAGAGAGGTAAGCGATCATCAAGCTTAACAAAATAAATCTAACCATGAGGTAGTTACTTCATTACATTGTTAATTGAGAGCAAAATAGAATTTAAAAAAAATGTTTTTAACCTGAAATCTCGTCTTCAACAGTCGTAATTTTTTGGACAGACGGGGTTTTTAACGGGAAAAAACATATAATCAAGCTCTTGAATGACCTAAAAACTTATCAGCTTTCTGTCTTAACAAGTGATGTATGGATTTAGTTATATTTAATGATAGTGAGAGTTAAAAATATGATCTGAAATTGGTTTCAAAAGCAGCCTTGTTTGCCGCGTCAATGTTTTAGAGGTCTCTAGATAGGGTGGACGTGAACTTCAATTTATTGTCATTTTAAAAATAAAGCTACTTTTAAGGCAAAATTATCTTTTCTCTCTCTTGAGACTGTGTTATCTATGATTTTCATGCTTTGAAAAAGAAATAATCCACCCTTTCTCAGAAAATGCCCTGCATATTTTGACTTGCTCAATGTACCCCATTACCGTGGAATCGCCCATGTATACATGTATATTATATAACATATATCCTGAACTAAACATATCTTTGGGGCTTGGTCAGGTCGAATTCTGTAATTGATGGTGTGTCGGCTGTTATTAAGGAGGTAAACACATTGTAATTCTCAGATTACCATTGGAAGCGTGTGTTTTTTTCTCCTGCCTTCTCCCTCCTCCGCACCCCTATAAACTGTAACAAGCAACTTTCTGCCAGCTGATTATATTTACAAGAAGCTGTTGCATCGTGAATGTTCATTAGGTCAAGCATTGATAACTCTTATTTTCTGTAGCTGCTTTATTTAGCCATTCCTATATGTTCAGCAAAACAACCATAGGATAATAAATTATCTGCAGTAATTGGGATGAATTAGCAAACCCTTCAGATAATTGGATATCAAGCAAAAATCAAATAGGCTACATCACTGACTAAAAATATATTCTGTCAGGAGATGTATCTCTACCGTCACTATTGGTACTACATTGTAGAATCTGTCCTTCTCTGCCCAACTTTCCCTCCATCATCCCCTCTACCCTCCCGGTTCCATCTATTTCTCTCTCGTCTTGAATCCTGTTCCGAGGATCAGTATTCTTGCAACCTAAACTACAAAATAAGATCAAGCTAATGCAAAAACAATTTAAAACAAACGTACACAATACAAGCTGAGAAGATTTTGAATAGTTTCACAGCAAGTGAATATCCAATAATGGTAATTTGAATCTACGAGTCCACAAGATGTACGGTCGAGTGTTAATAATGAGAGTAAAGGAATTTGAGTGCCCCAGAATGAGATTTTTTTTTGTAATAGTGGAGAAAGCTCACTTGGCCAAAGGTGTAGTTTTCTTTCAAGTATTGTCCCAGTGCCTTGGGACATCCTCCCGATGTGAAAGGTGCTCTATAAATGTAATTTGGTTGTTGTTGTTTGCCGGTGGTTTTGCTTTGATGATTGCAGTATTCTCTGATAATTTGTATTTATTTCGAATAATAATCAGAAGCTTCTTGAAGGACTTTGCTGAATAAAGTTGATTAGAATTGAAGTGATTGTTATACAACAATAGTTCACAATTGCGTGTCTGGAGGAAATCTCAAAGCGCTGCACACTGCTGAGGAAGCATGAGTTGGAGTTGAGTAGCACTGAGGAGGGTGGGAGTGGGTAAGGTGACTAAGTGTAAGTGAAAAGGTAGTGCTTTAAAGATGGGGAGGAATGAGATGTACAGGCAAGGATTGGGTAACATTGTAGAGTTTCAGACGTTTGGGACACTAGCTGAACGCTCACCAACTGATGATGGGATGGATTGTTTTTGGAAGAAGCATTTTGGCTTTAGGATTGCAGACGTTGGGGAGGTTGTGGAGTGATGAGGATCTTAAATTTGATTGCGGGCTGGTGAGCCGGTTGAGCTAAGCAGAATGGGGGTGATTGTCTTGCAGTCACCTTTCCTAATCCCACACTCTGCAAACTGGTGTATGCTTGAGGGACTGACTAGCATGGGTTGGCAGGGTTGATAGGTCTCAGAGGAAGGGTAGGATGTGTTTGTGGAGGCATTTAAAGGTTCACAGGAGCCAGTGGAGTTAGGCAAGGATGGGGTGACAGACTTTTGAACCCTGGTCCAGGAGAAAACACAGACTGCAGAATCGTGAATGTAAGGGATTAGCTGTGGAATCTAGCTAGTTGTTAGAATAATCAAGTCTAAATGTGGTGAAGATGGGGTGAGGGATTTGGGAGGCAGAAGCAAGTAACCAGGTGAGGGAAAGCTGAGCCAATGAGAGCGTGAAAGCAGGGTGTGATGTCAACAACAACAACAAAATTACATCTGTAGAGTGCCTTTCATGATGGTGGGGACATATGAAGGTGCTGAACAGTAAGCCATCAGGACCTGAGCGTGGAGTGGTGGCTGGGGGGCAGGGTTGGGATGAGGGAGGGCAGAGAGTTAGGATGGCGCTAAAGTAGGGTCCGTTGATACAGAAATTTTCCGATATTGATATATCGGTGGGTTCACATCGATATATGCCGATATATCGATATCGCCTGGTTTCTTTATCCTGTGTATGCGCGCGCATTCCGATATGCGCGTGCATTCTGTGCTCTTGGCCCAGGAGGTTTGCAATGCCGGCGACAAGGTAAATTGAAAAAGTTCGTATTATACTGATAAAACCGATATATCGCCGGACACGATATACCGATATTTACGATATACCGTTTTTTTTATATACCGAATTTTTCGATATACCGATATATTCAAATTTCTAATATCGGCATATCGATATGAAAAATTATACTGATATATCGCCGGACACTACGCTGAAGGCATGGTCGAAGAGGGAGGTCTTGAAAAAGGCAAGGGAGGGAGCTAGGCAAAGTGATTGTGGGGTGGAGTTCCAAAGCGTAGGGGTAGAGAAGTTAAAAGCCACCGATGTTAGGGTGGATTGAGTGGGAGACATGGTGCAGGTTGGAGCCTGCTGAATGGAGGGAATGAACAGGTTGATAGGTGAGGTAGGAGGGGCAAAGCTGTGGATGGCCATGAAAGTGAAGACGAGTAATTTGAATTTGATCCTCTGAGAAATCTGGGGAGTCTTGGAGCCAGGCAAGGGTGAGGGTGATGGAGCCTAGTGAGGGAGAGGACACAAGCTGCAGAGTTTGGGATGATCAGCAGCTTGTGAATGGAAGAGTTGGGGAAGCTGACATGGAGGGAGTTGCTGTAGTCGAACCTGAGGTAAGAGAACTTTGGTCTTGTTGACGTTCAGCTGTAGAAAGTTAGAACTCAACCAGGACTTGGTGTCCTGAGTTAATTTTTTGGGAACCTTACATTTCTCAGGAGTAGTCAACATTGCATTACTGAGAACCTACCTGACTTACCAAGGGTGATTATAATCCTTGCTTTGATATGAGCGCCTTGTGCCATCAAATGTCTGTGTGATCACTTCACAGGATTTACTATAGAATGCAGTGACTGTACCTTTATGGGTGAGTGTAGTGGCCAATTTTGCACACAGTAATGTTTCCACAAAGTGAATGGCAAATTTTATCTCAAGAATTTTTGGTCAAGACACTAAGACATGCTATGGGATATTTACCATCCACCTGAACAGTTTAAATATCTCATCTGAAAGTCAGTACCTCTAACAATCCAGGTATTTCCAAACATTGAACTAGAATCAGCCAGGATTGTGAGCTCAAAGTCTCATGAGACATGAACAAACAATGTTTTGTCCAAAGAGGAGAGAGTGCTCCCTCCTAATTTAGGCTGATACTTGATTGATGTCTGTGTATATAGTAAGTTTAGCCCCAGGGAAATGTTGTTTGTTGCAGTTTCATCACTTCCTCCAATAATTTTTGACATGTTCATTTATTTCACAATCTGAAAAGGGTGAAGTATTGTGAGGATTTAAACCTGGAACATTTCAGTACTCAACTATGATTTATTTTTATGACTAAGCCAGTTATTTCTGGCCAGGATCCACTGGCTCCCTCCCCATCACCAAATGGATTGACTTAAGATCCTCACACTCGTGTTCAAATCCACTCACTCTCTGGTACCTCCCTACCTTTCTGACCTCCTCCAATCCACCACCTAGCGCCTCCACTTGACTCACACCAGCCTCCTGCTCGTCCTCCGCCCCACCATCAGAGGTTGCGCTGTCAGTCACTATGCCTCAAAACTTTGGAGCACTCTCCCTCAATTTCTCCATCTGGCCCCCTCCCCGTTTTCATATCCTGCCTGAAAACCCTTAACTCTTCTACTGTGCTTACGACCAACCTCCACTGGGCTCGGAGTCGGGCTCCGCTACTGTTAAGTGCTCTGAAATACTACCTGGTGTAGAGGGTGCTATTTAACTGCAAGTTGTTGTTGTTATTTGTGTGCACCTAAGCAAATATATGCAAGGTTGCCCTGTGGATACTTAGCAGTTCATGATCTTTCCTTCAGCACCTTCAGTCTACCTACATCTGCTTTGTTCAATTCAGTCTCAGAACTCACAACACGTGGTGTAAATTGGGCCAATATATTGTATTAGTAAAAACAGAAGTTGCTGGGAAAACTCAGCAGGTCAGGCAGCATTCATGGAGAAAGGAAAAGTGAGTCAACGTTTTGGGTCCATGACCCTTCGTCAGAACCCGTTCAGAACTCACTTTCCTTTCTCCATGGATGCTGCCTGACCTGGTGAGTTTTCCCAGCAACTTCTGTTTTTGTTTCAGATTTCTTGCATCTGTAGTACTGTATTTTGTGTTTTGATATTGTATTAGTATCCTGATAACTTCCAAGAAATAGAAAGCAGAATGAGAAGTCCTGATAAAAATTCTCATTCTATTTCCAACTCCATTTTGGACCCTTGGGTTTTTGATGTCTTGCCTAACTATTGTCTTGATTTTATTAAACCATAGTGGAAATAAACATTTTAACAACAACAAAATTACACTTGTGTAGCGCCTTTCACGTCAGGAGGTTAAGTGGAGATTTCATAGAGGTGTTTAAAATTGTAAGGGAATTTGAACAGGAAGAAATTGTTTTTACTGGCAGGTGGCTCGATAACCAGAGGACACAGATTTAAGAAACTTGTCAAAAGAATAAGAGGGGAGATGAGACACAGCGAATTGTTCAGAACTGGAATGCACTGCCTGAAAGGGTGGTGGAAGCCTATTCGACAACAACTTTCAAGAGAAAAATTTATAAATATTTTGGGAGGACAAATTTGCAAGGCTATGGGGAGAGAGCAGTGGTATGGGATTCATTTGAATGGCTCTTTCAATGAGCCGGCAAGGGCACGATGGGCCGAATGACCTCCTTCTGAGCGGTATAATTCTGCAATTCTATGAAATGTCTTTTTCCCTTTCCAGTACTCTTGGTATTTCCTCATCCTTTTTGACCCATTTCTCTTTGTAACCTACAATTTAATTTTAATTTTAAACCTATAATTTAATACTTAAATAAATGTGTGACTATACTCCTTGAAGAAAGTAGAGGGGTATCCTTGGAGTTGAATGCTCCATAGTAGTAACATGCTTGGTATGCAATGTTGGTATTGAGTCATCTCTTTGTGGCGGTCTCAATAATCCAGTTGCTGAGCCAGGCAGATCTGCAGTACTCTGCATTTTTGATGACACCACAGCCAGCTAGACTCATTGATATAACACATAGAGGTGTAGTCATGTCACTGAAAGCATGAAGTCATCCCATTCTACTACTTTTAATGTGAAAGGCGCTCTATAAATGTAATTTTGTTGTTATGATGGGTGTCCCACTGTAAACCAGGAATTAGCCTACTTTACAGTGCTTTCAATGACAAATTATACCGTTTTTGCTGGTTAACTCCATTCATTGGTTCTGTCCAGCCTGTGCCTAATGCTGTCCAGAATTGGGGAAGCAATGTGCATTCCTCCCAAGGAGGGAGTCACATTCCATTTCCAAAACACGGGGATTTCTTTAATTTGAAAACTCTTAAGAATGCTGATCGGTTTTCGCTTGTGTCAAGATACCTGACTGACCCCAAAAAATCTGTCTTTCATTAGGCGAGCAGGTTTTCTTAGGTGAATGGGAAATTGTCACTTGTTTCGAATCATTCATTTCAATTTTGAATCTGTTAAGTAAGCCAGAGAGAATGATTGGTTGATGGTCTCAGGTAATATTAATAATCTTTATTATAATATTATAATATAAAATATTATTTGGGATCCACGAAAACTAAGGCAATGTAGATCAGATTGTACTGTAATTTTTAAATGCTCATGAGTGACCCATTTGAAGTAACTTTTTAAACATAAAATTAGATTAGTTCTCTTCTCTTCCACCCCACCCTACCCCCATACTCATTTTTATCTATTCAAGAGCCACTAATCACTAAGTTTCCCCCTGTAGCAGAGATATATTTAGCCATGGAATGGAGTTTTTGGTCATTATGAATTTTGCCCTTGACTAGCTAGGAGGTGATGGATGCAGTTCAAGTTTCCCTTCCTCCAAATCGAACAAGTCTCAGTTCTGCTTGATGCTCCCATCTAGTGGTTTGCCTGCAATAGAATTATCCAATCCAGTTCTATTTAATGTACTCCAGGTTGGGCAGCAACTATAAACTTCTTGTTCCTATTTTCCTTTTACTTGGCACAATATACGACGGGTCCAGAATAATTAAATCTAGGTTACCTTTAGTCATTTCTTCATAATAATTTACTATTTTCTGTTTTTATTTGCAGGCTGCATTTGATCATAGAATAAATGAAATCTTGGATTTGCTACTGAATTATTTCATCAGAACATAAGAATAAGGAGTAGGAGTAGGCCATTCGGCCCCTTGAGCCTGCCTCGCTATTCAATAAGATCATAGCTAATCTTCTAATCTAACTCCACCTACCCACCTTATCCACATATCCCTTAATCCCTTTATCCATAAGAAATCTATCAATCTCAGTCTTGAATTTGTTCTGCAGCCTTTTAGGGGTAGAGAATTCCATAAATTCCCTACCCTCTGAGAGAAGTGTTTCCTCAACCCTGCAAACAGGCTAACCCCTAAACTTAAAACTGTAACCCTGAGTTATAAGTTTCTCCTACCAGGGGAAACAGTCTCCCACTGACTACTGTCACCCCACCCCCTTAATAATCTTATAGGTTTCTATAAGATCACCTCTAATTCTTTTATATTCTAGAGCAGTGGTTTTTAACCTTTTTCAGTAATGTACCTCTTGTTAATTTTCAACATTATTGTGTACTCCCACCCAACTACATACACGCACACACACCACCCGTCTCATTCCACTTTCATTTTATGACCAAGCTTTTCTTATATAACAAAATAACTAGCACATACAAAACAAGGGGAATAACAATTAAATATACAATTTGGAAAGCTATAAAACGTTAAATAAGTGAGCTAAATAAATCAATGTACCGCCACCTGTATCCCTGGTTGCTGTTCTAGAGAATATAGGCCTAGTTTACTCAGGCCACTGAAAGTCCCCTGAAAGTGTTGCAAATCTGAAACAAGTATACCAGCAAGCTATAGATTTTCTCATCCTAATTGGGCCATTGTCTAAAATAGCACCGCTATTTTTAGTTTGGTAGTACTGTACTATATTTCAGCATTAGCCTCTACGGCAAAATTCAGTCTGTGTCACGTACCCTGTGAAGATCAACATAATTGTTCACTTCTTGGAATCTAGATTTAACATCAAAGTAAAAAACAACATTTTTAAGACCTGTTGCAAAGATGGAGTATGCTGATCATACAGATATTTGTCAGAAAACTGACACTTTATTGTGAAAACAAAATTTGAAATGGTGAGCAGTCATTACAATAATTATGTCTGGGTGGGGTGATAAATATTCTCATGTGCCCATCAAAAAAAAATCAACAACAAAATTACATTTAAAAGCACCTTTCAGGTCGGAGGTACGTCCTAAGGTGCTAGACAATTAGGTCGGGACCCAAGCAAGAGGGGCAGGAGAGAGTTGGGAGGGCAGCAGAAAGCACAATCGAAGAGGAGGGTCTTGAGACCGGCCTTGAAGGAAGCAAGGCAGGGAGCGAGGCGAAGGCTACTGTGGGATGGAGTTCCAGAGTGTTGGGGCAGAGAGGCTAAACACTCTTCTGCCGATGGTGGGTTGGGCGGGACACATGGAGCAGGCTGGAGCCCACTGAACAGAGGGGGCGGGAAGGGTTCTTCGGGAGAAAGCAGGTCAGAGAGATGGAGGAAGAAGGCCTTGAAAGTGAGAACAAGGATCTTGAATTTGTTCTTTGGGGGATATGGAGCCAGGTGGGGCTGGGAGTGATGTGTTTGTGGAACTTGGTGCAGGTGAGGATACGAGCTGCAGAGTTCTGGATGAACTGCAGTTTGTGAAGGGAAGAAGCAGGAAGGCCGATGAGGAGGGAGTTTCCATAGTCGAGCCTTGATGGGACGAATGCATGAGGGTTTCGACAGCCTGAGGGGTGAGGCAATGGCAGAGTTTGGCAATGTTGTGAAGATGGTGGAAGGCAGTATTCGTCATGGTGCGGATGTGGGGGAGGAAGGACAGACAGTTCATGGTCGAATAAGATGACCAGGTTCCTGACTGATTTAGAGAGGTGGAGAGTGCAGCCGTGGATGCTGATGCCATCAACAACAACAACTTTGATTTATATAGCGCCCTCCACGCCGGATGGCGTCTCAGAGCGCTTCACAGTAGCGGATCCCGGGACCGAGGCAGGGGCAGGAAGGTGACCAAAATCTCGGTCGAAGAGAAAGGTCTTCAACTGTGACCTGAAACTGGGAAGAGAGGGGGCGAGGCGAAGTGAGTGAGGAAGGGAATTCCAGAGCCTCAGGGCGTAGTGGCTAAAGGCATGGCCGCCAAGGGTGGAGCGGAGGACTCGGGGGACATGGAGGAGGCCAGACCCAGAGGAGCGAAGGCAGCGGGTGCTGGGTTGGGGGGAGAGGAGATCAGAGAGATAAGGGGGGTGCAGAGGAGTGGAGGGATTTGAAAACCAGGGTGAGGATCTTGAAGTCGATCCTCTCTGGGATAGGGAGCCAGTGAAGTCTGGCAAGGACTGGGGTAATGGGGGAGCGAATCTTAGAGCGGGTGAGTATGCGGGCGGCAGAGTTTTGGATAAGCTGGATTTTGTGGATTGTGGTGGAGGGGAGACCAGCGAGGAGGGCGTTGCAATAGTCCAGCCAAGAGGTGACGAAGGCGTGGACCAAGTTTTCGGCGGCTTTTAAGGTGAGGTATTGCCGGAGACGGGCGATCAGTCGGAGATGGTAGAAGGCAGTGCTGGTGACGGACCGGATGTGGGGGAGGAAGGACAGTTGGGGGTCGAACCTGATGCCAAGGTTGCGCACAGGTTCGATGAGTTTTAGGGGCAGGCCGGGAGGGTGGAGGAGGTGAGAGACGTGCGAATGGAGACGTTGACGAGAGCCAAGGAGTATGGCCTCCGTCTTGTCAACATTCAGCTGCAAGAAATTTGTGCTCATCCAGCCCCTGATGTCTGACAGGCAGGCTGACAGAACATCGGGGGACTGGGGGTCACAAAGTGAAGTGGAGAGATAGAGTTGGGTGTCATCTGCGTACATGTGGAAGTGTGCCCCATGTCTGCGGATCACATCCCCAAGAGGAAGCGTGTAGATGAGGAAAAGGAGGGTGCCAAGGATGGATCCCCGGGGTACCCCGCAGGTAACTGGGTGAGTGCGGGAGGAAAAGCCGTTTGTGGAGATGTACTGCTGGCGGTTTGTGAGGTAGGACTCAAACCAGGCGAGTGCGGTCCCACTGAGGTGGATGGCGGAGGACAGGTGGAGGAGGATGGCGTGGTCAACTGTGTCAAAGGCAGCCGACAGGTCCAGGAGGATAAGGAGGCAAAGGGAGCCCTGGTCACAGGTGGAGAGGACATCGTTTGTGACTTTCACAAGCGCAGTCTCTGTACTGTGGGCAGGGCGGAAACCGGACAGGAGGGGTTCGAAGAGGGAGTGGGAGGAGAGGTGGGCGCGGAGTTGGTTTGCGACAACGCGTTCCAGTGCTTTTGAGAGGAAGGGCAGGTTTGAGATAGGGCGGTAGTGGCTGGGGTTTGAGGGATCTAGGGAGGGTTTTTTAAGGAAGGGGGTGATGACGGAAGTTTTGAGGGGGGCAGGGACTGATCCGGAGGAGAGGGACTGGTTGATGATATCAGCCAACAGTGGGCAGAGGAGGGGGCGTTGGGTGAGCAGTAGGTTAGTGGGGATGGGATCGAGGCAGCAGGTTGTTGGCCTCATAGAGGTGAGAGTGCGTGAGAGGGAGGATGGAGAGACGGGAGAAGGAGTGTAGGAAGGGGGTCGAGGTAGGAGCTGAAGGTGGGGGTGGTAGTGGGAGCCGAGAGGCTGGAGGATGATGCTGCCTGGCGGATGTTGTGGATCTTGGAAGAAAAGAAGTCCATGACCTCCTCGCACTTTGCATTTGAAGTGAAGATTGAGGAGGCCTGAGGGGGTGCGCGGAGGAGGTGGTGGGTAGTGGAAAAGAGGACTTTGGGGTTGTTGTTTGGTTGTTGTTATCAGCGTCGCGAATGCACTAACACAAACCAATCAGGAGGGCCTCAGTCTTGCGGATATTCAACTGGAGAAAGTTGTCTCTCGTCCAGGACTCAATGTCAGACAGACAGGCAGGCAGTCAGGACGCCGGTAGTTCTGGAGTTGAGGGTGGAAGTGGAAAGGTAGAATTGGGTGTCATCTGCATACATGTGAAAATTTACCCCATGTCTGTGGATGATGTCACCGAGGGGGAGCATCTAGAGAGTGAAGCAGGTGGGACCAAGAACAGAGCCCTGAGGAAGGCTGCATGAGACGGTGTGCGGGCTGGAGGAAGGCAGTGTGAAAGGTAGGACCGGAACCAATCAAGAATAGAACCTTGAAGGTTGAGGTGGGAAGAGAGACGGTGGAGGAGGATTGAGTGTCCATGGTATCGAAGGGCTGTGGATAGTTCGAGGCTACAGAGGGAGCGCTGGTCACAGATGGTCAGGATATCATTTGTGACTGACCAGAGCTGCACTTTTAAAGCTGTCTTGTGGAGTCTTCTCAACAATTTACTTCAATTGAAATGTTCACTGCGTGAAAGATACTGTGTTAACAATTGTGATTGGTTGCAGCATGAAGTGAATTGGGATTCCAAATGCTAGTAAATTGTATTTTTGATTTGTAAATTTAAAAAATGATGAATAAACTGCATTGTTGGGCTTTCAACCTTGTACAGTAAAAGCCCGTTTATCCATGACCCGATCAACCGTAACTTCTGTATAATCAGCACCTCAAAAATAGGTCTCCATTCGAATAACCGGATCTTATCCAACACAATTGCGATGGCGCATTTTATGAGTCGATTGTCAAAGGAGAGTACTGTACGATTAGCTCTGAATGCTGCCTGTAGTGGCACTTCTGGATTTTCATCTTAAAGGTACACTGTTTTTTCTCTCCCTCCTATTTCTCTCTTTTTTTTCCTTTTTCTTTCTCGCCTCTCCCTCTCCTTCCTTCCTCTCTATCTCTTCCCCTTTCTTTCCCTCTCCCTCTGACGGATACTACGTATTGCCTGTGTAGCTTGATGGTACTGTGGGTTTATACACTTGTTTTGGTGGGGGTTGGGGTGGGAGAAGGAGAGAGGGTGGGGGTGGGGGGAGAAAGAGAGAGGAGTGGAAGGGGGAGAAAGGAGGGGAGAGGGTGAGGTGATTAATTAAGATGAAAAATGAGAAGAGGGGAGTTGGGTTTGGAGCCATTGAGATGCCAGACTGACTGTGTGTGTATGTATGTGTGAAAGAGAGAGAGGGAAGGAGAGAAAAAAAAAGGTAAAAACGGTAGTGCCGCTTTAAGCCACTGCAGTCCGCCATTGTAGAAGTTTGCTTTGTGATTGTGTGCTGTGTTTATAGACTGTAATTGATATTTACTGCTTTATTTGTAAGTATCCATACAATATTCTGTTATTATTTAGTCTATTATTAATACGGTATGTTTAAAAAAATTATAAATTAAAAAAAAAACTTTTTAAAGTTCATCTTTTTTGTGTTGAGCTTTCGGCAGCTGGCCGCCCGAATGTGGTTTAACCGGCATTGGCCAGGTCCCGAGGTTGCTGGATAAACTGGCTTTTACTGTATTTGACGTCCTCTCAACGTGAAAGGCGCTATGTAAGGATTGATTGATTGATTGATTGATTGATTGATTGATTGATTTGCATGGCGTATGCATGTTACTTTGACCTTTTTGTGTATTTTGGGGAAAAATGATAAGATGCAAAAGTAGGGTATGAGGTTTTTTTTTTACCAGTTCTGAGCAAGGGCCATGGACCCGAAACGTTAATTCACTTTTACTTTCTCCATAGATGCTGCCTGACCCGCTTTGTGCTCCCAGCGATTTCTGTTTTGTTTCAGATTTCCAGCATCTGCAGTATAATTAGCATTTTTATGAGTGTTTTTCAATGTTTGTGCTTTACTTCCATAGTTACTGCTTAAAGTTTAGCACCTTGGGATGTCTTCCCATCATGAAGGGCACTATATTAATGCAGGTTGTTTTTGTTGTT
This sequence comes from Hydrolagus colliei, assembly GCA_035084275.1. Taxonomy (NCBI): domain Eukaryota; kingdom Metazoa; phylum Chordata; class Chondrichthyes; order Chimaeriformes; family Chimaeridae; genus Hydrolagus; species Hydrolagus colliei. The sequence goes on from CM068743.1 coordinate 128,556,925, forward strand.
GGATGGAGAGCAGGGACGAGTCTGGCGGGTCTAGCAAAGTTGCACACTGAATGATGGTAGATGTTTAAGTAAATGTAAAGTACATGTAAGCATGCAGGTGGAGTACATTTTTACTTTTGTATGAGTGTATAACGACAACGATATGGATTTATATAGCGCCTTCCACGCCAGACGGCATCTCAGAGCACTTCACATTAGCAGAGCCCGAGACCGAGTCAGGGATATATATTTGTGGGCGAATCGCAGCAGCCAATTGCGCACAGCAGTGTCCCACAAACAGTCATGGATTGAAATGACCAATTTAATTATTGTGGTTTTTTTTTGAGGGATTATTATTAGGCGTGTGGAGTAAGGAAACTTGCCCAAGGTTTCGCCCTGACCTGCCTGGATTCGAACACAGGTCTCCCCAGCTTGGTCTCCCCAGCTTGCAAGACAAGTGCTCTAACCACTGAGCCACAGGAGCTCCACTTTTTTGAACAATGTGGCTGAAGGCTTTGTTGCATTGGGACATTGGCAGTGAGAATATTATACTGCAATAGACCTAATAAAATTCCTAAACAAAATTTTATGTTAAAATACTCACTCAGAGGTTCATTGTGTCCATTATGCTGTCTGTCAGTCTGTTGTGGCCCAGCTTGCAGGTTTGCACATCAAAGGGGGAATCAAATCTCATTGATTAAAACTAATTTCAATACGAATATTGCATTTATGCTCAGTGAAGGGAATAACTTTCGTGCTGTAAATGTAAATTGTACTCGGGACAAATTTATCACATCTATTTAGTACCACTGAAGCACGAACATTGCTTAACTAAACAGCCATGTAATTATTTGTTTAGAAATCGTCCTCTTTATGCTTATCTTTAGAGTTTAAAATTTATATCAGGTGACCATATGTAGAGTACTTTGGAAACTTGTTGTTTTTAATCCGATTTAATCCACAATTCCCCTTTGTACGTAGCATAACAGATTTTATGGTAAAGATGGAAGTTGCTTAGCTACTGATTTTTTTTCACAATCAAACTACTTTTTTTTTAACTTTCAAAACTAAATGGCGCTATCTTGAGTACAGTCTGCAGAGATTCCGAAATTGAATTTCTCCTTATTCATTAGTTGTTGAATTTATAGTGATATTGTGCCAAAATATTGATTTTCCCACAGTCAATTGCTCCCCATCCCCCATAGGATCCAATTCAAGGTCCCGGTCCTCATCTTTGAAGCCCTCCACGGTCTTGCTCTTCCCTACCTAATTTATAAACTTCACCAACCTGTCTTCTCTGCAGGTACTTTGGCAATTTATTTTTAAAAAGTGTTACAGTTGGTTGTTTGGAGTAATGTATAGTGTGTTTAAATTGAGCTGTGTTCTGATTCCTAATACTGTAGTACAGTATCTTTAAATACTATCTTGCAAGTATTTAAACCACTTGTCTTGCAAGCTGAGGAGACCTGAATTTGAATCCAGGCAGGTCAGGGCGAAACCTTGGGCAAGTTTCCTTACTCCACACGCCTAATAATAATCCGTCCCAAAAAAACACAAAAATAAAATTGGTAATTTCAATCCACGACTGCATTTGGCTGCCGTGATTCGCCCACAAATGTACAGTCAATTCACTTTTCAGTACATTCTGTGAAGCTCTTTGGGAAGTCAATAAGATGTGAAAACCGCTATAATCAAATGCAAGGATTATTATATTATAAATCTGATAAGCACGAATTTTAGGAGGACCCGTTTTAATATTTTTCAAGGACATTTTTTATTGCTGGAGCAGATCATGGAGCAGGTTGTTTTTTATATAACTTTAAAATGTACCAGATTTTGGAGCTTCAAGGAGCACTTTAATCAGATTCTTTTTAAGCAACCTAGATATAATTTGCAGGAAATATAAAGTGGGCTCCTTGCTCCTCATTACTGCTGGAAGCAATTATATTGCTTTTAAAAGTATGAATGCAGCATTACTTTGTACTGCAGAAGCACGATTGGCATATGGAGTTGTAGAATGAGGTGCCAAGGGGAAAATCCGGCTATTCTATCGGTATGCATTGGTGCTTCAACTTGATGCACTGCAATTCACTTTCCAGGTTGAAATCTATTTCTTATTTAAGAAAGTACTGTAAATTTATGCAAATTTATATACAATCGTAAATTTTCTAATCTGTACACTAACCCTCGGAGTACATACAACAAATTCCATTTGTGGGTTGCATACAGTCATAAACTAAACATTTTTCACAAGCGTCAATCACCTGGCTGCACAAATAAAATGCAACAAAATTACATTTGTATAGCTCCTTTCACGTAAGGAGGACGTCCTAAGGTGTTCGACAGTCAACGCTTCAGACCCTAGCTGGGGTCGGGTTTGGGGAGGGTGGAGGGAGGGAGAGGAGGGAATTTGGGCTGACCAATGGGACTGTAAAAGAGGAGGGTCTTGAGGCGGGACTTGAAGGGGGCTAGGGAAGCGGGCGAGGCAGAGGGAGGGACAATGGAATGGAATTCCAGAGGATAGGGTCAGAATGGCTGAAGGCTCACCCACCAGTAGTGTGGCAGGTGGGTCTGGGAATGTGGAGCAGGCCAGAGCCTACTGAGCGGAGGGGGCGAGCATATTGATAGGGGGTTAGGAGGTCGCAGAAGTAGGGTGAGGTGAGGCCATGGGGGGCTTTGAACATGAGGACCAGGACCTTGAATTGAATCCTTTGGTTGATGGGGAGCCAATGAAATCGGGCGAGAATGGAGGAGATGGGGTCATGGAGCTTGGAGCGGTAAAGGACACGGGCCGCAGAGTTCTGGATTATCTGCAGTCTATGGAGGGAGGAATTAGGAAGGCCTTCTTTGGTGTAGTAGAGCCTCAATGTAATGAAGGCTTGAATGAGGATTTCAGCGGTCTAAGGGACAGTACCCTTAGTTCCATCATTGGATGGAGGAGTGGGGAAGAGAAATAGGGTGGATGGGAGATGACTGAAGCTCCTTGGGACATCCTCCCCACGTGAAAGGCACTCTATAAATGTAATTTTGTTGTTGTTGTTGATATAGTTAAAACAGTAAGTTCTTGTACAAGATTTTGAAAGTAAACAGTGATGCTGCTTGGTAGGGGGAGTTTAGGGCAGAGTTCCAGAGAGTGAGGTCAAAATGGCAGAAAAGTCAGAGATGTGGGTAATTTGAAGCAGGCTGAGATAGCAGAACAGAAGAAATAGGGAGCCAATGGAATTGGGCAAACATGAGGTTGATGGGTTGTCTGACTTGAAAGCTTTACTTCAACACAGTCCTGAAGGGGACCCAAGTATGAGGAAAGGCCGAAAGTTTATCCTTCAATTAACAATACTATAGTTTTGTTCCTGTCCTATTATCTTGTTGATTCTTGATCCAGTTATCAATGTACCAAGGGCAGTTAAAATAATTCTTGTTTTTATTCAATAATTCATCTTCAAGACATCTCAACGTGCTTCACAGACTATACTGTAAAGTGAATTGATTGCATATTTGTGGTCAAATGTTCAACCTAGTAGACGCTGTGTAGTTTGGCATCTCAAAAATAGCTAAAGCTCTTAGAGGACTTATTCTTTGCTATTATCCTGTGCTGATGTTTCACATGGTGGACATCTGTAAAAATTTTAACTCAGTTTGGTGGAAGGGATACTTGACAAGCCCAGAGTCTTAAGTATGTATTAATGTGTAAATAATGTTTCAAATGAGATAGAAACTTGGTCAGGCATTTTGTATTTGGGAACACGAGTAGCCATCTTGTGGCAGACAATAGGCTTAATGGAAGTTGCTGTGCTTGCTGTTTTCTTTCAGTATCCAGTACTCCCTTTAAATTTCTACTATTTTTGATGTAATTCTAAAATATAGTAACTAAATTTTCAACTTTTTTTTCTCATTACCTTCAGGATTCTATCGTCCATCTTATTTAGCATAATATCCTAAAGAGCTAAAGAGGGCGGTAAATTGGAAGCCAGTAATTGTTGGATGGCTGTAAGTATAAACTTTTGCAACTCCAGGGCTTGACTTGAATAGCTAAACTTTGCACCTTCCACAACTGGTGAGCTATATCAGGGTGGTCCAACCTTTTGCCTAGGTGGGCTGGATTTCCTATTTGAGAATGGTCCACAGGTCGCATACGCAATATTTTGTGTTTCCCTTCCAGAAACATAAGAATATTGACACAGCACCTTTTTTTATGTTGAAAGGACAACACTCAACAAAGCACTCAACATTGTTGGTGGTGAGGGGAAACAATGACCAAAATATACTACATCCCTTATCCAACCTGCTGGATACATCCTCAAAAAATTCTAAAAGATTAGTCGAGCATGATTTCCCTTTTGTAAAGCCATGTTGACTGCCTAATCTTTTTATGGTCTTCAAGGTATTCCATAACTAAGTCTTTTATTAAGGACTCAAGAATTTTCCCTACTACTGATGTCAGACTAACTGGTCTATAGTTCCCCATGTTTTCTCTCCCACCCTTCTTAAACAGTGGAGTTACGTTTGCAATCTTCCAATCAATGGGGACTTTTCCAGTATCCAGAGAATTTTGGAAGATTATAGATATGCCATCTACTATCTCAGCAGCCACCTCCTTTAAAACTATAGGATGCAGACAAAAGTTTTTCACTGGGGAAGGAGGGAGCCTCTATGAGGCTGTGCGGCACATCACTTGGTGCCGGTTCTTGGTTCCCCATCCCCTCTGGCAGGGGCTGAGGAAGACCGATTGTCTGTCCTGAAAGTGAATGGCAGGAAGCTGCACTCCCTTCTCTCTGTTCTTTCACTCTTCTCCCACCTCCCCCCACCCCCAACCTGGCCCCTTCTGCCCCCCGCTCCCCACGGCCCCCTTCTGCCCGATAATAAATCATATTTGGAAAACGTATGGCAAATAATTGTGGATTAGTCATGATAATAAGTATTGATTGTGGCTTTGAAGAAGTAATGAACTGAAGTAGGTTTAAAATGGTTCATCTAATTAGGCCCCAGTTGGATGTATCCAACCACACAATCTTGGTGAGTGACATGATTCACCCATAACTATAGTACCCAATCTTGTAATTTGTGAAAGATGAAATGCAGTATAAAGCTTTGCTTGCTTGTCAGGGAAATGGGTAGACTCCCTTTCCCAAGAGCTGAAGCCTATTTTAGAGCTCCAGCTAACTCAGCAGAAGAAATTAGATACTGCAATTTCTGTTTTTTATGTCTAGTGTTTCATTGGCTAATGTTTTATTCACTACCAGACTGTTGGAAGGTTTTGTTGAAGAATCATAGAGGTGATTGACGTTAAATTGGATGGAATTCATATTAACAGAGATTGGAGATATTGTTACAGGATAATTGATAAGAGGAACTGTTTATGCGGAGGGTTGGCAAAGGTTGGATTGAATGAAAGTGAAGGGATGAATTCAGAAGAGTTCAGAAATTTATATGTGCACCTTTGGCACTGAGCTTGGATCTCTTGAAAGTTAAGGTGCCAGGCATGCCACAAGCAGTTCTTTAGATTGCACCATGTTGAAGGCAGATGACTGTTGGCTAGCTGATGAGGAAACTGATGCTTGGGGTGACTACTATAGGAATAATGTTACCTGGTGTCTGGTACCATGAAGATAAGTTCATATATACAAGTTATGGAATCCATCTTGGTTGGCTTGTAGAAAGGTAAGCAGTTGCTGCTTAAACACCGCACCTCCAACTGGTGGAACCATTGTTCAATGCATAGGGATGCGTGTCCGAGCTGTGGGTTGGAAGATTATGACAATACTCTTATGCATTTCATAATCAGCTGTGCTAGTCACCAGAAAGTACCTGCCATCCACCCAGTGATGGCTCAAACCTGCTCTTGTTGGATATCAAATGGCAAAGTAGCAACTAAATATTGTGGGGGAAGAAAAGAGACAAGTGGATTCTGCTTGGAAATGAACAGGCTCCAAATTGACTTGCTTGGCAAAGGAATGTTGAAATCGAGTCAACCTCTGTGCAGATCTCTGCAGTCCAGTTTCAGAGCCAAAACCTATATCAAATGCAAGGATTATTTATTATAAAATGGAAGACTCTGTTTTGAAGACTCACAGAAGAATGCTCCTGTGTTTGGCTTACAGAATTACATCGAGAATAGCCATTGTGTGTGTTACATTTATTTTAAAATTGAGGCAGCCTGAAGCGCTGCTCCTTGATAGTGAAAACTGATATTGGAGCTTCTTGTGATTGGCAATTGCCTTAAGAGAGTCACAATTACAGTTCACAGATGGCTAGAAGGAAGAGCTTTCACACCAATGTGGCCTGCTTGTATCCAGTTGTTCAGTAGGAGATAGGCAGAAGACCTGATGGCATATAGCTTCTTCGCTAGCCTGAGAGATTTCTGTTTACAACAACAACTTGCATTTATATAGCACCCTGCATGCTGGGCAGGCATCTCAGAGTGCTGGTTAAGTCAAATCAATACATCTATCTATCTCCCTTGTGATTAGCATGGATGATTGGGCATGAGTGAAATCGCTCTTTTACCAATTCCAGAACTTGCTTGCAAAAAGCATATACGGTAAAAGCCTGTTTATCCAGCACCCTCGGGATCTGGGTAATGCTGATTAAAGCGTGTGCCGGATATTCAGCCGAAAAGGCCCCCCCCCCAAATTTAATTCATGTATTTTTCCGGATAAATTCTGGTTAATCGAATGCGGAGCTTTTTTTTGCGGTGCCGATTATACGGAAGTTACAGTTGATCTAATGCTGGATAAACGGGCTTTTACTATAAATTGTTTGTGGGATGTTGCTAGCGACGATTTACTGCTATATTCATCTTTATAACATTCAATGCAAAATTTGTTTATTTCTGGATCATTGCCCTACTTTTTCTATGTTGTCATTAATTTAGGTTCTATCTGTCTTGCAATTCAAGTGAATGCTATGGGATCCTTCTGCTATTTCAAGTAAAAGTGTTTTTGGCTTGCACTTCCTTATCTGAATGCATTCACTAATTCGATTTAATTGGCAACTCGTCTCATTGTTTGTAGGAAGTTGTTGGTGCAGATTAGTTGCTGTATTTGCCTACATAAGATTTTATTTTGTAAAGTGTTTTGATAGATTTTCTTAAGTGAAAAGTACTACATGAAAATAGCTAATGACTGTCCAGTGCCTTGGGACATCCTTCCAATGTGAAAGGTGTGATACAAATGTCATTTTGTATTGTAGACAGCTGAAGCCTACTGAGAGTTACTTAGGTTAGTGGCATGTTTAACACCATCACTTGCTAAGTAGAAGTGATTTCCCCCCCCCACTCCTCTCCCCCTTGGTGCTCTTTAAAACACTCTGTACAGCATTATTTTTATGCTAACTCAAATTGCTTTGGTCTACTTCTTGAATGGGAATTCTTAATTTGGCTATTATATTAAACTCATATCACATAGCACATCAATCCCAATGGGGAAGGGCTAACCAAGTTATTCAGAATGACAAAAACCGAAGTTGCTGGGAAAACTCAGCAGGTCAGGCAGCATCCATGGAGAAAGGAAAGTGAGTCAATATTTTGGGTACATGACCCTTCGTCAGAACTGGGTCATGTTGGGAGGGAGAAGTTTTTAAGGACAAGTTAGAGAGGGGAAGGCAGGACAAGGAAGACAAAGGAAAAAAAGAAGACAAAGAAAAAAAAAGTTAATTGATGGGTTAAATAGGTGATAACGATGTGAACCAAAGGGGGTGGGTTTAAACAAAACTGGAGAGAAGATGTGTTAATGGTGAAGAGCAGATGAAACACCAGAGAGGCAAGGTGTGTCTGGAGTGATGATTGTAATGGGGGAGTGAGAGCTCTTATGGTCTGAAGTGGCTGAATCAATGTTGAGGCCAGAGCTGTAGGGTCTCCAGCAGATAGATAAGGTGCTGTTCCTCAAGCTTTCGCTGTGGGCCACTGGAACAGCGCAGGAGACCATGGATTGAGAGATTCGCTTCTGAATGCGAGTGTGATTTGAAATGGAGGGAGACCGGAAGATCAGGGTTGACCTTGCGTACAGAACAAAGGTGCTCTGCAAATTGGTCTACCAACCTGTGCTTAGTCTCCCCAATATAGAGGAGACCACATCGTGAGCAGCAGATATAGTATACTACATTTTTTCTTTGTCTTCTTTTTCTCCTTTGTCTTCCTTGTCCTGCCTCCCCCTCTCTAACTTGTCCTTATAAACCTCTCCCTTCCAACGTGCCCCACTTCTGATGAAGGATTGTGGACCCAAAACGTTGACTCACTTTCCTTTCTCTATGAATGCTGCCTGACCTGCTGAGTTTTCACAGCAACTTCTGTTTTTGTTTCAGATTTCCAGCATCCAGTATTTTGTGTTTTATTCAGAATGGCAAGTTAGGTATAGGTCATTCCAGGCTTCAAGGGGGCACAATGACTGGTGCAGGCTCTTATCGGAGTTTGGGCGCCTATCTTCAGGTGCATCGCAGAAGCTTCTAGTCTATTGAGGGGCCTCACCATGGCCTCCCACTCTGTCCTATCACAGGATAGGGTGGGGGAGGGGCAAGAAGCTACTGCTTGGCAGAAGCCTCCAATAGACCAGAAGCCTCTGATGCATTTGAGCATCTACACCCAACCTCTGGATGGGCTGGGAGATCTCTGAGATGCAAGATGCCATTTTATACAATACTTGCTTGGCTCTGGTGGCCATTTGATAGAATGAGTTAGAATCATAGAATTTTACTGCACAAAAGGAGGCCATTTGTCCTATTGTGTCTGTGCCAGCTCTTTGAAGAGCTACGTTTTGTAATCCATTTTGTAAGAACTTACAAGTTGCATGTTAAGTGGAGTGAGATGTATTAGTCCTGTATACACTTTTTGCATCGGCTGGGATATTGACGGCATGGCTCCTTAAGTAGTAGTGTGTTAAACCAGTGTCTTGTTATTAAGATTCAATTGCTACCCCTATAATCTATTTATGTGGCTACCAAAGACACCTGATCAAATACTGTACAACAAATTAAATACCTGCATGGAAGGTTAAATATTCAACTTTGAACTAACTTGGACATCAGATTTGAATAATGGCATGAAATAGCTAGTTTTGATTGGTAAGGCTGGTTATTTCTTGAAAGAGTTTAAAAACATTCATTCTGGCTATATTGTGTTTGAGCGGGCATTAGACTGATTTTTAACCAAATGCACAAAACTAGTGAACTTTGATTTACTCAATTAATTTCATTTTCTTTACAATTATCAGGTTCCTTTAAACATAACTGAAAAGTGGATGACGTTTCTGTGGATTATCTAATCTGAGAAAAATCATGGCTTTGGCTGGTTGTCCTGACTCCTTTCTGCACCATCCTTACTACCAGGTTGGTCCATTATTCATTTGCCTTGATTATTGTTTCTGTTACTGACAAAAATCAAAGTAAGGGTGCAATGGTTATCAAATAAATAATATGGGTGGAATATGAGTCAGTAATGATTATCCAGTATTGGATTTGTTCACTCCTATATTTGGACTCCGGCACATACAGAGTACACATCTCATAAGAATAAGTAGCTTTGTAAGATTTCTGAAACACCTCAAATGCCCATATCTTAAAGTTTTTCTTGCAACTGACTTGGTGCTGGAAGTGGAGTGGAAAGGTAGCTGAAAGCATGGTTGACGAGATGGGTTTTAAAGCAGATTTTTAAGACATAGAAGTAGGGGCAAGGCAGAGGATACTCTGGGATAGATTTCTGGAGAGTGCGGGCACAATGCCTGGATACTCATTCAACAATGATACATTTCATTTGATAGCACCTTGCTTGTTAAGAGGACATCTCAAAGTGATTCAGGGGCTAAACTGTCAAGTAGGATGGAATAGACAGAAAGTAGTGGCTGGGGCTATAGGCTTATGTAGGTAGGGGGGCATTTGAAAGTGAGAATGAGAATTTTGAATTCTGTCTGCTGCGGATTGGGGAGCCACCAGAGCCAAGTGAGAAAGAGGATGATGGGCTCTCAGATTGATGTAGGAATGGTGGTCTAAAGAGTTTGCAGCTTTTATAGGTAGAAGATGGCATGCATCAAACAGGTCGATCACACCTAAGAGTATTGAAGGCATAAATGAGATTCTTAGTAGTGTGTTAGGAGAGGTGGAGGCGGGCAGTGTTGCAGAGTCAAGTGAAAACAAAGTGAGTGTGAGCCTGGATGAAAAATATGAAGAATAATTCTAAGTGGAGTAAACACCTGTGTAGATTGATACAGTTATACCTGCTTTGCTGTCTCTTCTAGTATCTATGCTTGCAGGCTAATCATGCCACACTGAGCCCTTTGCTTTCGGTCTCAGCGCCTTTGTAATACATTTATTACAAAATAAATGTAATTTTATGGGATTTTTTTGTGTGTGAGTTTTGTTTGCTGCTCTTGACCCGAGCAGCCCCCTCCCAAAATACCTCCACGCTATTCCCCACCCTTTTCAACTCACACTCAATTCTTCTACAGCCCTAACTGCTTTCTTTTCCACCTGAAGTCTTCTCCAACCTCCCTCTGCTCCACTCTGGGCGTCCTCCACCAAATTCATTGCGGCACTTGTTGATGGTTGTCCCAGAACAGCCACCCAGACTGCCCCATCTCCCATTCTCTGCAAAGCCCTTTCTTCAACTACATCCACACCCTTTCCAACTCTCCTCCCCACTCAAACTCCACAGTTGCTACCCCCCCCTCCCCCCACCACAGTATGCCAACTGTAATCCTCCCCTGCTCTCCACGACTGTTAAGCACTCAGAAACAACCTTGTGTGCAAGGCACTATATAAACGCATTGTTGTCAGTGTCTGAGGTGGGAAGATGCTGACTGGGGCCAAACTGAAGAATTTGGTCTTGCTGTCCTCAAGCTGCAGAACGTTAGAATTCTGCTTGGACTGCATATCTTGGACAGATAATTGGTGAAAACAATAGTGGTCCTGAATTCAGTGGTAGTTGTAGAGCATTGGAGTTGAGTGAAAATATATGTAAGTGGATTCTATGCCTATGGATAATGTCACTAAAAGAAAAAATGTAAATGGTGAAAAGAAGAGGTCTCTGGATAGAGGTGGGTTTAACTGTGGTTGGGTTGGACAGGAGTCATTGGAAAAGACAAAAAACCGAAGCAGCCAGAACAATTACAGTGAAACCAAAAAAGGACCATGGAAGTGGAGCAGGGAGGAGAAGAGTGAAATGATCCAAAGTGCCACAGACATTAAGGAGAACAAGAAGGCAGAGACAGATCTTTAGTTGGACATTGGTAGTGGACCGTGTAAGCTTGGTATAGTTGCAGGGATTCGTAGAGGAAGTGTAAGAAACAAATTTGACAACACCAAAATTACATCTGTTTAAAAGTGATGAGCTTGAAAAGGAAGGATTGTATGGAAATTGGGTTTTACCTGGAGATAGATTAGACCAGTGAGGTTTTCTTCAGGGGAATTATTATGGCAGTTTTGAAGAGATAGGAGGTACTATCATTGGAGAAGGAATAGATAATGACCTCAGGAATGAGGGAAGGATGAGTTGGCAAGAGTGGTGTGGGAAAGGGAACAAGGGAGTGAGTGAGTGGTGGATTTCATGTGGGAGATGAGAGAGATGGGTTTTTGAAGGAATAGGAGTGCTGAGTGGAGGCCAGGTGAGAGGGGGGAAGAGTCGTGGGTCGCAGGAGTAGGTGAAGAATGGCAGTTAAGTCAAGGCAGGCAGAGGGCTAGAAGGGCAGGAAATTGGAGAAACTTTATGGGCGAGATGGGGGTATTGCTTCCTGTTGCAAAAAAAAGTGATAGATTTGATGGCAGAAAGGGGGATGAAGGGGTTAAGGGAAATTAAGTGGTCAGGAAGGCCTATGAGCCAATAAAAATAATCTTTGGAAAAGTTGATTGTTAATATATTTCAGCTCCTGCAACAAAATGTATTGTTTTGTGCATTGGTATGGTGAAAAGATCCAATGCTGCCCATCAGATAAAATTCATAGTTTTCTGATGTATGTGAGAAACTGTTCAGACAGCTTAAATAAATTCAAGTCACAGTTGCTAGATTTAGTTATTTGCTGAATCCATTATTATTTGAAGTCATTATTATCAAATAATATTGCCAACAGCAAAAGCATTTGTACAGCTCCCTTCACGAGGGATAGCGCCCCAGAGTCTATTTATTGAGGAGCACAAAGGTATAAATATGAATTGTAATATATTTGACCATTATCATAAACTCTTAAGAAAGAGGCTCAGAAGGAAACAACCACTTCACACTGAATTTTGTGTGTGTGTGTATAAAATATATATGGAATGGACTACTGAGGTTGAAGATGGGAAAGGATTGGATCAACAAATTGAAGATGGACATGATAACAAAACCTTTTAATGGATATGGGATCTAACATGCAGTTTAAATTTAGATATTTCTGAAATATAGAAAGGTATGGCTGGATGGAGGCTGCTACTCAACATAATTTTTTTGTGAAGTCCTGTAGCATTCGCCTCGCAAGCGAGAAGCCTGGGTTTATTTCCTGGGCAAAGCGAAAAGTTGGACAAATTTCCTTAATCCACATGCCTCTGTTTACCAAGCAGTAAGTAGGAACCCGGTTATTAGACGGTTGGCAAATCACTTTTCTGGGGGTAATAATCCCTTAAAAATAAAACAATGATGATTTAGTCACTCAATCCACAACTGTTTGTAGGACACTGCTGTGTCTAGTTAGCTGCCACATTTTGCCCACACAATATACGGTCAATTCACTTGGCAGTATATTCTATGAAGTGATTTGAGATGTCTCAAGGATGTAATGAAGTGCTATATCAAATGCACTATTATTATTAACTGGTTAGCACAATAGCTGTTTTACTTAGAATTTTATTTTAGCCAGAGTAATGTGATCCAGTTTATCAGAAATCGAAGGCTGGAAATTTCACGTGCAATCCAGCTTTGAGGACATTGACTTTGAAAATACTGTTATCAGAAAGCTCTGCCTCAAGCACATTCCAAATAATTTGTAGGTATTGGGTTCAATTTCACATGTATGTGGATGATTCCCTAACTCTTAACTTAATGTTTCATTCATTGACTCAAATTGCTCCTTCAAGGAATTCAAACAATTATAGGCCCCAAATACTCCATGGGTGTTTACTTAAAAGAAATGACAGATCCTTTTTACAGTTAGGTGAAAATTGTATTATTTCAATCATTATTACCTTCACTGAAATTATGTCATAAATTGTCAATAGAGCTGTGAAAAGACGCTGCCATTTTTGTCTGCTCATCCAGGTATTTTGACACACGAGTAAAGCCATCACCATACTTAAAAGTATCCCAATCAGAGTGAAAGTTCCATACATGCCACTTACATGTGGAAATCCCCATCCCCATGGAATATGGTCTATCCCCCTGGAGAAATGCACCATGTTTGCAAGAGCTAAAGCTTGGAGACTCCAGAATGTGCCAGTTTGGATATTCCTGGAATTTAATCAGCTGAAACAGCATGGCTTGTCTTTAAAAAACATTGTCTGGCAAGCTTCCCTGCTGCTTATCCAAGCTAGGACCACCAAGCTAGGCCTGTAAGGTTGACAGTAGCTGTGTGGGAAAAATCTCAGCCCCCAATGACTGGTCTAACCCTCCAAGTCCTGCTAATGAGCAAGGATGTCTGGTCTGTCATCAGTCCCCGGAGGATTGCAGACGTGCCTGGCTCAGGAAAGGCATTACTAAGATTGCTACTTATGATTGATTTGATTCCAATGCAATGCAAGTCACCTTAGAACCAGTTAATTTCCAAGAAGACCTCGCTTTCCGCTTTCCTACGAGCTTCCTGATGAGGAGCATAGCTCAGCATAAAGTACTGAGCTGTGCTGCTAAACTTTTAACCACATGTAGAGGTTATGAGGTTATTTGCAGTTCTTTTTCTTCCAAATCCAGACATTGTACTCTTTTATTTTTGCAAATTGTTGGTTTCAAGTGGACCTCTATCCAGTTATATCTGCCATTCTTCTGCCACCTGCAACTGGGGAAGGAAATAACCAAAATCACAGTTGAAAAGATAAGCCATAAAAGATAAGCCATTCAAAGATGGGAAGTGGGTGGCAAGACTCGGGCATGTTCAATAGCGCAAAGGCAGAATGACTTAAAGGGGCAAATTGGGCAGAGACATAGAACAGACTGTTATTAGCTGAGCGGTTGGTTGGGGTTGGCGGGATTCTAAGAGATCACAGGTGGAGGTCAGAATCCTGGAATTTCAGCAGCACTATTCTATATCTTGGAATCCCGAATAGTAAGGTCCAGAAATCACAGGATTGAGGATTGCAACCTCTTAATAATAATAATAATAAAAATCCTTTTGATATAACACTTTACATACCTTCTAGACATGATCATAATCTTGCATTTGATGTAGCGCTTTTCAACTTGTATCGACGTCTCAAAGCACTTCACAGAATATACAGGTATCCCGCCCCAACCGCAGTCTCGTCAACCACAAAACTCACGCATCCACGGTTTGCTAAATGCGACAACCCTTGCTAACCATGGCTTACAACCCTTGCTTATTCACGGGTTTTAACACTTAACACTAGCGTTTAGCGCTCGGACCCAGTTGCATCAACCTGCCTCGATGTCATTTCACGCTAGTGTATAGCACTAGGACCCAGTTGTGATGTTGCAATCAACCAGTGACAATGCTTCTCTCTTAGGATTAAGGTAAATACAGTAACATGAATTTATTGTCACTTCTCCGCAGCCTAGCTAGTAAGTTTGGGAGCATTGACTGCCAGGATCTGCAGATCTCTCTCTCTGAAAGTGTATCTCTCTCTGACTCACCTTCTCTCTATTTCACCTTCTCTTTCCCCCCTCCCCCACCCCCCTTCTCTCTGACTCACCTCTCCATTTCACCTTCTCTTCCCCCCCCCTCTCTCTCTCTCTCTCTCTCTCTCTCTGTCTTTGTCTGTATCAGTCAGACAGCCCCTCCAGCCCTCCGTGTCACTCACCACACCTTCTCCGTTGATTTCTCTCTGTAGATCAGTCAGACAGCCCCCGCAGCCCTCCGTGTTACCCCCCCCCCCACCCCCCACAGTTCTGACGAAGGGTTGTAGACCCGAAACATTGACTCCTTTTCCTTTCTCCATGGATGCTGGCTGACCTGCTGAGTTTCCCCAGCAACTTCTGTTTTTGTTTCAGATTCCAGTATCAGTAGTATTTTGTGTTTTGTTTTGTGTTTAGTTTTACGAAACGCGAACTTACTTCCCCTATCCCCATGTTTCCCATAGGGCCCTGCATTTTCCAACCGTGATTTTACCAACTGCAGAGTTTTAGAGGAACGTATCCCCCGCGGTTGGGGAGGGATACCTGTACTGTAAAGTGAATTGACTGTATATTTGTGGGTGAAATGCGGCAGCCAATTGCACACAGCAGTGTCCTACAAACAGTCGTGGATTGAAAATGACCAATTTTTATTATTGTGGGTTTTTTTGGACAAATTATTATTAGGCATGTGGAGTAAGGAAACTTGCCCAATTTAATTTGCTCTAAAATGGTCTGATTGCATACAAGTCTATTAATGTTCAATAATGAATAATTTAGCATTATTTTAAACAACACAACCTGCTACGTAGACAATTGGCATTTCAAGGTACAGTGAAAACCCGTTTATCCGGCACCCTCGGGACCTGGTCAATGGCGGTTAAATCGCGTGCCGGATATTCGGGCGGAAAACCCATCACACAAAAAATTTTTTTTTTTTAATTCAAATTACATTTTTAAAAACAGTGTATTAATAATAAACTAAATAATAGCAGAATATTGTATGGATACTTACCAATAAAGATCAATTACAGTTTATAAACACAGCACACAATCAAAGGGATACTCTCATTTTTTCCTTCCCTCTCTTTCACACACACACACACACACACACACACACACACACACACACACACACACACACACACACACACACACACACACACACAGTCAGTCTGGCATCTCAATGGCTCCAAACCCAACCCCCCTCCTCATTTTCCGCTAAATTAATCAACTCACACCCTCTCTCTTTCCCTTTCTCCACCCACCCACCCTCTCTCTCTCCCTGCCTCTCTGTCAAACCTGGAAGTACACTACCAGCATTCAGAGGTAATCGTACTCTACTCTGTGAAGGAAAAAAAACAGCAGTGCCACCTTCAGGCAGTAGTAGCAGCATTCCGAAATACTGATACAAAGGGAAAAAAATGCTCACAGCTATTGTGCCGGATAAGATCCAGTTAATGGAATGGGGACCTTTTTTTTGAGGTGCTGGTAATACAGAAGTTAAGGTTGATCGGGTTACGGAAAAATGGGCTTTTACTGTACTTTCATAAAATACATCAGAGGCAGATCTAAAGAAATATTGACTGACAGATGTCAGGCTTTCATTGATTTCATTTAATTGATTCATTCATCACATCTAGGCTTGGCTACGGGAACTCTCTCCTCGTCGGCCTTCCCAGCTCCTCCATTCACAAGCTGCAGATTATTCAGAATTCTGCAGCTCATGCACTGTCCTGCACTAGGCTCCACGACCGCATCACTCCCATCCTTGCCCATCTCCACTCTCCCAAAGGGTCGAATTCAAAATCCTCATCCTCACTTTCAAGGCCATTCACAGCCTTGACCCCGCGGCGGCTATCTCTCTGACCTGCTGTCAACAACAACAACTTCAATTTATATAGCGCCCTCCACGCCAGATGGCGTCTCAGAGCGCTTTACAGTAGCGGATCCCGGGACCGAGCCAGGGGCAGGGGCAGAAAGGTGACCAAAAGTCCGGGCGAAGAGAAAGGTCTTCAGCTGTGACCTGAAACCGGGAAGAGGAGGGGTGAGGTGAAGGGAGTGAGGAAGGGAGTTCCAGAGCCTCGGGGCGTAGTGGCTGAAGGCATGGCTGCCGAGGGTGGAGCGAAGGATTCGGGGGACATGGGGGAGGCCAGACCCAGAGGAACTAAGGCAGCAGGTGCTGGATTGGCGGGAGAGAAGATCAGAGAGATAGGGGGTGCAGAGGAGTGTAGGGATTTGAAAACAAGAGTGAGGACCTTGAACTCGATCCTCTCTGGGATAAGGAGCCAGTGAAGTCTGGCAAGGATTGGGGTAATGGGGGAGCGAAGCTTAGAGCGGGTGAGTATGTGGGCAGCAGAGTTTTGGATAAGCTGGATTTTGTGGATTGTGGTGGAGGGGAGACCAGCGAGGAGGGCATTGCAATAGTCCAGCCGTGAGGTGACAAAGGCGTGGACCAAGGTTTCGGCGGCTTTTAAGGTGAGGTATTGCCGGAGACGGGTGATCCATCGGAGATGGTAGAAGGCAGTGCTGGTAACGGACTGGATGTGAGGGAGGAAGGACAGTTGGGGGTGGAACCTGATGCCTAGGTTGCGGACAGGTTCGGAGAGTTTTAGGGGCAGGCCGGGAAGGTGGAGGAAGTGAGAGCCGTGTGAATGGAGACATTGACGGGAGCCAAGGAGTATGGCTTCCATCTTGTCGACATTCAGCTGCAAGAAATTTGTGCTCATCCAGCCCTTGATGTCTGACAGGCAGGCTGACAGAACATCGGAGGACTGGGGGTCACAAAGTGAAATGTAGAGATAGAGTTGGGTGTCATCCGCGTACATGTGGAAGTGTGCCCCATGTCTGCAGATGACGTCCCCAAGAGGGAGCGTGTAGATGAGGAAAAGGAGGGGGCCAAGGATGGATCCCTGGGGTACCCCACAGGTTACTGGATAAGAGCGGGAGGAAAAACCGTTTGTGGAGATGTACTGCTGGCGGTTTGTGAGGTAGGACTCGAACCAGGCGAGTGCGGTCCCACTGAGGTAGATGACAGAGGCCAAGCGGTGGAGGAGGATGGCGTGGTCGACTGTGTCGAACGCAGCCGACAAGTCCAGGAGGATAAGGAGGCAGAGGGAGCCCTGGTCACAGATAGAGAGGACGTCGTTTGTGACTTTCACAAGCGCAGTCTCTGTACTGTGGGCAGGGCGGAAACTGGACTGGAGGGGTTCGAAGAGGGAGTGGGAGGAGAGGTGGCTGGGGTTTGAGGGATCCAGGGAGTGTTTTTTAAGGAGTGTGGGTGATGACGGCAGTTTTGAGGGGGGCAGGGACTGATCCGGTGAAGAGGGACTGGTTGATGATATCAGCCAGCAGTGGGCAGAGGAGTGGGAGCTGGGTGAGCAGTGGGTTAGTGGGGATGGGATCGAGGCAGCAGGTTGTTGACCTCGTAGAGGTGAAAGTGCGTGAGAGGGAGGAAGGAGAGACGGGGGAGAAGGAGTGTAAGAAGGGCGTCGAGGTAGGAGCTGAAGGTGGGGGTGGGGGGGGGGGGGGGTGAGGGGGAATGGGGTGGGGGTGGTAGTGGGAGACGAGAGGCTGGAGGATGATGTTGACTGGCGGATATTGTGGATCTTGGAAGAAAAATTTCCATGACCTCCTCGCATTTCGCATTTGAAGTGAAGATTGAGGAGGCCTGAGGGGGTGCGCGGATGAGGTGGTGGGTGGTGGAAAAGAGGACTTTAGGGTTGTTGTTTGCCTCCAGGATGATGTTGGAATAGTAAACCGTTTTTGCTTGACACAACGAACGGCGGTAGTTGTGGAGTTGCTTGAGCCACAGTTGGTGGTGAACCGTGAGGCCGGTTTTCTGCCACCTGCGCTCGAGCAGCCGGGTTTGGCATTTGAGGGTGCGGAGATGAGAGTTGTACCAGGGGGAGCGGATGGGTTGGAAATAGACCTGGATTTCAGGGGGACGAGAGAGTTGAAGGTGGAGGAGAGGTGATCATGGAGCAGCTGGACAGCTGCTTCAGGATCGCTGTGGGTGGAAGACCAGAGGGGTAGGAGGTCAGAGGATGTGAGGCCATCTGTGAGGGTCTCAGGGGGGAGACTTTTCCATGGGCGGAAAAGTATGGTTGAGGGTTTGGTGGAAGGGAGAGGGATGGAGAAGGAGGCAAGAAGGTGGTCTGAGATGACCTTGTCCGAGATGCTGAGGTCGGAAATGTCAAGGCCATGGGTGATAATGAGGTCGAGGGCGTGTCCACGTTGTGGGTCGGAGAGTTAATGTGGAGGGTGAGGTTTAGAGAGGAGAGGAGGGCAGTGAAATCGAAAGAGGTGGTGCAGGGGGAGTTTAGGTGGAGGTTGAAGTCGCCCATGATGAGTAGGCGTTCAGAGCTAAGGGACGGAGGAGAGGAGAGTGGAGATATCGGAGATGAAAGAGCCAGGGGGTTTAGGAGGACGATAAAGAAGGATTTTTAAGGAAAGGGAAGGATGGTGGAGCCTGAGGTGCTCGAAGGAAGCGAAACAGCCAGAGGAGTAGGGGGAGAGACCAAGGGAGGCATTTGAGATGATGGCTAACCCGCCGCCACGTTGGTTGGGACATGGTGTATGGTGGAAGGTGTAGCCTGGAGGGGAGGCCTCGACTAGAGGCACGGGGTCATTGGGGGAGCGCCAAGTTTCCATAAGCCCAAGAATATCAATGTTCTCATCCAGGATGAGATCATAGATAGTGAGGGCTTTATTGGAAAGGGAGCAGACATTCTGGAGAGCAGTGCGGATGTGTTTGCTGGAGGGGGGAGAGGGAGGAGAGAGTGGTGAGGAGAGGATCTGAGGGTGTGTAGGAGAGGTCTCCCTATCAGCCTGTCTCCCCATCACCTGTCCATCCCCTCCATTCAGAGGGCTCTGGCCTGCTCCATACCACCCGCCTGAACCGTGCTACCATCGGTGGCCGGGCTTTCAGCCTCTCTGCCCCCACACTCTGGAACTCCATCCCGAAATCCCTTTGCCTCACCTCCTCTCCTTCCTCCTTCAAGGCCGGCCTCGACCTTCCTCCGACTGTGCCTTCGCTCCGCTCCTGACTCTTCCTCCTCCCGTACTCTCCTTCCCCCTATCCCTCACCCCCACCACCCCCCCGCTCGGGTCCCAACCTAACTGTTCAGCGCCTTGGGACGTCCTTCCGACTTGAAAGACGCTCTATAAGTATAATTTTGTTGTTGTTGTTGATGATGTCAATCATGATAACTGAACATCCCTTTATAAGGGGGCATTTTCATGAATGATAATCAGTGAGTTTACGGTTCTTATGGGTTACCTGGGCAACCTAATAAACATTTTTTTATATTAAAAAAATTAAAATATCTCTGAAGTCAGAATCTCAAAATTCTCACAACTATTGCAAAAAAAAACTATTTTGCAAGTTATTCAAATGCAAGTAGGCAATTGCAAAAAAAGGTTTGATGGAACATTTGTATACCCATCTATATAGGCAGCGAAAGCTCAACATGAGGTATACTATTGTGTGAAAACATAATGCGTTTATCCATTGCTACTAAATGGTGAATACATTTTCAGGTAGAGTAGGATGGAATAATGTCAGCACCGACATTATAGGCATTACTTCATTGCACATCAGCACATTTTAAGAAGTAACAAAACTGGGTAACTGAAATATTTTGCCAAATACGACAAAGACCCATAGATGGGATAAACTTACTTCCACAGATTCCATGATTCACAGGTTTCTTTAGAATAAAATACATCTCAAAGTGCTTTACAGAATATACTGTAAAGTGAATTGACTGTGTATTTGTGGGTGAATTGACTGTATATTTATGGCAGCCAATTGCGCACAGCAGTGTTCCACAAAAAGTAATGGATTGAAATGACCAATTTTTTTGGGAGGGATTATTATTAGGTGTTTGGTGTAAGGAAACTTGCTCAAGGTTTCGCCCTGCCTGGAATTGAACCCAGGTCCCTCTCTCTTGTAAAACAAGTGCTCTAACCACTGAGCTACAGGACTGACTCCTTTGTCACAGAGGTAGATTGGATAGTTCAAGGCCCTGCAGGGATTTGAATGTAAATGGTAGATATTGTAAATGGTACTTCTTGTTGAGTTACAAAACTAAGATGCTTGCAGTAGTATTGGACTCAAGAAATCTCATTGTTCAATTTTTAGACTAAAGCAAAACCTCTTCCCAATGTGAAAGATGCTGTACAAATGTAAATTGTTGTTGTTTTCTTTAAGTGTGTGTGTGAAACATACAAACATACAAACACATACTGTTTGTATGTGTGCATGTTGGGGTGGGGGAAGATAATGTATACTATATGTACCCCTGACTCATGAGGCATTGGGGTTTGTACTTTGAACTGAAATTACGACTTTGGGTTTTGCTCAAAGATCAGGAAACTACCAAGCTGGCATCTATATGCAATTTTCTACTTAAATTCTAAATACAAAACTTTCTAAATCTGAATGATCAGATAATGATCAATTTCAACAGTTAAAGATTGCACTGTAATACAACACCTCATGTTACTCTCCCAACCCTTGTTATATTCTTTGTGGAGACCTGTGGCTCAGTGGTTAGAGCACTCGCCTTACAAGTGAGAGACCTGGGTTCAGTTCCAGGCAGGGTGAAACCCTGGGCACGTTTCCTTACTCCACATACCTAATCATAATCCCTCAAAAAAAAATTGATAATTTCATTCCACAACTGTTTGTGGTACACTGCTGTGCACAATTGGTCGCCGCATTCCCCCCACAAATATAGTCAATTCACTTTACTGTATATTCTGTGAAGTGCTTTGAGACATCTAGAAGATGTGAAAAGCACTATATAAAATGAAGGATTATTATTTATGGAAATCTTTGAACCAGGAGCGCCATCTAGTGTATGACTTTGCCTTTTAATTGATTTTGAAAATTGTAATTTAAATTACCTTTCATTTTACTGTTTCTATTTTTCTTCCCACAATTATTCCATATTTTGCTTGAAAGTTTGTAACATCCTTAATGTACAACTGATCACTAAAGTTTTACTCTAAATCCATCCCATTAGAAGATCTTCATAGAATAGTTCAACACTATTGTAGAAATTCACTTTTTAGGTTCCTAAGGTTTGCTTTCTATATCATTACCATTTCATTTAAATGTTTACATCTCCACAATACTGCTGCCTGATTATGGGATGATGAAAATATATGCACAATTAAATTGTTATCTGCTAATTATCTACAGTATAGTTGAATCTCATTGCTACCTGTCCTTTTTTTAAAAAAAATCACTTGCACAGAAGAGACAAAGTTACATTTTTAGAGTTTACAATGTCAGATTTGATGGGGGTTTTTTAAAAAAGGGGATCCTATGATCAAAGGATGTTTTGGCCTAACTAGGAATTTGTGAAATGATATTAATTGCTTAAGGAAGCTCCCAACAATTTGGTTGGACATGAGGTTCCATGAAGATTATGATAGATAGAAATGCTTGGTAAAATTGTCTCTGATCCGAGGGAGTCCCCAGCACAAATCATTCGTATCAGCATTTCTTAGTTTTTTTTCTCCCATTTCTCTACTCTCTTCTGAAAGTATTCTCATGAGTACCAGGTATTTTCTACAATTTTTTTCAAGCACTGAAGTTGGAGAGTAAATATTGGGATGTTTTCAGCTGTGGAATGGCAGCCTATTCCTGTTTCCATACTCTTCTAGCAAAGTAGCTAAATAGCAATCAGGAATGGGACCACTAACTGAAGATTGATTTTACTCTCTTTGGCCGAGAAATGTAGAAAATAATTATCTCCACCACTGACTTGCCTTTGATCAGTTTTGTTGCATATTAGCTTTAACAACATAAGTGGCAATTAAGTATTGGCTAACAATAAAAGGATTCTGGTAAGAGTGACTTGAGAGAGTTTTGAGGGAGAGTGAGAAAGAGGTGATTTGAACGAAGTTGAATTGTAAAGTTTGCATTAAAGATTTGAGTGAATCTACGTTGCGTTCTATGGATTAAATAACATTACATGGTATCAGAAGTGAAAACGGAACCTGGAGTGAAACTGACTGGGAGGTAGGGAACGGCGATATATCGGTATATCGCTAAAACCCGATATGATTTTCATATCGGTATGCCAATATAGACATTCCGAAAATATCGATATATCAAAAAAACGATATATCGAGGTAAAAAATCGGGATGCGAGCACAATCAACTACAAGACCCAGAATGCTCATGTCTATACACAATGCACAGACCGAGGTGCAAAGCCGCCATCTTGTATTCATAGTCCTCGAATACAATATACAGGTATGCAAGGGGTGGGGGGAGAGAGACGGATGTGGGTGGGGGGGGGGTGAGGGGGAGAGAGACTGCTGGGGGTGGGGGGGGTGAGGGGGAGAGAGACGGCTGGGGGGGGTGAGGGGTGAGGGGGAGATAAGGGGTGAGGGGGAGAGAGACGGCTGGGGGGAGGGGGAGATAGACGGCTGGGTGGGGGAGAGGGGGAGAGAGACGGCTGGGGGTAGGAAGGAGAGGGGGAGAGACGGCTGGGGGTAGGAAGGAGAGGGGGAGAGACGGCTGGGGGGGGAGGAGAGGGGGAGAGAGACGGCTGGGGGGAGGAGGAGAGGGGGAGAGAGACGGCTGGGGGGAGGAGGAGAGGGGGAGAGAGACGGCTGGGGGGGGGAGAGAGACGGCTGGGGGGGGGGGGAGAGAGAGACGGCGGGGGGTGGGGGGAGGAGAGGGGGAGAGAGACGGGTGGAGGGAGAGAGAAACGGCGGGCGGGGTGGGGGAGGGAGAAAGAGACGGCTGGGGGGGTGGCGGGGGAGAGAGACGACGGGGGTGGGGGGTGCGAGAGAGGGACGGGGGGGGGGATAGACGGGGTGGATGTGATAATATACAGATAGATAGAGATGGGGGGGGATGTGAGAGAGGAGAGAGGGAGAGAGACACACAGACAGAAAAACACAGAGATGGAGAGAGAGAAAGATATTTGCCTCCTGAGAAGATAGGCCCGGAATGCGCGTGCACTCCGATGCGCGCGCGCGCATGCGCAGTACGAAAAAACTGAAAATATCGATATATCTCGGTATGAGCCAACCGATATATCCATATCCGGAAAATTCCCATATCGCCGTTCCCTACTGGGAGGGAATACGGATTGAAAACCAAAATGCAAAGAGAAACAGAATTAAATGCTATTGCATGACTTCCAAACAGACTTGGTATGTGTAGATACCAAGACAACTGAAACTGTTTGAAAGTCTAAGGCACAATTGACAACGGTTTGAAAGAGACTTAAACATTTTGGACGAGCAGCAAACATAATGAAACTGGAACAGCAGACTGTGATATTTTTTAATGTAGCAGGCGAGGAAGCAAGGGAGTATTTTGCAATCCTAGAAAGATACATGAACATGCCATTGAATGAGGTGATGAAAATTATGTGAGAACGATGTTGTGGAAAAGAGAATGATAATTGAGCGATTTAAGCTTGGAACAAGAATACAGGGTCCCACAGAATCACTCAATCAGCACTGTGCTGTACGGAGAACCCAAAGTAAAATTTGCAACCACAGAACATTAAGAGACAAACTGATTCGTGACCAGAGATAGTAGTTGACATAAATTATACAAAATTAAGAGAAACTTGAAAAAAGGGACCTGAACTAGCCAACAGGCAAAGTTGGGATGATACAGATGAAGGGTATGAAGTGCAGAGAATATACAGGCCAAGAGGGAGGCCGAACAGAATAGACAAATGTGACAAATAGGGATTAGAACATCGTATGAAGAGATGTCCTGCAGAAGAAAAAGAATGCTATCAATGTAAAAGATATGGGCATTATACAAGAGAATACAGGAACAGACAAGAATATGTAGGGAGATATAATAGATTTCAATCACAGGAACAAAGTCAAACAGAACGAAAAGTGTACAAGGGGTCAAATAACCTGAGGAGAAACAGAATTGGGCAAATTAAATCAGAAGAATATGAAAGGACGGATAGCTCAGATACAGAATCCAATGAAAGTGAACAAGATGAGTACCTCCTCGAAGCAGTGCAACTCATAAAGAGCGTACACACAAGAAAAAGAGAAAAATGAGTGGATAGTATCTTTAGGGTGTGGAAAAAAAAGTAAGCAACGTAATTCAGTGCAAATTAGATATAGGAGCATAGGTCAGTGTAATGGCATGGGAAGAATATATAAAGTTGGGAGAACCAAATAAGGAAAGAATGGAGAAAGGGCAAGGTAAACTAAGGGTGGTATAACAAAAAAAAATGTCAACAATGGGCAGAGTTGGGATAGACGTGATATACAGAGGGAGACTATAGAATCAAATTCTACATTGTAAAAATAAAAGCTGACACTTTATTAGGAAGATAAAATAAAAAATCTACACGCTTCCTCTTGGGGATGTGATCCGCAGACATGGGGCACACTTCCACATGTACGCAGATGACACCCAACTCTATCTCTCCACTTCACTTTGTGACCCCCAGTCCCCCGATGTTCTGTCAGCCTGCCTGTCAGACATCAGGGGCTGGATGAGCACAAATTTCTTGCAGCTGAATGTTGACAAGACGGAGGCCATACTCCTTGGCTCTCGTCAACGTCTCCATTCGCACGTCTCTCACCTCCTCCACCCTCCCGGCCTGCCCCTAAAACTCATCGAACCTGTGCGCAACCTTGGCATCAGGTTCGACCCCCAACTGTCCTTCCTCCCCCACATCCGGTCCGTCACCAGCACTGCCTTCTACCACCTCCGACTGATCGCCCGTCTCTGGCAACACCTCACCTTAAAAGCCGCCGAAACCTTGGTCCATGCCTTCGTCACCTCTCGGCTGGACTATTGCAACGCCTTCCTCGCTGGTCTCCCTTCCACCACAATCCACAAAATCCAGCTTATCCAAAACTCTGCCGCCCGCATACTCACCTGCTCTAAGCTTCACTGCCCCATTACCCCAGTCCTTGCCAGACTTCACTGGCTCCCTATCCCAGAGAGGATCGACTTCAAGATCCTCACCCTTGTTTTCAAATCCTTACCTCTCTGATCTCCTCTCCCCCCAACCCAGCACCTGCTGCCTTCACTCCTCTGGGTCTGGCCTCCTCCATGTCCCCCGAGTCCTCCGCTCCACCCTCGGTGGCTGTGCCTTTAGCCACTACGCCCCGAGGCTCTGGAACTCACTCGCTTTGCCTCGCCCCCTCTCTTCCCAGTTTCAGGTCACAGTTGAAGACCTTTCTCTTCAACCGAGCTTTTGGTCATGTTCCTGCCCCTGCCCCTGGCTCGGTCCCGGGATCCGCTACTGTGAAGCGCTCTGAGACGCCGTCCGGCATGGAGGGCGCTGTATAAATCGAAGTTGTTGTTGTTGTAAAAAATTGGAATGTTAAAAATTAATGGGAATGTGAAGTTAGAGGAAAGTGAACCGAGGGAGACAAAATAAAGAGTTGGACATGTAAACAGGTGCTCAGAAAGACAGGATTAAGGAAAGAAAAATTGAGCTCACAGGTACAGAAACAAAGAAATTAAAATAAACAAGGATAGGGCCCACCAAAGAAAAAAAGGCTTCAGAGGAAAAAGCTAAAAATGGAGGGCTAGATCCCCCAACAATTGGAAGGGAAGATAAGAGCCCCACATCTCATTGGGTAAAAGATGAAAAGGAAAAATATACAGAGGAACATCATGGAAGATCAAACAAAGAACAATAAAAAAAACAACAGGAGAAAATGGAACAGCAGAAACGGTGAGAAGAACAAGATGTGGAAGAGAAATAAAAAGATCACAAAGAGTGACCGGAGAGAGAATGAGAAAGAGGTGATTCGAAAGAAGTTGAATTGTAAAGTTTGCATTAAAGATTTGAGTGAAACTATGTTGCGTTCTGTGGATTAAATAAGTTTAGCTAAATCCGAGTAAATGATCTTCCTGTTGGGTTATTCAACATTAAACATTCAGCTGAAGCATTGCAGAAGTGTTGGTTAGATTAACCTTACTTAGACAGGACTTTTTTGTCCAGCACCATTGTTTGACACAAACTATTCACACTAAATTACAGTTGTTAATGCAGTACTTGCATAAGAGAGGCCCTGCATTCTATCATTTGTGATTTGGCCTATTCTTTCATGGGTTGGCCCAGTTTGAACAATTGTCCTGCTTCTGTTGGTTAACCTTCGTAAAGTAATCTATTCTGAGGTATTTCTACAGTGAAACTTCTGGCCAGAGCATTTGCCTTGTAAACTTTGGCCCTAGCCCTGGTCCTCTCTATTAGATCCTTTTCGCTTCACACAGAATTTAAATTACAGTTGTTAAGTTAGTTTAACAACTGGGGGTAAACCCAGTTTCGCCGACAAAATATACAGTCAATTCACTTTAAAGTATATTCTGTGAAGTCTTTCAGGCGGCTCGAAGAAGTAATATGGTGTTATATCAAATGCTAGGATTATTGTGGAGTTCTGTAGCTCATTGGTTAAAGCACTCGTCTGGCAAGCAAGAAACCTGCCGGACGAGTGTTTTCATGGGATTCATTCTAAACCCTTTGAGTTTCATTTGGCGCAAAGTTGAGCAAGATTTCTTACTCCACATGATTCTGTTTTACTCCATTTGGTGGATCGCTTTTCTGGGGGTAATAATTCCCTAAAGAAAATTGATCAATCCGCAACTGTGTGTGGGACACTGCTGTGTGCAATTGGCAGGATATCAAATGCAAGTAATATTGTATTATTTATTATTAAACACCTGGAATAGGTTGCCATGGGTGGTGGAGGCCAGGGCAATGGACTCATTTTAAAGAACAGCAGCTTGATGTTGTGATAAGAAGATGGTAGTATTGGTATTCTGGAAGAATGAGAGAAAATGGGCTGAAGAGCCTACTTCATCCCATCTGTAGTTTTATGATAGGCTTTTCCAACAAATTGGTAAATCATGAATAATTTACACACCCACAAATTTTGAGCATCCTTTTAACAAACCCTTGTGTCTTGAATTTCAAGGAGAAATACAACCAATTTGTTTAGAATGTAGATTATAAATTCACTTCTTTTTCCAGGACAATGTAGATCGGACTACAGCACGCAGACCAAGAGAATTGATTGGAACTGGTTTTCAAAGTTCATCAAGCCATAATTCACCCAACCATCAAGGTTAGTGGTTTTTTAATCAACTGTCATATGTATGAGGGATTGGTAATGCTGTTTTTTTTTTAATTCTACATTTTAATCTGATGCACAACTGAGCACATTAGCAACAAGTGGTCCACGTGCCAATTGCAGAATTAAATCGACAAGGATTACATGAGGAGTTTTTCTTCACTGCAGGAAAGAAACAGCTCTAGATGTTCTGCCGTGTTGGTACCTTCATATCTTCAACGATTTTGGCAGTTTTTCCTACCTATGGTTGTCTTTGCCTCTTTTGTTGACCTTATTTGGTGTGTTTGCATTTGTTTTTGTGTTCGTTGTCTCACTGTGTCGATAGAACAGTCTGTTTGAAGCAATATGTAAAGTGCTGCCAAGCCTGCTTAATCTTGGATGCTTATGATTGCTGCCTGTGATCTGTCAAAACATTACTTCAACTAGTACAAAATGTTTTCCATGCCTTCTGTAAAATTGAGTCAAAAAAATCAGTATTGTCATTATTATTAAGCTAATATATCAAGTTCATATTTTAAGTGTGCGAGAGATGGCTAACATCTTTCATTTTGCAATTGAAACAATGAGGAATGGGATAGTATTTATAAAATTGAACCTGTGTGTAGAGAGAGAGCTGCACATTTATTAATGGAAGGTATAAATGTTACTTATAATAATAATAATCCTTACGTTGAAATAGCGCTTTTCATGTCTTCTAGATGTCTCAAAGCGCTTCACGGCATATACTGTAAAGTGAATTGACTGTATATTTGTACATGAAACGTGGTAGAATTTATACATTTCAGCAATAATTTCAACAAATTAACAGCTCTGCTGTCATTTAAAGCACAGCTCTTTTTATGTCTTAAGTCATCTGTTTCTATGCAATGATCATGGCTTCAAATCATCTTCCCAATTTACATCATGGAAGCCTCATTCCCATGACATCGTCATCAACAACAACAACAACTTGCATTTATACAGGGCTCTCCACACTGGCGACGCCTCAGAGTGCTTGACAATAATTCTGGTTTTACCAATAATGCACAATTCTGAAATTGCAAGCTTTTGCTTTAGGGTCTGTAAGCATTTAAGTTGTTAATTGTTGAATAGCACTATTCTTCATACAAAGAGTCAGTCAGTTCCAGCTTAATTGAGCACCAACAACAAAATTACACTTACATGTTAGGAGAACATCCCAGGGAAGGGATTTGGGGTGACTGATGGGACTGTCTGCTCCCACCCTGTGGAATTCCATCCCCCAATCCCTCCGCCTTGTTTCTTCCCTTTCTTCTTTCAAGGCCGGTTTGAAGACTTTCCTCTTCGACCGTGCCTTTTGCTCCCCCCCAAATTTTTCGACCTTCCCTACGTGTTCCACCCCTTCCCGAACACTCCCCTCCTAGCTTGGGTCACACGCCTCCTGTGCAGCGCCTTGGGACGTCCTCCCGATGTGAAAGGCGCTTTATAGG
The DNA here is from genome assembly GCA_035084275.1 of Hydrolagus colliei. NCBI lineage: Eukaryota > Metazoa > Chordata > Chondrichthyes > Chimaeriformes > Chimaeridae > Hydrolagus > Hydrolagus colliei. Next base: position 128,586,190 of record CM068743.1, read on the forward strand.
TTTAAGTTGTTGTTGTTGAGGGTCATGAGGCAGGACTTGAAAGAGGCCAGGAAGGGAATGAGACAGAGGGACTGCGGGGTGGAATTCCAGAGGTTAGGGGCAGAGTGGCTGAAAGCTCTCCCATCAATGATGGGGCGGGGGACATGGAGCAGGCCGGTGGAAGGAACCAGGTAGGCAGTGGGTAAGGAGGTCGCAGGGGTAGGGTGGGGTGAGGCCATGAAGGTGAGACTTGGATGTTGGGGGAGGAAAGACAATTGAGGATCGAACAAGACACCTAGGTTCCTGATTGGTGAGGTTGAATGTATAACCATGGAGGTTGATGCTGCCAGTGCCTGATGCAGAGCTGCCAACCAGTAAATTTTTGCCGTATTTAGTACGGTAAATTGAAGTAAATACGGCAGTACGATTTTTCTTGTAAAATACGTTTTTTGGAAAATCCGAACTGTTCCATGCTCTGTTTGTCTCTCCTTCTCTCTGACTCTCTCTTTCTCAGTCTCTCTCTCTCTCTCTCTCTCTCTGTGTCTCTTTCCCTCTCTCTGTCTGTTTCGGTCGCGCTCTCTCTCTTTCTTTCTCTCTGTCGCTCTCTGTATCTCTCTCTCTCTCTCTGCCTCTCGCTCTCCTTGCCTTCAATAGCAGTGCTACCTACCTTATGCCTTCGCTGGTACACTGTAAATGTTAGCACTAGGCTAGGCGTAAGGCATTACTGGGAACAATTTTTTTCACATACGGAAACACAGTAGGGACCTCCCGCTTAACGCAATTTTTGCTTAACGAGGGGTTTTGAAGTCCCATTTTACTTGGCATCTTTTCGCGCTGTAATTTGTTTGTTAAGTACCAGTAGGTTCTGGGGAAAATACTTTTTTTACAACAAAATACTGTTTTTAGCTCTTAGGAGTACTTTGTTTTGTTAAAAAATGTTGGCAGCTCTGCTGATGTGTGAAAATGCTGGCGTGAGCCAATCAGGATGGCCTTGGTCTTGTTGACATTCAACTTGTTGACATTCAACTGTAGAAAGTTAGCTCTCATCCAGGACTTGATATCTGATAGGCAGTCTGTCAGGACAGCAGTAGTACTGGAGTCGAGGGTAGAGGCAGAAAGATAGAGTTGGGCATCACCTTTTAAGATTAGGATGAGAAGAATATTGTCTCCTAGTCTGTCTCCAACATCAACTTTCATACATATTCCTGTTGCTATTAGAGATTTGCCGACATCAGAAAATATCTAATGCTGTTTGTATTTTTTAAATCTTGCCGGTTTTAGGGAGTTGCTGGCTTTCAGAATGTTGGTTTATTGAGATTTTACTGTATTGATTTGGTTAGTTTCTTTTTTCATATTTTTTTCAAGCTTATGCTGAACTTCTTGCTCATCATCAGGCCTAAACTGATACTTATCTGCCGGGGCATTCTTCCTCAAAATCTAGTTTGTCTCCACAAACGGCTTCTCTCCAGCCCCCATACTGTCTTGTGCGGCTTTCCTCAGGGCTCTGTCCTCGGTCCTCTCCTCTTCAACTGGAACTGCAGGATCAACTTCCACATGTATGCGGATGACACACAACTCTTGTCTCTGCCTCCACCCTCAACTCTGCCAAATGTCCTAACGGCATTTGGCAGAAAATCTTAAGTCCTGGATTGAGAGCTAACTATCTCTAGTTGACCATCAACAGGGTCAAGGCCCTTCTGATTGGCTCCCACACCCCAGTCATTGGCAACATCACCATCCATGGATGTGCACTCCACCTCACTGAACCAGTCCAGAAGCATGGCACCTTATTTGACCCTCAATTGCCTTTTCTGCATGATATCTGTGCCATGACCTGCTCTGCCTTCCCCCACCTGCGCAATATTATCTGGCTCCACTACTGCCTCTCCCCTCAGGCCGCCAAAACACTCATCCACAATTCATCACACTACCCCCAACTCCCCACTGGTTGGCCTTCCCAACTCTTTCCTCCACAAGCTGCAGATCATCCAGAACATTGAAGCCCATGTCCTCTCCCACACCAGTCTCGGTCACCCTATCACTCCCACTCTCACTGGCTCCCCATCTCCCAGGGGTTAGAGTTAAAAATCCTTGTCCTTACCATCCACGGCGTTGCTCCTTCCTTCCTCTGTGACCCACTAACCAATTATCAACCAGTCTACCCACTCCGCTATTTAGACTCTGGCTTGCTCAAAGTCAACCACCTGGCCCACTATCGGCAATTGGGCTTTCAACCTCTCTGTCTCCACCCTTTGGAATTGCATCCCACATTCCATTCACCTAACTCCCTGCCTTGCCTCCTTCAAGGCACATCTCCTACCCCTAACCTACCTACCCTCCACTCCTCCTGATTTAGCTCCCTGCTTGGGTCCCAATCCCTGACTATCCAGCACTATGGGATGCCCTCCTGACATGAAAGGTACTATACAAATGAATATCAACAACAACAAAATTACATTTATAGAGCACCTTTCACGTTGTGAGGACGTCCCAAGGCGCTGATGATGGAAATACAAATCTGTAGAGTATCAAAGATCATTTCGGATGGACTAGATTATTGGGCTGGAGAAAGCCTTTGATATGACGGCAAGCAGAACTTTGATTTGTTGGTCGGGTGTCTTATCCATGCAGAAAACCTTTAAGAGTATCCAAACCAGGCTCGATTTTGCATAGGTATGCCACCTACCTAAAGAAATTTCTATCTCTGGAATTAAATGCTCGCTTTCTCCCTGGAGGGAGACATCTGCATGACAAATTTTGTAAACAGCTTCTAGGTACAGACAAAGTCCTGACCACAACATCTTGCATTTACGTAGTATCCTTTGCCACCTCCATCTTCAAACTCTTGAGGCCCCAAATAAGTGATCACTCTGATACTCTGTCCCTTCCCCTCACCCCATCCTACCCAGATCAAGATCCTCACCATTGAGCCCTCACTTCACTTAACTGGGTTTGAATTTGACAGGCAGCAGGAATTCCCTGCCTGCTTCCCCGGTGGGCAACACAGCTCAGCGTGAAATGCGCAAGAGCATTGCTCACCATCTCCGGAGCGCAAAGCTCCTGTGGCTCAGTAGTTAGAGCACTCCCCTTACAAGTGTGTCACCTGTGTTCAAATCCAGGCAGATCAGGTCAAAGCAAAATCTTGGGCAAATTTCCTTACTCCACACACACACCTAATAATAATCCGTCCAAAAAATATAGAATAAATATTGGTCATTTCAATCCATGACTGTTTTGTGGGGACACTGCTGCGTTTCGCCCACAAATATACAGTGAATTCACTTTACAGTATATTCTGTGAAGCGCTTTGAAACATATAGAAAACGTAAAAAGCACTATATCAAATGCTGGGATTATAATTTATTATAATTCCAGAGACTATTTGGCAAGAGCCAAAGCATAGAGACTCCACAGAGTGTACCTTGGGTTACTGATGTTACCTGGTAAAATCGCACAGCTTGTCAATGTGAGCATTGTCTGGCAAACTTCTTGCTGCTTGTCCAGCTAAGACCAACTTGGTTCTCAGGGCTTTGGGTTTGCAGGGTTAATGAGTGCTGATTGAGAAGAATCACTGCTCCCAGTGACTGGTCTGTGCCTTTAAGTCATGCTGAAGAGCCAGGTTGCTTGGATTTTCATTAGCAAAGCCCTGGGCAATTTCTGAGACAGAGGATTGATTCTATTCTGACATTGTTTGCCAGGCGTGTCACCTTGGTCATATTGTATCTCACTTCATCCACTAAGGAGGATGGATTGTCTGACAAGTGTAGATTTGATCCCAAGTGCAGTATGGCAGGCAGCCAGAACTTCCTGCAAGCTTCCTAATGAACAGCCTCGCATGAAATATGCCAACATCCTTCAATCCCAGCGCAGACATGCATCTCCCCACATTGAGTGATGGTTTCACCATTCAGAGATGAGGAACTGCTTACCTCTGAATACCAATCAAGGTGGATACCAATCCCTGGATATGTGTTCACTAAACCCAACTCGGGATAGCCCTAGCATTAATAATCCTAGCATTTAGAATAGGGCCTTATCACATCTTCAAGGTGTCTCAAATTGCTTCACAGTATGTAGTGTAAAGTGTATTGCTGTACTCTGAGTGAAATGCAACATCTAAATGTGCACAGCAGTGTCCCACAAACATTTCTCAATTGATTGACCAAAGAATTCTTATATTTGTGGGGGGAAAAAAAGGAAGGGATTATTAACCCCCTGGAAAAGTGATTCACCCATCGACTAACACTCGGATTCCTATTTACTACTTGGTGTTTGGTGTCAGGAAACCTGCCTAATGTTTTGTCCTGCCTGGGAATCCAACCCACGTCCTCTTGCTTTTGGAGGCATGTGCTTTAACCACTAAGCTACAGCCTCTACCAGTAGGCTAGAGTTCAGCTTCCCAGTGGCTGTTTCCCCAATTCACAAATCCACCTCACTGCTTAATCATGTACTTTACAAATGGCTTGAAAGAAATCAGTGGAAACCCCTCCACTTCATGGCCGTCGTTCAGAACCATGTCGCCAAGCATGGTCACATAGCAGGTATGATAAAGCAGTTGAACATAAATGCAATCTAAAAGTGCATTTTATAGAGAGGATAGCTGAATGTTAACAATACTTAACTCACCATATTTGATGCTTGCCACAGCGTATATCAAACTGTTTGCTTGCTCTGGCTGAATCATTACCAAGATAGATTTCCATTTCTAGGCCATTGTTTACTTGTGACCTTAACTCCACCTCACTACTGCCGAAACCCTTATGAAAGCTGTTTGATCCTTTTAAGAATAGATTTTTCTAATGTTCTCCTCCCTATCTAAATCATTTTCCATTTCTGGGCACTTTTAAGGCTTCAGCAGTTGCAGTTTAGTTATGGAAAGGCACTCTTTGGAACAAAGTTTCTCCCATTCAACCTCACCTGAAGTCCCAAGTTCAACAGAGGACTTATCGTATCAGTGTAAATGTTTACCTTTGCATACCTGTTGCCCTTAAGGACACCCTGATTGTGATTGCCAATTGTAGCAGCTAGTGGTGAATTGTAGACAATATAGTGCTGTAGACGCACGCCAGCAGGAACAGGATGGGCACTGTCCACGTTGGATTTCTGTAGCTCGTGAAGAAAACACTTCCATTGCATCAGTCTGGATTGGAATGAAGTCTCCACTTGAGAGTAAAAGGTCAATATTGTTAATCTGCAACAACCAACCCTCTTGGTTTTCACCATTTAGTGCTACATACCCAATCTACCATCAAGATTAATGAAAGATTTAAAGGGACTACATACATCCTTGCTTTTTTTTGCATTAATCTTGAAATTGATTTATTTTCAACAAATTGAAATGGGAATGAATCATACTGTGACTTTAGGACTTTCATTACTTTTGGTTGATCACGGTACTGTGTTTTTGGAGATGAGCATCATTTAACAGCAATTAACTAGTGAACCACCTTCGCATTGTTTTATCATCTCTGCATTGACCTGATGTATATGTTCAAAATGGAAGCAAAAAAATTTATCATTTTACGTGCGCTGAATAAATTTAAAACTCTAATTTCCTGGAAATTATAGAAAGTAATTGTGTTGGTTTTAGTACTTAGATTGTGTTATATTTCAGTAATGTAGCATTTTTATAAAAATCAATGAGTGTTGTTACTTCAGTGTTTTACATCAGACTCCCTTTGCAGTGCATTTGGACTATATTGAGAATACTGTGAAACAATTTAGATTCTCGGTCAATGTGCTTTCAGTTGAATTAGTTTCCTCAATATTTACAATGTTATCCATTGTGATGCTTAATCTCCTGTTGAAAAAAAAGTAGAATAATGCTGTTTTTGTTTTGTCTATTTCTGTCTAATTGATTGTTTTCATTTAAACAGAGCTAGTTATGTTCAATGGGTGAAATTAATTATGTTCTAAGAAATGTCTGAGGGAGTCAATCTTAGATGTATACTACTTAAATCAGACTGTTCAGCATCCATCGGCTGTTAATTTAGTTCTCTAAATCTATAAGGCCCACTTACCAAACTCGGGCTCAGTGATATGTTCATAACTTGTTGTGCCAAGATAAATACAGGTAGATCCCGCTGAACTCGGTTAACGTTTGTTCGTTATTACATTGTTGATACATTGGGAACATATACTTTACAATATATTCTGTGAAGCGCTTTGAGACATCTAGAAGATGTGAAAAGCGCTATATCAAATTCAAGAATTATTATATTAATTTAACGTTTGGTATTACGTCATTCGCCAGCGGGTGGAAAGGGGGCGCGATGGCACTAGGACCTGGGAGTGAGCCAGGCCGGCAGCGAGAGAGAGAGCCAGCTGGCAGCGAGTGAGTCAGACCGACAGCGTGAGTGAGCCGGGCCAACAGTCAGGGAGCGAGTGAGTCAGCCGGGCAAGCGGTCAGGGAGCGAGTATAATTTAAAAAAATAAAATGTTGACAAAAAAGTGTCCAAAATAACTTAACTCCAGTTTTTACATTCATTCTTAGGGAAAAATGTATTCGCTTAACGTTTCGCTTAAAATCGCACTTTGCAAGACCCAAACTACGACGTTAAGCAGGGTCTACCTGTATCATGAAATTGGTTTTAAAAAAAAAGGACAGAAAAATCATGTTTATAAATGCTCACTCTTGCTTTCATCGGAAAAGGTTCTAAATAGCAAGACTTTAAGGTGATATTAAGAATCTACAAAATGTTTAGTGGGTATAGGTTTGGATAATATAATAAATTAAAAATTGTATTGCCAAGTTGCTAACTTTTTATCCACAAAATAAAAAGGTATTTTGATTTTATGTTTGCTGTCAAAAAAGAGAAGCATTGTGGAGAATAAAAACACATGACCAAAAAAGTGAATTCAGTGAATTTCATAGAATTCTGAATTTATTTGGGATTATCAAATAAACCATTGCAAAAAAGTGAATTGGTCAGTATGCTTAAGAGTATCCAAACCAGACAGAGTTCCACATTCATTTTCATATACTGCAGTAAAAGCCTGTTTATCCGGCACCTCCAGGACCTGGCCAATGATGGTTAATGCTGGATATTCGGGCGGCAAGTTGCCAAAAACCCGACACAGAAAAATTTACTTTTTTTTGAAACCATATTAATAATAGACTAAATAATAACAGAATATTGTATGGATACTTACCAATAAAGCAATAAATATTAATTACAGTCTATAAACACAGCACACAATCACAAAGCAAACTTCTACAATGGCGGACTGAGTTTTTTCCTCTTAAAGCAGTACTGTCGATTTTTCCTCTTTTTTCTTTCTTTCTCTCCCTCCTTCCCTCTCTCTCTCTTTCACGTGCGCATTCAGTCAGTCTGACATCTTAATGGCTCCAAATCCAACTACCCTCCACTCCTCTTATTTTCCATCTAAATTAATCAACTCAACCCCTCTCTCTCCCCCCTCCTTTCCCCACCTCTCTCTCCCCCTCCCAATCCCCTCTCTCTCCCACCCTCTTTCCCTCTCTTTCCCCCCACCTTCTCTCTCCCTGCCTCTCTCTGCTTCTCCCACCCCCCACCAAAACAGTATATAAACCCACGATACAGTCAGGCTACACAGGCAATACGTAGTATCCATCAGAGAGAGAGGGAAAGAAAGAAAGGGGAAGAGATAGAAAGAGAGAGGGAGATAGAGAGGAAGGAAGGAGAGGGAGAGAGAGAAAAAAAGGAGCGAGGGAGAGGAAAAACCGACAGCGTTGCTTTAAGATGAAAAACCGGAAGTGCCACTATCGGCAGTAGTCAGAACTAATCGTACTGTACTCTCATGCGACAATTGACTCATTAAATGCACTACCGAGATTGTGCTGGATAAGATCCGGTTATTGGAATGGTGACCTTTTTTTTGAGGTGCCGGTTATACAGAAGTTACAGTTGATCGGGTCACAGATAAATGGGATTTTACTGTACTACTCCACAGTTAACGTTGGGGATGTGTTCTTGAAAAAATTAGATTTTAACTGAAACGACTGATAATGAAACCCAAATTATCAGTCGTAATGATATAAATAGGGGTTATGTTCCCTCAGTATATTTCTTGTCTAAATATTCTTACACAAATATTAATTAAAGAGCAAAAACAACACTACTACTATTGAGAATTGAAATAAATGTTTAATAAGTACTACTATATCATAGGGAACGGCGATATATCGATATAACCCGATATGATTTTCATATCGATACGCCGATATAGACATTTTAAAAATATCGATATATCGAAAAAACGATATATCGAGGTAAAAAATCGGGATGCGAGCACAATCAACTACAAGACCCAGAATGCTCATCTCTATACACAATGCACAGACCGAGGTGCAAAGCCGCCATCTTGTATTCATAGTCCTCGAATACAATATACAGGTATGCAAGGGGTGGGGGGAGAGAGACGGCTGTGGGTGGGGGGGGGGGTGAGGGGGAGAGAGACGGCTGGGGGGGTGGGGGGTGAGGGGGAGAGAGGCGGCTAGGGGGAGGGGGAGATAGATGGCTGGGGGAGGAGAGGGGGAGAGACGGCTGGGGGGGGGGGGAGGAGAGGGGGAGAGGGGAGAGAGATGGCTGGGGGAGGGAGAGGGGGAGAGAGACGGCTGGGGGGGGAGAGGGGGAGAGAGACGGCTGGGGGGGAGAGGGGGAGAGAGCCGGCTGGGGGGGAGAGAAGAGGGGGAGAGGGGAGAGAGATGGCTGGGGGAGGGAGAGGGGGAGAGAGACGGCTGGGGGGGGAGAGGGGGAGAGAGACGGCTGGGGGGGAGAGGGGGAGAGAGCCGGCTGGGGGGGAGAGGGGGAGAGAGATGGCTGGGGGGGGGAGGAGAGGGGGAGAGAGACGGCTGGGGGGAGGGGGAGAGAGACGGCTGGGGGGGGAGGGAGAAAGAGACGGCGGGGGGGGGAGGGGGAAACGGCGGGGGGGGGGGGGGAGAGAGACGGCTGGGGGGGGGGGTGGGGGAGAGAGACGACGGGGGTGGGGGGTGCGAGAGAGGGACGGCGGGGGGTGGGGAGAGACGGGGTGGATGTGATAATATACAGATAGATAGAGATGGGGGGGATGTGAGAGAGGAGAGAGGGAGAGAGACATAGAGAGACACAGACAGAAAAACACAGAGATGGAGAGAGTGAGAGACACAGAGAGAGAAATATATTTACCTCCTGAGAAGATAGGCCCCGAATGCGCGCGCACCCGGAATGCGCGCGCACTCCGATGCCCGCGCGCATGCGCAGTACGAAAAAACTGAAAATATCGATATTTCGGTATATCTCGATATGAGCCAACCGATATATCCATATCGGGAAATTCCCATATCGCCGTTCCCTACTATATCAATTCAATAATAATATACCAATGAGATAGTTATTGGAGATAGTTGTTGCAGTAGTGGGCAATGGTGAGTGGTGGGGGTGGAGTCATTCAGATGAAGGGGCGGATGACCTTTTTAAAAAAAAATCTGTCCAATGTTTGCTGTACTGCTTTTTTTTCTGGTACAACTGCTTGTAGCAGTTGAAGCCATTTGTTATTATCCTTTTGGCTGCTGAGCTGCATTCCGCATGTCACGTCCCCACACAGCTGATCGTTACCATGTGGTTGCACACATGATTTGCGTACATTTTCTCTAAACTTTAGGACAGCTGTTGTAAAATTACCACATTTTGTCATTATTTTATACATAACATATAATCGAAATAACGGATAGCAGAACGACGGATAATGAGGAGTTCCAGTAAATATGGAAATTATCCTCTGTCTAGAATGAAATGCATAATCCTCCTGGAGAGTTGCATCCTACATTTCTTTTGCTGGAGAATACTATACGAAGCAACACCTTAACACGTACATTTGTAAGCAGTTGATTAATTCAGATGGAAAATGAGAGGAGTGGAGGGGAATTCGGTTTGGAGCCATTAAGATGCCAGACTGACTGAGTGTGTGCGTGTGAAAGAGAGAGAGAGAAACTTTGCCACAAGATATGTGGTTTTATCTAGTTAGAAGAACACAGTACCCCACGGCATGCTCTGGGATCGGCAACACCTGGCTCTTGGCCTACCTGCACTTAATACTAATAGTATCCCTCAAACAAATCAATAAATTGGTTATTTTTATTGCACGACTGTTTGTGGGACACTGCTGTGCGCAATTGGCTGCCACGTTTCGCCCACATATATACAGTCAATTCACTTGTACAGTGTGTTCTGTGAAGCGCTTTGAGACATCTAGAAGACATGAAAAGCACTATATCAAATGCAAGGATTTTTAAAATTATAATGTCATCCAAATAGCTTAAAATGTTATCCTACTTTTCCTTCCAGAGGATGATGTGGACCTGGAGGCTTTGGTGAATGACATGAACTCATCATTCGACAGTTTGTATTCCATATGCACTACCCAATCAGAAACAGCCCCACTTATTCAAAATGGCCAGCTTGGCCGTAATCAAATGGCGAATTCAGGAACTAATTCGCCACAGTCCACATCACCAAGGCAGAAGGTGCGACGTTCTCAACCAATGCACATTCTGGCAGTCAGGTAAGGCTTTGATAGGGGCCCGCTGTTTGCCTTTTGCAAGACCAGTTGTATTGCATCTTGTTTACACTTGTGTATATAAAAAAAACTTGTTCTGTAGCATTTATCAGATAGAACTCACCCCATCTGATTTTTCTGTTAAAAATATTTTTGTGTTCATACATAATTCAACATTTAATCATCACCTTGGAAGTACAGCCATGGTGTGACAGATTTATAGGACTGTAAAATATCTCAGAATTATCATAAATTTCCCAGTCAATATTCATGTGCTCAGATCCAATAACAAGATTGCATTTACCATTTACCAGCCTTGCTTCAAGGAATTCAGAATGCGAACAGAAATGTCCCCTTTACGACTACTCACCTCAAACAGCACATATTGAAACATTTCATACTGAGAGGCATCGGTGTATAACGGGTGACCTGTCGCAGATGTTAATTACTTTCTGTGTATCTGAAGTGGGCATATTTTATTTAATAATAATAATCCTTGCATTTGATATAGCACTTTTCACGTATTCTAGGCGTCTCAAAGCGTTTCACCAAATATACTGTAAAGCGAATTGACTGTGTCTATGTGGGCAAAACGCAGCTGCCAATTGTGCACAGCCGTGTCCCACATACAGTCAAGGGTTGAAATGACCAATTTTTTTAATAGGGATTATTATTAAGTGTGTGGAGCAAGGAAACTTGCCCAAGGTTTCACCCTGATTGGAATTGAACCAAGGTCTCTTGCTTGTAAGGCGAATGCTCTGAAATACATGACTCTTTGTTTAGCACCTTGAATACCTTTTATAATATCCTCTGAAATGTGCTTTTCACTCACAGCTTATCCCACTAGTACTGGAATCAGTCTAGCTGCTCTCTGTTGCCCTGCATCAAGTCCTTGGGCAGCATTCTTATGCCTCGGGGGGCTAGAACTGTGTATGTTTTACTCCCTTGATGTACATGACGTGTGGCAACTGAATTCAACCAATTTAGCATTCTGTTTGCCTCATTTATTGCAAGTGCTATCCCATTCATGGACGACATATTTGTTCTACTTTTACTTCCCATATACAGTAATTTGTATTTATCAATATTGAATGTTATTTGATAATGTTAGCCTGAGTGCGTACCCACTGCCCCCCCCAACCCCTCTGCACCTTACTCTTGACTCTTTTTTTTGTGTGTTTTTCTCAATCTCTGACTTACTTTTCTAGATCTGGCTCACCGACTTTCTCTATTTCTGTCTATATGTATAATATATATTATATATAGCTGCCTTTCATCATCACTCCCATCTTGAGTCATGTACCTGTGTGATTTCAGTTGCATGTTTAGATTGTAATGGCATTTTTTGAGAACATTTATTCCTGTGGGTAACTAACATCCAGACCAGATGTGCTTTATCAAGTGCCCCGTGTGTTGAAACATTCCTGTTTACATAATCACTAACCAATTCTCTGTGTGCAGATAGAATATCACAAGCTTTATCTCCAAGAAAAAACTTTCAACATCTGAGATGTATCTAAACAGTTTGATGCTCAGATAGGATCAGTCCTAAAAATATCATAAATTGTCTGGTTATAGCTACATATCTGGTTTAATGTGAATAACATTGTGCACATAGTGAATCTGTTGTAGCAGTCAGCTTCTATAAGAGACACCATCATTGTTTTTTGGCTGTTGTAATCATTAAACTGAATTTACTAAATGACAGACATCTGGTCCAACAAAGAAATAGTCATATTTTCAGACAGATGCCTTTTGCCACCATAGAACTATGTACTCCTTAGAAGTAAAGCCCCAGAAGGAAAATACAGTATTTCAAAGTTCTGCTTTACTATACCCTTCATTTAACTCTTTACATCAAACTCATAGAAATCAAAAAAAAATTCTGACCTATCCATTCTTTCATATTTACATTCAAACACGCCTTGTGATATCATCCATAGGCATTAAACACTCCTCGATGAGACTCTCCTTTCTTCAACTAAAACCATGCTGCTTCAGTGCTTTGGGACTTCCTTCTGACATGAAAGACGTGGTATAAATGTAATTTGTTGTTGTTGGCCCCTGCCATTGACACCTCAGCTTTGACATCCACCTCTGTCCCAACCTCAGCCCCAGTGCAGTCAAAATCCTCATCATGCCATCATCACCTTCCAACGACATCTCCAATACCTTCATAGCTGGCGTTCCCAGGCCAACACTCCACAAGCTATAATTCATCCAAACCTCTGCAGCCCTTATCCTTTTCCCTACCAGGCTCTACCAGCCCATCACCCAATTCCTCACCAGGCTCCATTAATTGATTTTAAGATTTTCTTAAACCTTGAAATGCCTGCACACCCTTGCAATACCTTACCTCAGTGATCTCGTGCAGTCCTATCTCACACTATTCCTTCCACTAAGCCAACTCTGGCCTACTACATGTCCCCTGTGTGGAAAAATATTTAATTTTTATAAAACCGTGGTTAGACAACTGGTGGGAAATGCTGCAGAAGTGGGAGAAAGCTGAATGAGTAAGAGCACAGATATGGGGCTGGAAGAACAAGTACTGACTGGCAAGCGTTTCCTCTATTTGTCCAGCTTGGACTACCCTATCCATTGGGCTTTGGCTTGCAGGCTTAACAGGAGCTGAGTGGGATGACCTCCTGCCTCCAGTGACTGGTCTATTCTTCTCGGCCCTGTTTTAAGTCAGGCTTGCTGTGCCATTATTAGCAGTGCCCTAGAGTACTGCCTGGCTCAGGAGCTCGACTATCCAGGGCATCACAGAGCCTGGCTTGATTAAGACATTCTTTAAGGAAAACGCTTACACTCCCCACCTCCACCACTCCATCCAGGAGCATTAGCATAACTACACTGCTGTGTGAAATTGTCTGCTGTATTTTGCCCACATATATACAGTCAATTACAGTATAGTCTGTGAAGCTCTTTGAGACGTCTAAAATACATGAAAATTGCGATATCAAATGCAAGGATTATAAATAGACTGTTCCCACTTGTTTGGGAGTCTGTAATCAGAAGTATGATAACTATTAGGGCAAAAGAGAATTAGGAGGAACTTCTTCCTGTAGGGTAATGATGATAATAATAATAATCCTTGCATTTAATATAGCGCTTTCCACATTTTATCAACGTCCCAAAGCGCTTCACAGAATATACTGTAAAGTGAATTGAGTGTATATATTTGTGGGTGAATCGCGGCAGCCAATTGCGCACAGCAGTGTCCCACACACAGTCGTGGATTGAAATGATCAATTTTATTATTGTGTTTTTTGGAGGGATTATTATTAGGAGTGTGAACACAGGTCTCCCCAGCTTGGTTTCCCCAGCTTGCAAGACAAGTGCTCTAGCCACTGAGCCACAGGAGCTCCAAAGCAGTGGTTGAAGCAGATAAAAATAAGTGCATGAAAGAGGAAGCTGAATATGCAGGTTGGGAAGAAGGATATGGGAGAAAGTAAGAAATGTGTGCACATTCATGTGGAGTGTAAACACCATCACAGAGTAGTTGAATGGAATGGCATGTTTCTATGATGGTGTAATCTATGTGAAAGGCACTATAGGAAGTGTAAATTGTTGATAAAGACTTTTGTTAGAAGCCTGTGCCTGTTGTATGCCCCCAAAATCAAAATAATCTTATTAGATCAGTTTGATGTGCTAAGGAGCAAGAGATACTTTTTTGCTTATCTGATAGGTCATCCTCATAGCAACATTAGTTTATTTATCACTGCTGCAACATCTACAATTGGGAGGTGGGAGGGGGAGAAATCACTAACAAACAACTGGTCTTTGTCGGGGGCAGTTTCCGGACACACAAAGAATTCTTGTTTTTCCCTTGGAAATATAACCATGATTCATCATTATTTTAAGGCTTATAAAATTATAGCTGATAAGCTTTGATGATAACTGTCCAGTATTCAAGAATTTGGTTTCCTACTTGATCACAAGAAATATTACTTTGTATTCAATTCATATGTAATAATCAAAGGGGCTTGCTCTCTTTTATTTCAAAATATAAACAATGTCAAAGGAGATTTTCTTACAACTATAAATCATGTGTGCCTAAAACAGCATTGAAGGAATGTAAATAATGATGCCTTTGGAAGATGTCATCAGAACCTACAGACAAGGGGAATTATTTAAAATGCACATGCAGGAGTCCCATCTGTGAAGCATTATGAAATTGGCTGGGCTCCTTACCTGTTTGATTCATTATTAAACTTACCATCCAATTCCATTTTAAAGTACTGTACCCAACTCAGGTTTTTAATACCAGGTGTTGCCTAGGTGCACCAATTTCATTAGTTCTATCAATTAACTGAGGAATCTGGCTCTATGAAAAGTGAATAGGACTTTTTGTCTTGAAATATTTTATGGAAGATCAGCTGCATTCAGTTAGACTGTTTTTGCAAAGAAGCAATTGGGATTTTCTATGATCTTGCCTCGTATTCATTAATGCTAACAACAAATTCAATCCATTTGGCGTTGTATTTTTTGTTAAAAAAATTCAGCTACTGATGATTTCTTCTGATATTCAGTTTAGGATCATTGAATTCCCATCCATCAAAATGTTGCATGGAGCCAGCAATGGGGAGATCAATTAGCAGGAAATTCAACTTCCTAACAAGCAATCACATTCTGTGGCTCCATTTTGACTGTGTTGCATGAAACCATCTGAAAGTAAAGACTCAAGCATCCAAACCTGTTCCTCTTTATTGTGAGATGTCATCTTAGGGAAAATTGTTGAAATACCCAGAGAACGAACTATACCCTTCAATCAGCCTAAACTTTGCTTTAAAAAAAAATTCTAGTACCCTTGGCAGTTCTTTTATGAAGAATCAAGAAGCCTTCCCAGCGAAGCTTTGAAATGATTCATACTAGATTTGCCTTCTTCCAAACAATTTCCGTGTGTGTTTGGCTAAATCTCTGCTCTAAGGAATGCAGAGATTATTAGGAAGAAATCCTATCTCCAAGATGTTTGAACTTGAAATGCGATAGTAATCCTTGCCGCATGCATCAAATGAAACTAAAATGGATAGGTAGATGCATAGTTGGATACATTAGAGAAGGTGTGACATATAAATTGGTAGAACATCAGCCTATGGGCTAGGTGTATGTCAATTTATGACTAAGGTTAGGAAGATATTTAAGCCGACCTGTTCCCGCCAATTTATAGGCATTTTTTTCTCCAGTCTGTGGGATCAGTGGTCTAAAATACTACAAGTATTTATTCTCTCCTATAATTCATAACTCTCATTCTGTCCCAAGACTTTGAATATGTTTGCAATACAATTATCTTGGTGCAAAGAAAGAACTCTGAAGGTTAAGAGATTTTCGGTTGCAGTTAACAAAGACTAGCTGTTGTGAACTAGATTTGCATGAGTCTATGATCATATGTGATCATCTCAGATAATCAAAGTGGGGAAATCTTTTCCAAATATTAATTGGGCCCAAAATAAAAAATGGAAGTTTTTAAAAATAACTATTTTGTTATAACATCTGAAGAGATGATCGTGGAGATGGATACCTAAAAGTAAATTAACTTTTTTTGTGTCATTCAAACCAAATCCTTAATATCTCACTTGTAATTTTCACATATGGTATCGTATAATCTTACAAGCAGTGTCATGTTTGTAATTTTTACATACAGAAGGCTCCAGGAAGAAGAACAGTTTCGTACATCATCTTTGCCTACTATCCCAAATCCTTTTCCAGAGCTTTGCAGTCCTGCCAGCTCACCAGTGTTGACTCCTGGTTCGGTGCCTCAGAGTCAACCTTCCCACAACCATGTGAGTACACCTTTCAAGATACAGTGTTTAAGTAAAGCCTAACCCAATCTTAACATAGTGAAGCATTCTTACAAGCTAAATTTATTGAATTTCAAGACATATTGAAATATGAAGTTAGTATGTTTAGCTTTTATTTAAAGTAGTGTAGTAGAACTCCTTTATTATAATAATAATAATCCTTGCATTTGATATAGCGCCTCATGACGACTTCACAGAAAATACTGTAAAGTGAATGGACTATTTTGTGGGTGAGATGCAGTAGCCAATTGAGCACAGCAGTGTCCCATTGTTACTGTGGGAACTGGCTGGCTATTTGGATTTTTTGGATTATGAGTGAACTTCTTTTACAAATTGGTTTTGTCTGTAGTTTGGCTTAAACATTATAATCAAACATTAGCTAAATATATTTCAATAACTTCTACATGCAACTAAAATAGCTCTCGGCACCAGCAGGGAGAATTTATGCAGTTCTTGACTTCAAGAGCAATATTCTAGGCTCAGTTGGTTCAGAAACTATTATTGATTCAGTTAATGGTTGTTTTAGCACTCCCATGATTTAATAACTCAGCCACAACAGTGTTTCTCAAGAAAAATATGAATGCTGAGAATCAGTATATGTAAATCTATAATCGTACAGAAAATCAGAGTAAAGAGTGATTTTGGTAAATCCATATTGGCATTGTACACTATGATTTTTTAGATTCTGGATTTGAGTGGCACACTTTCAATTGTATTCCCCCATAGGAAAGACCTCTAGCCAAGATTCTTAGCTTGTTTTTATGGCAGTTTCCACTTGATTGGTTGAATTTTGAGGGAAACGACATGTTGATTGTGAATTCTCTATTGGTTTTACGATTGGATCTTTGATTTTAAAATCCTATTAAATTCAGGTCCACGTAGCAGCAATTTCATTTTCCATGATCTCATTCATTGCTTCAGGTTTGTAGGGAAAATGCTCTTAATTTCCAAATTGATAATGACACTGGGAGAGGCTCACTTCTCAAATTGTGTTATTTCTTTTATATCCATTTGAACAGACAGAAGAGACTGTCTAAAAGACAGCACCTCTCCTCTGATTATGCTTTACTCACTGCATTGGAATATCCAGCCCGCAGGACAGTTCCATTGTTTACAGCATCTCTAAATATAAAGGCAATCATGATTAATATGTGGTTGATGCAGCGTATATTGCATTATCAAAACCGCCGAAACCCTGGTTCATGCCTTTGTCACTCTCGGCTGGACTATGCCAATGCCTTCCTCGCCTCCACTACTGTTCATAAAATGCGAGTTATCCAAAATTCTGCCACCCACATTCTCACCCGTACCAAACTTTGCTCCCCGATTACACCAGTCCTTGCCAGACTGCATGAGCACCCTGTCTCGGAGAGGATCGATTTCAAGATCCTCACTCTTTGTTTTCAAATCCATCCACTTCTCTGCAGCCCCCACCTCTCTGACCTCCTCTTTCCTCACAACAGCACCCGTTGCCTTCACTCTACCGGGTCTGGCCTCTTCCTTGTCCCCCAAATCCTCTGCTCCACCATCGCCAGCTGTGACTTCAGCCACTACGTCCTGAGGCTCTGGAATTCCCTTCCTCTCTCCCTTCGCCTTGCTCTATCTCTTCCTATTTTCAGATCTGGGCTAAAGATATTTCTTCTCAACCACGCTTTTTGTCACCTTTTTCCCCCTTCCCCTGGATCGGCCCCGGGATCTTTTGTTGGGAAGTGCTCTGAGACGCCGCCTGGCGTCTCAGAGCACTTATGAATCCAAGTTGTTGTTATCACCACCTTTCAGGAATGAATGCGCTCAAGAAGGGAAAAGGTCTTTCTACCCATTTTTCACTGCAGTTATCTTGGATTCAGTTGGGTAGAGGTAGGCATGGAGAATATTTATGAAGCAATATACAGTAAAAGCCCATTTATCCGGCACCCAATCAACCGTAACTTCCGTATAATTGGCCTTGCATAAAAAAGGTCCGCATTCGATTAACTGGAATTTATCCTGAAAAATGCATTGAAATTGTTTTTTTTGCCATTTCGGCCAAATATCCGGTAGGCGCTTTAACCGGCATTGGCCAGGTTCCGAGGGTACGGATAAACGGGCTTTTACTGTATGTCCATTATTGTCTGTAATGCTATTTTAAGTAGAGCCATCATTGAGGCTGACATTACCATTTACCTGCTGAACTACCCTTTTCATTCTGCAAGCCTATTTATTTCAGTCCTTAAGCTGAAAACTGCCACCCCCCTTATTAATTACCCCTTTGTAAACTGCGAGCCCCCTAATTAATTTGTAATATGGCAATCTTACCTTGTAGGATTATTATAAGATTAACAACCAGCCTCTTTATTTGTTAATTACATTATTGAGGGGACCTGTAATTCCTTCTAAACATGTTTTATGCTAAATTTAATTCGATGAATAATTGCTTGTTTCAGTAACTTAGACAAATCCGGAAACCCCTGCTCAAAACACTATCCAAACCAAACTGAGATTTCCATGCATCCAACCTCTGGATGAAAATTCTGGTGATAGATCATTGAAATGGGAATGCCGACTCTCCCTAGAGGGATACATTATACTTACCTAATTCCTGAAAGCATTAGGCACATGTTTGCTGGAGCCAAGGCTTGAGGACTCTCAAAGTGTGTTTTGAGGTACTACTAGAATCTAACCAACTAAAACCGTATAGCTTGCTGCTGATAGCACAGTTTGGCGAGCCTTCTCATTAGTTCCCTGCCAGAACTTTCCCTGCCCATTAGGGCTTTGAGTTGCAGGGTTAACAGTAGCTGAGTGGGATGATTCTCTGTACCAGTGACTGGTCTGTCACCGACAAGCCAGTACTGTGGTGTCATCAGTAGTGCCCTAGAATACTGCATACATAAGAGGATTTCAAATTTTGGAAATGTTGGTATTAGTTCTTGTATTGAAATACTTTTAAGGAAGTAAATTGAGGACATGTAAAAATCTTTTTGAGATTAACTTTATTGGGAATGTTTAAAATTAAAAGTTCTGAGAAAACATAAACCTCATATAACCACATTCCAGATGGAAAACCGTATGTTTTACATTACTGAGAATAAATTAAATATGTTGCGGCATAGTTTATGATTAAATGGTTGTTGGCCTGCTCCACGTCCCCCAACCTACCCACCCAACCATTGGTGGGCGAACCTTCAGACATAACCTCTGAAACTCCATCCTGAAGTCCCTCCGCCTCACCCCCTCCCTGGCCTCCTTCAAGTCTCGCCTCAAGACTCCTCTTCGATGGACCCATCGGCAACTCCTTCTCTCTCTACCCCCCTGCTCAGCTCGGGTCTGAAGCAGTAACTGTCCAGCACCTTGGGACGTCCTCCTGACGTGAAAGGCGCTATACAAATGTGATGTTGCTGTTGTTATCAAAGCACTGAAAAAATAACCTTCAGGAAGCTTATTAAAAATTAAGTTATAAAAAAATACAATAAACTTCTCATAACTGCATTCCAAGAAAAGGGGCTTATTGACTAATTATCCACAGTGGCTAGTTAGATCCTCCTGGGGGCACTGGTACTGATTGCAAGCGCTTGGTGGAGGTCGGGTGCACATACTGAGATGCTCCATCCTGTCTTAGAGGCCTCTGGTCTATTGGAGAGGTGTGTTGTGGTCTCCTGCTCTATCTTATTGAAGGATAGTGTAGGACGTAGTGCAGAGGCTAAACACAACTCTCCAATAGATCAGAGTTCCCCTACAATGCATTGTGCACTCAACCTCCACTGAGCACCCACAACAGTCACAGGAAGGACAAGAGACCTCTGTGATGGAAGACAACAACAGCAAAATTACATTTATAGAGCGCCTTTCACATCAGGAGGACGTCCCAAGATGCCATCTTATAGCATGTTATCCAATTCATTTTACATTGAAGTACTTAGCAGAATTTCTAGGTATTGACTTGGTGTGTGTCAAGTGGTTGACAAGTGAATCAGAGGCTCTTATTAACATTTTGCATAGGCAGCGGCAGGGATATTAATCATGCAAGGAGTTAATGAAACTAACAGTAATAGAATTTAAGTGGACAAACACTAAAGATTTTCTCATTGTGGTTTAGCTCTGTGCTAATGTACAACCTCTTTATTTTCGCAAACTTTTATTTTTTTAAATGGTGAATATTGACCAAATATTAATTATTTGTTTGTGTAACCTATAACAGGAGCAAATAATCAAATGGATTTGGGGTATTAGTTCTAGGTTCTAATCTTATCTTGGTTCATATTGAATTTGCAAAACAATTGTGAGCTAAACAAAAAGTTAGGAGGATAGAAAATCCAGAACTACTACTTCCTGTTCAAATACTTTCCCAACCCATCTTGGGGGAAAAAAACAATATTTGAATACAGTAATGTCTCTTTCTCAGACTAACAAAGACCTACGTTTAATGATACTGCTGTGTCATGTCTGTTATGGAGAAGAGGCGTACGGATCCAGAAAAGCTACTTTCACGTCTAATAGAGTAGCAAACAAGAGATCTTCACGGAAAACCTGTTTAGAATACCGAGTAGTAAATTCAGCAGGGCTCTGTTCTCAGGATTCCTACTGTTCATAAATGACTTGGAAGAGACTTACAATTATACAATTTATATTTAAATAGTGCTTTTTGCACTCGAAGGATGTCTCAAAGTGCTTCATACAGCTGGCTATTCACCCGAGCTTGGAGAGGGAGAGATGAGAGGGAGATTCTGAAAGTGCAAGTAAAAGATGTACCTATTAAGACAGGCTTGAAAAGTCGAGAGGGAGGTGTGGGGCACGCACATGCCAGGATGAAATATAATATTTGCTGATGAATCCAAAGTATGTTGGACACAACTAATATAAATTAAATTAATTTTGAAAAAAGAGTAAAGTGTTGGTGATTTTGAGGACTGTCACAGTGCTGTGGGTGGAGGACTCAAGCAGGGAGTGCAGGAAAAGGTGAAATTAGGTTGCAACAACAAGAGGCATGACTTTGGAGAGAAAGGGGAGGTTGGAGAGTTTTTCTACTTGGAGGAATATTATGACAATTGCCCAGGCATCAATACTCAAAATATTCTTCCAACTACATGCAGCAAATAGCAAGTATTGAAAGCTATAAATTCAAAAGCCGAGCATTGTGATAGCAATGTCTTTGACATGACGCAAAGAAACTTCAAATCCCTCTAAAGGACAATGGATCATTTTCATGATTCCCCAGCAAATCCCATCTACCTGCTACTACATTGCTTCTGAATTCAAACAAGTGTATGGTTGCAACAGTGCTGTGTGGTACAAAATGATGGGTATAACGTCTATAATTACCCATGTTAAAAAAAAATTAATTCTTTGATTCTGCCGGAGAACAGGAAGGAACCAATATTTGATGTTATCCTAGGACGCTTTTGTGTAGATACTTGGGATGCCCAAGTTGAACAAGGTATTACAAATGTAGTATTTCATATAACTGGAGAAACACCTCCTTATACTTTTGCATATGTAGTTTTATTGTAAAACAACAACAACAAAATTACATCTGTTTGGGCTTATCACGTCAGGAGGACATCCCTAGGCACTGGACAGATACTGCTTCAGACCTGAGCTGAGTATGGGGTGGGTGGGGATGGGACGGAAGGAGGTGCCGATGGGTCCATCGAAGAGGAGAGTCTTGAGGCGAGACTTGAAGGAGCCCAGGGAGGGAGGCGAGGCGGAGGGACTTTGGGATGGAGTTCCAGAGGTTGTGGGCAGAGTGATTGAAGGCTCGCCCACCAATGGTTGGACGGGTGCGTCGGGGGACGTGAAGCAGGCCAGAGCCTACTGAACGGAGGGATGGGCAGGTTGGTAAGGGGATAGGAGGTCACAGGTGTTGGATGGGGCGAGGTTGTGGAGGGCTTTCAATGTGAGGACCAGGATCTTGAATTGGATCCTCTGGATGATTGGGAGCCAATGGAGCAGGCAAGGATGGGGGAGATGGGGTCATGGAGTTTGGAACGGGAGAGGACACGGGACGCAGAGTTCTAGATTATCTGCAGGCTGTAGAGGGAGGAATTGGGAAGGCCGAGGAGGCAGAGAGGGCCCTGGTCACAGATGTTAAGAATGTCATTAGAGACTTTGACCACTGTTTGAAGTTCATAAAATCCTAATGCACGCTGTTAAGAGACCATGATTAACTCCACATGCACAACCACCCAAATTACTTCTTGATCATATGCAGATTAAGAAGTGATGTCACCAGTAATCTGGTGACCTGGAAGTTGGCCACTTTTAGTGCACCAAAGCTAAAATAACTGACTGCTGGGTCAACCAGTTGCTGCCGACATCGCTCCCTGTGTACTGCACCTACACAACATACAGGAAGCAATGGCAACAACCTTGTGATTTGGAAATCAGTCATTTTCACCTGAGAGTTGGCAGGCACATGGGTGACTGCACACTTGCGCAATGAAATGAAGTTCATATTGCAACCAGTTTATAACTATCAGTGCCATAAATAAGGCCATTTTAATGGGAGCAGCACTGTATGTATAGTTCCTATTTGTCTGGAATGCGTCTTCCCAGAGGGGTGCCCAGTTTACCTGATCTTGGAGAGTTTAGGCTGAGGCTGATGAGAGCCAGGGCTTGGGGATACTAGAATGTGCATTTGACTCCTGCTAGAATTAACCACCAACACGCCATTGGCAAGCTTTTTGCTCCCTCTAAGCCACTTTATACATTGTGACATCTACACCACAAATATACAGTCAATTCACTTCACAGTACATTCTGTGAAGCGCTTTGAGACGTCTAGAAGACGTGGAAAGTTCTGTATCAAATGCAAGGATTATTATTGTCAGGATTTTGGAAGCTTCACAAAGCAGTTTTCCAAACTGCATGCACGCGAATTGCCACTAGAGGGTACTTGACCATCAGTTAGGCAAAGTACCAGATCTGTGATACAAAATACATTCTCTTTAGCTGCAGATAGATTGACTCCAGAAGATTCTAGTAAATAAGCTTTCCTGTTTTTTGGCCAGTCGGGTGTCTTGACAGGTACGGAAACCCATCACCATGCTTCAGAATATCCAAACCAAACATCCCACCTACACATGGAAATGCCAGAGATAGGTTGTTGGAATGGAATGCACACTCTCTCCCTGGGGGGACGCATTCTTTTTTCCTAAATCTGGAAAGTATTAGTCACAGGTTGGCAAGTGCCAAAGAGTTGGTACTGTTGGAGTCGAACCAGCTAAAATCACATAGCCTGCCATTAAATGGAGATTATTAATGAATACGTTTAGGCTGAAATGAATAAATTGAATGCATAATTGCCTCCTATTATGCAGCTTTGTAGAATTGCTAATATATTTATCGATATCAATATGTAGCGACCTAAATGGCATCATATGTCTTAATACCTGTTCATATTTATACCAATGTCTTACAGAGATTTTCTGTATTGCTGTTGTATTTGCATACAATTTTACAGAAAAACTGAAGCTCTTTGAGAAACTTCAACATGATAAAGCACTATATCAATTGCAAGGAATATTGTGTCATGGTGAACATGCTCCCATAGTAACCTAATGTTGATACTAATGGTATGAATTAGTGCTTTTTAGATTCTATTATTCATTTAGGTGTGAATAGTAATATGCTTTGTTCCATTCTACTTTAAAAAAAAAAGTAAAATGTATTAATTAGTGCAAAGTTATGTAAATTGTGTACGATTTGCTTGTCTATAGAATCAGGGCTCCAGTTTCTCTTAATGTTGTCCCCTGCCCTTAGATGAATAATAATATATAACATAATACTGCATTTGATATAGCGCATTATAGGGTCCATCAATATTGAAATTTTCCGATATCGATATATCGGTTTGCCCATAGTGATATATACCGATATATCAATATTGCGGGGGTTTTTGTCCTGCACATGTGTGCGCATTCGGAGATGCACGCGCATTCAGAGGTGCGCGCGTATTCGGGGGTGCGCACGCATTCAGATATTAACAAGGTAAGTTGAAAAAGTCCGCATCATACCAATATATATCGATATATCGCCGGACACGATATACCGATATTTGCGATATATCTATATATTGTTTTCATATCTAATTTTTTGATATATCGATATATTTTAAATTACGATATCGGCACATCGATATGAAAATTATATCGATATAACCGATATATCGATATATCGCCGGACCCTAGCGCATTATCACATCTTCAAAACGTCTCAAAGTGCTTCACAGAATAAGGACCACTCAGTTTTATTTGATCAATTTTTCTCTTGAGATTTACAATAGTTTCAGTGAGTCGATCGGTAAATTTTAAAAGATTATTCATCAGAATTGAATTTTTAAAACAATTTGTTATGTTACAATGGGTGCACATTTCTAGAATCAGCATTGCAATGAGGCAGGTTTGGGGATCTGTGCACATGGGCATTGTTGGGCACATCACTCAGGTAGATTTGGGGTTGTGCTTGTTAAGTTGTTGTGCAAATTAGTTTCTGTTTTTTTTACAGAAAGTGCCCTTTTTTGTGTTTATTCTTCTCCCCCACCCCCTGATTTTCTCCTTTTTTGTCAAAATAGATCCCAATTCTCTAAGTCCTTCTTTTGTGCAAGAAAATTGACTAATAGTCTTTCCAGGCGAAGTACCATGAATTCAGAGTTGATTTCAGACAGATGAAGGTTTAACCCTCCTAGGTCATTATTTTTTGTGTGATATTAGATGTGCAGAGCTGCCTGACAGCTGCATAGGCACCTGATTCGCTTAAAAGTAGAATACAGTAGTAGCATGGTGTTAAGTTGCATCCTTTGTTAAAGTAATAGTACATAATTGCTAGCTGACTGAAACCAATCATTATTGCTGAAGGCAGCTAAACCAATCATTATTGCTGAAGGCAGCTAAACCAATCATTATTGCTGAAGGCAGCTAAACCAATCATTATTGCTGAAGGCAGCTAAACCAATCATTATTGCTGAAGGCAGCTAAACCAATCATTATTGCTGAAGCAGCTAAACCTGAAGTTGCTGGAATCCGGTACTAAGGAGTGGAGAAGTTCAAGTGCTTAAGTTGCATTTTGATGACATCAGCTACTATAAAGCTACCCATTGTGTGGGATAATTGGCAAACATAGCAAATTCTACGTTTGCCAATTATTCACTATAAAATAAATTACAAAGGGGCCCTTTTGTCTATTAATATAAACGTGTACAACTTTGAATGATATCATATGTGGGAGGTTTTACAAATTCTTTACATTTTTTTTGGACTGACAAAGTAAATGAGATCACTAGTAGTCAGTGTGGGAAATGATTGCATCAGGCAGGGAAGGCTCAGTGATTGGTCAGGGTGTGTGGTTTGATTCACTCCTTAAGTTACTGTGTAACCACTCGAGAGCCGATAAGTATCCAAACAAAATTGAATCCATTGTTTTTGTTTTCTTCAGACTGTACCTGGTTTATATGGTAGATGCAGTAATTATTTGCGACATATTTTTAGTGTTTTAAGTTTGCTGAAAGGGATTACGAGAAACCAAAGATTATCTCTAAAGCATCAAGCTTAATTTTAAAATGCCATCCTGTTTGCTAAACAGCTGCCTTTTACAAATTGAGGTAAAGTATTCAAAGAGAAGTACTATACTTTCAGGGTGACATTTCAATTTCTGATCTCATATTGATTAAGGGCGCTACTGAGCAGAAAATGTTGAAAATGGAAATGGGGCATAAAACTGCTTAAATGTGGTATGATTGGGGGGTCATAAATTAATTGGAAGAGGGGCAGATGTGGGTAGTTCTTGAATTATTTGGGGGTGAAAATAAATGATGTGGGAAATATTCACCTGCTATATATCATGTTTAAATTAGTTTAAAGTTATTTTGAATCACTAAAAGCCCAATTGATAACATGAACTTGTGCATAGATTGAGTTAGTTGATATATTTACCTTACAAACTGTTTATTCATGTTGTTCCAATATGTGCATTACTTTCTTATGTGTTGCATTGGTGTTCAGCGATGAATTGTTCTTTTTCAGGTTATCAAAGTTTTTAGTGAAGATGGAACAAGCAAAGCAATTGAAGTTCCTTCAGACATAATAGCCAGAAATGTCTGCCAGCTACTAATTTATAAATGTCATTGTGTTGATGACAACAGTTGGACTTTAGTAGAACATCATCATCATCTGGGTCTTGGTAAGAATCTTATATCAAATGTGTGTCGGGGGGAAATGTTAATATTGTACATTTAAACCCCAAACGTGACTAATTTGTTCCCATATTGTATTTAAACCTGCTAAAAGTTAATGAGAAGGTAAGCTATTTTTTTAAAAAATGACCCACTGGAACTACTCCAGAAATATATTACATTGAAGTGGAACTGAGGAGCTTCTGGATTTTGAAATCTCCATTTGTGTGGCTTAAATTTCTTATGGAGGCATCTAATTAAGAAATAATCAAATTAAACCCCATATTATAGTCAAGAGTTCTTACTATGCATTTTAGTTGAAGATTATTTTTATTTTACTTTGTCCCAAATTTATAGGCAGCTCTGATTCTTTCTTACATACCTTAAAACAGAGACGGACTTCTGACGTGAAAGGCGCTATTGTTGTTGTTAAAATGCTTTCACCATAAAGGGAGAGATACCAGCAGTACTTCTTGCTCAAATTTTGAAATCCGGGAGGCGCGTGAGCCCAACCGTTCCAGATTATTGAGGTTTTATTGTAGCAAACTCTACCACCTCCAAAGTTTCCTGCCAATTGAAATCCGTAATGTTCAAGCTTGACGTCAGAGATGTCGTAAAGTTAATAATATTCAATGTGTATAAATCTGATAAATGTGCATCAACAGCTTCCATAATCCAGTGGTGCTTTAATATGTAAATCTGCCTGTAGTATTTGACATGTGTTAAAGAAAAGGAACAGATTACTTGCAACTCTAAACTGAATTTAGGACCAATTCATACCGGGCCTTCATAAACTGTTTGGTACCTTTGGGGATTTTTCGATACTTAGATTAAAATATTATTAAATCTTGCAACACCAACATGTCTTTATAAGCACTCATTCCATGCATCACTCTTGGAATCTATGCAAGAAGAGACTATATCCTACTTCTGTTAAAGCTGATTTCTTACCTACTATTTTTTTGGGTGAGGTGTTAAACAAAGGTTTCACCTGCCTGTTTCAGGTGGACGCTGATGATCCTATGACTCAATTTGAAATGGGAGCTTCTTTTAATCCTGTTCTGGCAAATATTTCTCCAGATACAGGTGTTAACCTGGCTCTAGGAAGTACTCTGATTAATAATAATAATTCTTGTTGAAGACCCGGTATGAATTGGACCTAAATTCAGTTTAGGGTTGCAAGCAGCCCGACCCCTGACTATTCAGCGCCTTGGGACGTCCTTCCAGTATGAAAGGTGCTCTACAAATGTAATTTTGTTGTTGTTGCGATATCTCAAAAGTGCTTCACAGGGTATACTGTGAAGTTGATTGATTGAGTATTTTGTGGATGAAGGCCCGGTATGAATTGGTCCTAAATTCAGTTTAGAGTTGCAAGTAATCTGTTCCTTTTCTTTAACACATGTAAAATACTACTGGCAGATTTACATATTAAAGCACCACTAGATTATGGAAGCTGTTGATGTACTTAATAGCCAGTTGCCTCCACCAATGTCCCACAAACAACCATGGAGTGAATGACCAATTTTATTTGTGGGAGTGTTGATCAAGACGCCAGGAGAAACTCTCTTCTCTTTTCAAATAGTGTCATGGGATCTTTAACATCCACCTGAAGAGGCAGATGCGACCTTGATTTAATGTCTCACCCGAAGGATGGCATCCCAGCATTGGACTGGAATGCCAGCTCAGATGGTCTCAATATGAGGCTTGAACAACTTTCTGACTCACAGAGGGGCGAGTGCTACCATTGTGCCAGGCTGAGTATGTGGATTGAATCAGGACATTGGATTCATACTCCAGGCAGACGAACCAACAATATAACAACAAAATTACACTTGCCTTTCACATCAGGAGGAGATCCAAAACAGGCCTGGGGAAGTGATGCTTTGATGGAGATATCATCCTTCAAATGAGACACTCAACCAAGGTCCAGTCTGCTTGTTCATGTGTACGTTAAAAAACCATGGCACTATTCGAAAAGAGAAGAAAGTTTCTCCCATTGTCTTGGCCATTAATTCCCCAAATAAAATTAACTTTGTGGCTGTCTGTGGGACACTGCTGTGTGCAAATTGGCTGCCACTTTTACCTATAAAATATTCAATCACTGTCTTCTCTTGCAAATTATGTGAAGCTCATTGGGATGTTTTGGTGACTTGATAAGGCAGTATATCAAATGCAAGAATTATTATTTTACATTAAATTAGTTATTCACTTGTTGCTATTTGTAGAAGCTCGCTGGCATAAATGTATTTGCCTATTTTTATTATTATTAAAATAGTCACAAGATTTAACAGGAATTACTTTGAGGCATTTTGACTCAGTATGTAGATTTATCTTCTTTCATGCAGTGTATTTAGTTTTGACTTAGTAACGCATTCAGATTTTCGTCTATGTTGTTACCTGAAACAATTTAGGTAAAATGTAATATATCTTTTTTCCAGAGAGATGTTTGGAAGACCATGAAATGGTAGTGCAAATACAAACCACGTGGATAATGGGAAATGAGAGCAGATTTTTATTTAGGAAAAACTATGCCAAATATGAATTTTTTAAAAGTCCTGCGGTAAGTAACTGAATTGTATAGCTAATATTTTATATTACTTCTACATCTACATTTTTCAAGTATTTACACATCAACTACAAACTCAGTGGGAGTCGGAATTCTTCCCATTTGCTCTTATTAATGCTGCCAACCAAAGTTTCAAAGTAATCCGAGCTGGACAAGCACTGTGAAGCTTGTCAGACAATGCTCTCAAAAGAGTCTCCAAGCCTCTTGCCAACCTGTGCCTCACACTTTCTACAATTGGCTAAACAGAGTGCAACCCTTCAAGGACAGAACGTACATTCCATTCCAGACATGGACATTTACAGGTGGCATATATTTCTGAAACTCTTTCTGGCTTGGATGGTGGTATGGTGATGGATTTTTATCTGTCCAATATTATAATATTAATTAATATAAATACAGTAGAAGCCCGTTTATCTGGCATCCGCGGGACCTGGCCAATGCCAGTTAAAGCGTGTGCTGGATATTCGGGCGGCCCGCGGCTGAAAACCCACTACAAAAAAATTAAAGTTCTTTTAACACACACCAGACTAAGTAATAACAGATAGTGGTGGAGTATTGTGTTGGTGCTTGTTGTTGGGACTGCTCTCTTGCGCTTCTCACCTTTACTGGTGGGGTTTTGTGGTCCAGCGATTCTTTTTTGAGTGAAGGGCGCCAGGCGGGTGAGGGAGGCGGCAGCGCGATTTTAAAGTTGTGTGACTTTACTAGCTGCAAGCCGAAGCCCTAGACTCTATTAGCGGCAAACCGAAATACTGCACCTGCATGACAATGTGAGTTATCGGCTAACGTTATCGGCTTGCCGCTAGAATGACTTTGAAGTCATACTCGCTCCCGTTTTTTTCACCCACTTGGCGTGCTCCATTTTGGGGAGAGTCGCTGGACTGTAAACAACAACAACAACAAATTAGACTTATAGAGCGCCTTTCACGTCGGGAGGACGTCCCAAGGCGCTGCACAGGAGGTGTGTGACCCGAGCTGGGAGGGGAGTGTTCGGGAGGGGGTAGAAAACGTGGGGGAGGTCGAATAATTAGGGGGGGAACAGAAGGCACGGTCGAAAAGGAAAGTCTTCAAACCGGCCTTGAAAGAGGAAAGGGAGGAAACAAGGCGGAGGGATTGGGGGATGGAATTCCATAGGGTGGGAGCAGAGAAACTGAAGGCCCGGCCTCCGATGGTGGGGCGGTTCGGGCGGGGGGCTTGGAGCAGGCCAAGTCCTGCTGAACGGAGGGTCTGGGTGGGCTTATAGGGCAAGAGTAAATCGGATAGATAGGGCGGGGCAAGCCGTGTAAGGCCTTGAAAACGAGGACAAGGATCTTGAACTCGATCCTCTGGGGGATGGGGAGCCAGTGGAGACGGGCGAGGGTGAGGGTTATGTGGTCGTGGAGGTGGGTGCGGGATAGTACACGGGTTGCAGAGTTTTGGATGACCTGCAGCCTGTGAATGGAGGAACTGGGGAGGCCGATGAGGAGAGAGTTTCCGTAGTCCAGCCGTGAGGTGATGTACGCGTGCACGAGTGTTTCGGCAGCGTGGGGGGTGAGGTAGTTGCGGAGCATGGCAATGTTGTGCAGGTGGAAATAGGTGGTGCCGATCAAGGTGCTGATGTGGGGGAGGAAGGAGAGTTTATAGTCGAACTTGATGCCGAGGTTCCTGACTGGCTTTGTGAGGTGGAGAGTACAGCCTTGGATGTTGAGGCTGGCAGCTCCCGATGTGCGGAGGCGCTGGCTTGAGCCAATCAGGAGGGCTTCGGTCTTGCTCACGTTCAATTGGAGGAAGTTGTCCCTCGTCCAGGGCTCGATGTCGGACAGACATGCTGTCAGAACATCGATGGTCTGGGGATTGAGGGATGAGGCTGAGATGTACAGTTGGGTGTCGTCCGCATACATGTGGAAATTTACCCCCCCCCCCCCCCCCCCCCCCCCCCCCCATCTCTCTCTTCCCCCCCCATCTCTCTCTTCCCCCCCCCCCCCCCCCCCCCCGTCTCTCCCTCCCTCCCTCTTCTGCCCCGTCTCTCCCTCCCTCTTCCCCTCCCCCCCCGTCTCTCCCTCCCTCTCCCCCACATCTCTCCCTCCCTCCCCCCCCGTCTCTCCCTCCCTCTCTCCCCACCCCTTGTATACAGTTGGGTGTCGTCCGCATACATGTGGAAATTTAAACCTCAACCGTAGCTTCATGGCTTCAAGCGCAGCATCTACCAGCGGGAATGGGGGGCGCAGGAGAGTGGTTTTGACAGTGAGTGCCAATACAATATTCTGTTGTGTTATTATTTATGCATTTACAAATGCTCCACTGCTATTGTTCCGGATACGTTCTGGTTTATTGAATGGGGACTTTTTTTTTGGCGTGCCGGTTGTATGGAATTGCCGGTGCATCGAGTCACAGATAAACGGGCTTCTACTGTATATATGTGTATGTACAGCAATGAATGCCAAACTAAGTTGAAAATTGAAAATGTGTTGGGTTTTATTTAGCAGTGTCCAAATTTGCCAGGTTCAAGCCATATAAAATTCAGGTGCACCATTCTTCATGTCGGTACCATGCACTCTTTAACATGTACTCTTTATGAAATTCACGGCAAAGTATGATCTAGGTCTCTGGGAGTAGTCTGAGTATAATATTTTGCTCTAGACTTGACAAGGATCTGAATTCTGTGCTTTGGGGTCTGGCGATATATCAGTTATATCGATATCAGTTATATCGATATAATTTTCATATCGATATGCCGATATCGGAATTTTAAAAATATCGATATATCGAAACATTTGATATATGTATATTGTTTCCGGCATTGCAACCTCCTGGGCCTAGAGCATGGAATGTGCGCACACCCCGAATGCGCGCGCACTGAACTACAAGACCCAGAATGCTCATCTCTATACACAATGCACAGACCGAGGTGCAAAGCCGCCATATTGTATTCATAGTACTTGAATACAGTATACAAGGGGTGGGGGGAGAGGGAGGGAGAGACGGTGGGGGGGAGGGGAGAGGGAGGGAGAGACGGGGTGGGAGAGGGAGGGAGAGACGGGGTGGGAGAGGGAGTGAGAGACGGGGTGGGAGAGGGAGGGAGAGACGGGGGGGGGAAAGGGAGGGAGAGGGAGGGAGAGACGGTGGGGGGAGAGGAAGGGAGAGACGGGGGGGGGGGCATGTGATAATATATAGTATATTAGATAGATAGAGGTGGGGGGGATGTGAGAGAGCAGAGAGACACAGAGAGAGAGAGATGGAGAGAATGAGTGTGAGAGACACAGAGAGAGATATTTACCTCCTGAGGAGATAAGCCCCAATGCACGCACACCTCCGAACGCGCGTGCATGCTCAGTAGAAAACCCCTGAAAATATTGATATATCGCTAAATGTTGATATGAGCCCGTCGATATATCGAAATCGGAAAATTTCCATATCGACGGACCCTACTGTGCTTACAAATACAGTAGAATGCTTATCTATTCTACAGTAGAATGCTTACCTACTGTAGAGTCCTGCAGCTCAGTGGTTAGAGCACTTGCCTCACAAGCGAGAGCTCTGGGTTCGAATCCCAGCAAAGCAAAACCTTGGGCAAGTTTTCTTAACTCCACACACCTAATAATCCCTCAAGAAAAAAACAATAATAATTTGGTCACTCAATCCACTACTGTTTATGAAAAACTGCTATGTGCTACTGCTTTTCACCCACAAAATATGCTGCTAATTTAGTTTACATTATATGAGACGCCTAGAAGACTCAAAAGTGCTATATCAAATGCATGGATTATTATTATATGTTCTTTTAGGATTTTATGGTGAATTTTAATATTTACAACCCAATTCATAGTTATTTTTCGGACTCTTAAGGATAGGATGTGTATATTACCAAAACCTGTCTCTACTGGCAGTTTCTGGATAAGGTGGTTCCAAGAAATGCACACATGCCAAAATCTGCCTTAATGCTATACAATTCTAGTAATACTTACTGGACATGATGCACTCTCAGGTAAGCAGGTTCTATCTTAACCGTGTGTGCATTTCCGGAAATGCCATTCCAGTGAGGTGGGTTTTGTAAGCACATGTTCCTCCTTGTTGTCCTTTGACTAGCCACTTCAATAATTATTACATAAAATCTTCACATTATAAATGCTCATCAGTCAATATACAAGAAAGTTCCTACCAATACATTCCTATCGTTTTAGCATCCTTTGGTGATGTGTTTGGGTTATTGCAGTAAGATTATACTTTTTGGTGTGCTGTCCGCAAATTTTAATTCAAAGGTAAATACAAATCCTCATGCATAAGTAGCGGATAGATCAGTGGTTCCCAACCTTTTTTTTGCTGCGACCCTAAATTGGCCACCAACAGGTCCTCCAGACCCTTAGGAGGCGACTGCACGACTGAAGCGAAGCTCAGCCAAGACGATATCTCCTTCTCTTCTCTGTGCGCAATTTGGCTGCCGCGTTTCGCCCACAAATATACAGTTAATTTTCCTACTTTCCTTCCCCAAACTCTGTGAAGCGCTTTGGGACGTCGATAAGACGTGGAAAACGCTATATAAACTTAAGGACTACTTAATTACTTACTTACTCTTTTGTGGACTCAGCGCAACTCGCTAGTACGGTCTTTCATACAAATTGTTCAGTGTCACCTCGGGCACTTTTCAGCATTAAAAAAGAGAAAATAAATAAAAATTCTGATGACCCTTTGCAACCCAACTGAGGACCATCCCCCGACCCTGATTTGGGTCGGGACCCGAGGTTGGGAACCACTGGCATAGATGAAATGTGAGATTACTTCTATGTACTTTTTCTAATCAAATTAGAGTATTTTTTATGTGGCTAATTTTTAGTCCATTTCCTTCATTATGCAAACAGGATCTAATTTATAGGTTCTTGTCTGTACCAGTGTTTTACAATCCAATCCAATTTACATTTCTATAACTCCTCTCACATCAGGAGAATGTCTCAAAGCATGTAATTCTGCTGGTTGGGAAGCTCACATGGAGCTGTGGGAGAGAAAGTTGACAGTGCGGTCGAAGAGACACACCTTCAAGATGTACCTTGAAGTAATAATAATAAGTACAGCTTGAGACGCACCTTAAGGGAGGAAGCGTGTCGTAGGGACACTTGTGATGGAGTTCCAGAGAGTTGATGAAAGTTTGCCTGCTGCCTATGGGGTTGGATAGGGCAGAGGATATAGCTCAGGCTGGTGAAGGCAACTTTTACGTAGTTTAACTTTAGAGAACAATTAATGTGACACTTACAGATCGTTGGGAGAATCGATTTGAAATGATAATCACAAACTACTATTATACACACAGACCTAGAGTTATATCCCCTCCTTTCCCTCCACCCTTCCCGACCCCAGCTCGGGTCTGTCCAGTGCCTTGAGACATCTTCTCGACAGGAAAGGTGCTATATAAATGTAATTTTGTTGTATATAGAGTTATACGAAAATGGGCCATTCATCGTGATTAGTCCATGCTGGTGTTTAAACTCCCATGTGAGCTTCTACCTCTCTTATTTCTCTCACCTATACTCTATCGCCTTCTCCCTCATTTATGCATTGCTTTTTCTTAAATCTTTTTGCTTCAAAATGTTTTGTTCATTTTCTGTGTTCTGCATCTTCGAGTCAGGATACTCTATAATCTAGATTGAGTTAATCTGGACCACCAATTTATCTACAACTATTAAGTTTGGGGTAACTAACTGTGCAGGTTAAGCAAAAAAACTTAAATGATGTCTCCAAGATAAATGCTTGACTTCATTTTGCCAAGCTAATGGAGCGAGCTGATCTGGAATTGAACAAACGTAACCAAATAATCTCTGAACAACTAACAGTGTGGAGGCACATGAACTCGCAAATTATCGTGATATTGGACTAAATTATTTACATTTCACTTTTTAAAAAAAAATCAAACCCTCTAAGGGTGTTATTAAGTACATATTTTTGAATAACATTCTTTGTTGGACAGACCTTCTTTCCAGAACAGATGGTGACCTGGTGCCAGGAATCAAATGGAAGCAACCCACATTCACAGCTCTTGCACGTAAGATTTATATATTTGAGCTTTTTCTTTTTGAAGATGTATTTAATTTTTGATGGTACATATGGTTAGAACCTTGTTGACACTTGATCGCTTGTCATTCTTATGGGTTGTGGATGTAGTCATTCTTATGGGTTGTGGATGTAGTCATTCTCTTATCCCAAATTCACAAATCGTGACATTGCATCATCTAAAGTAAGAAAACTGGATTTCAAACAACTCTGTGCTGATGCAATCAGGGTGGCTTTCAGCACGCATGCACATTGTCAACATAATCGTAAATATCGTGTGCAAATGCTGACCAACAACGACAATTTTAGATTCCATCTACCTGTACTTCCTTTTAACAGGTTTTGGAAATATATGTAAGTTTTGATTGATTGATTGAACTCTCAATTTGCTGTGAATACTCTTTAGCATGGTGATGGGTTCCTGCATGTGTCAGGCACCCGACTGACCGAAAGGAAAATTACTATAGTTAGTATAATGCTGTCCAGTCAGTGCTGAAAAACTCTTAACCCTCTAGCCTTGAATTCATTTAAGAAGTTCCAAAATGTAAGTACCATTGTATTTGAACAGCAAAGTAGACCACTCAAGAATACAAATCTATTCTATATTATACTATTTTCTTCACCATAGTAACCACCTCCTACTTCAACTAGAACAGGTGATAAAGGCTACCCCATTAGAACCTAAGTACTCCAGATGACTGAGTTTTCTTGCAGCGCTAACTTTGCACAAAAACAACTTAAATTTTCACTTATATAGCATCCTCCGTGGAGGGTAGATTCTCAGAGCACTTAACAGTGACAGAGCTCAGGAGGGGTCAGTAAGCACAGTCGAAGAGGTAGATTTTCAGACGGGACTTGAAAGGGGAGAGAGGGGGCAAGGCAGAGGGATTGAGGGAGAGTGTTCCAGCGTATTGACGCATTGTGCCTTAAGCGCGTCCTTTGATGGTGGGACGGAGGGTACACCCCATCCAGCCATGGAGTCATCATTGTTTCAGGACGTCGTAGCAGTGATGACCAGCAAGCCTGGATGTCAACTATTTTACTGCCCTTATAATGCGTGATAATAGACACAGAACACCCTAATGGAGTTGCCATGTATTTCTAATGGGATTATTTGTCAGTGAATTGGACAATTTAGAACAGTGGTTCCCAAATCAGGGTCTGGGGGTCCTCAGTAGGGTCACGAAGGGTCATCAGAATTTTTTCTTTTTTAATGCTGAAAAGTGCCCAAGGCGACACCGCCGACGAATTTGCATAAACGACCATACTAGCGAGTTGTGCAGAGTCCACAAAAGAGATGACGGTATCGTCTTGGCTGAGCTTCGCTTCAGTCGTGCAGTCGCCCCCTACGAGTTGGAAGTCCTGTTGGTCAATTTAGGGTCACAGCAAAAAAAGGTTGGGAACCA
Source organism: Hydrolagus colliei (assembly GCA_035084275.1). Classification (NCBI taxonomy): domain Eukaryota; kingdom Metazoa; phylum Chordata; class Chondrichthyes; order Chimaeriformes; family Chimaeridae; genus Hydrolagus; species Hydrolagus colliei. The sequence goes on from CM068743.1 coordinate 128,622,613, forward strand.
CTGCTTTAGAGCGTGCATCTATTTTGCTTCAGATACATGACAATTTAGCTTATTTATTCCACTAGTTCATAATTCGAAAATATAACCTTGAAACCATTGATGTGAAAAGTAGTCCAGCCCTTCCTCATTGAAAGCATTTCGTAATGAGTTGAAAACATAATGGCAGTATATTGGTAGCGTCTCAAAAAGATCCTCAGGAAGTAAAGTGCAAATCACTCCAACCCGCTCAATATCAGTTTGGAGCTGAGGTCTCACGAGTTTGTGATGTATTTTGATTTGCTCCAGGACACTATTTTCAATTCCAATAAGAACAATTTTGATATAAATTTTGTGTGTCATTATTTTGAAACAGCACATTTTTCTTGCAGGATTTCTTGAATACCAACTGTTGTCCTGAAATTCAGGGATTCTTGCATATAAAAGAACTGGGAAAGAAATCATGGAAAAAATTGTATGTATTTTTGCGAAGATCAGGATTTTACTGTTCCTTGAAAGGAACTTCAAAGGTAAGCTACAATTTCCAATATCTTCAGTATTTAAAGAAAACATTTGGGGGTTTGTGCATAGTCAAAGTTGATTTTTTTTTAAAAAAATTCAAGCATTAACTATACTGTTGTAGGGGGCGTATATTTATCTACACTAATCCCTGTATCTTTCGATACTATTTGCAAGCAGATCCCAGTTCTATTTTGGAGGATTGATATGGCATTAGCTGTCATACTTATCTTTGGGGAAGTAATCTAAATGTCAGTTGTGCTCCTGTGTAACTTCCATTGCACCCAAATGCTTTCTCTGCTTTTTTTTTGTTAAGCACTGAGCAGGACTAGCCAACAAAGGTTGAAGGGTAATTTTCCCTATCCATTTAATTTTAAAATTATATTTTTAAAGAAAGTTGAAAGTTCTCTGAATTCAGAAAAATCAGTTTTATTTATTTGGAAGGTTCCAGAAACTCAGAATTGTATCTATATGTAGCATGTACATACGATTATTTTGTTGTAAAGATCATGCATAATTGAGGGACGAAAAATAGCAGAGTGGGTCTCTTCTGCCAAAACCTAGATTTTAAACATAGAAAGTGTCCCTTTATTTAAATATCAAATGTAAATGGCTGAACTCTTTAACTTGTGTATAGTACTGCTTCATATCGATTAATTTGTGCCATTTGTAGTGCAAAATGTGATTTATTTATTGAAATAAAATCCCATCCTTTGGATGATACCGAATTTACCTGTTCAGGTAGACATTAAAGTTCTTCTCATGTCCTGGCCAACAAGTTGGTCATTCACTTCATGGCTCTGTGGGTCTTTTTGTGTGCAAATTAGCTGTTTGCATCCAAATAGTCAGTACAATATGCCAGACTTATTGTAATAACTCAGCGCCTTGGGACATCCTCCTGACGTGAAAGGCGCTTTACAAGTGTAATTTTGTTGTTGTAATAATGGTTCTTTGATCTACTGCCATCTAGTGGCTTTAAGCAGTTACTGTTTAGAATGCTTGATCTACAGTTAATATTAATAATCCTTACATATGATAATAATTTGATATAGCGCCTTATGTCTTTGAGTCACAAAGTGCTTCACAGAATATACTGTAAAGTGAATTGACTATTTTGTGAGCAAATCACAATTGCGTACAGCAATATCCCACAAACAGTCGTGGATTGAGTGACTACATTCTTTCTATTTTTTATTTTAAATTGAAGGGATTATAACCTCAGAAAAGCGTTCGGCCATTCGACTAAAAACTGAATTCCTACTTACTGCTATGTAAACCGAGATGTGTGGAGTAAGGAAATTTGCCTAACTTGTTGCCCTACTTGGGAATCAAATCCAGTTCCTGCCACTTGACAGGCGAGAGCTCTAACCACTGAACTACAGGATTCCAGTTTCTTGTTTATTACTGGGAAATGAGAAATAGTCAATCACAAAGCAGCTGTTATACAAATTCTAAAGGCTTCTTCCCATAATTTCCACAGGAACCAAGACATCTCCAGCTGTTGGCTGACATTGATGACAGTAATGTCTTCTCGCTAGTCACAGGCAAAAAGACTTGCGGTACACCAACTGATTATGGGTTTTGCATCAAGGTAATTTTTAAACTAACATTGTTTCAAAAGCATAAACATCATCCTAAGAAATTGAAATTCTGGGAGTTCTACAAAATAAAATCTGTTTATTTTTCAATAAATGAAAGCTTTAGTGATCTTATCTTCTGTATTATTTCTAATTTTTACGTTAGACAGAGACAAAAATATTATATTTGAATTGCCACTTGATGTACATTATATGAAGCGTGCTGTAATTATTTTTAACCTGACATGAATAACGTGGTTAAATATAAAGGTGTTGTTAAATTTTAAAATGCACAATTTTGAGTTTTGATTATTTAGCCACAATTCCAAATGTAATAATATTCCAGACTTAAATTCCTGAATTCAGAAAAAAGCTGCTTGCCTTATTGTAGTCTTCTTTATTCAATGTAGCCCATCAAAATGAGGAATGAAACGAAAGAGCTTCGATTGTTATGTGCAGAAGATGAACAGAGTAGGACATGCTGGATGACAGCCTTTCGCCTCCTTAAGGTATTGTGTTGATATAACTGGTCAATTGACGTGATGTAACTATCCTAGAATATACAAATGAATTTATATGAAAAATATACTATTTCATTTTCTCTTTCCTGGTCATTATTTTTTTTTAAAGTTTTGTTGACATGTTTTATAAACCACTAAACTATGGACCATAAACCTTATGGACCACAGGAGCTTGCTAGTTTTGAATCCCAGATGGTGCTGAGTTTGGTGATCAAAGCCATGGGGAGACTAAATTGACCTTCCTAGAGTTAGGGAGGTGTGGTGGGTGGAAAAACAGCCAGGGTAATTCTTCTTACAGCACCCTCTACTAATTGTGTGTGAGTGTGTGCGCTTGTGGCAGACGGGGAAACGGTGAGGCTTGGTTATAGTTCCCTCTAATCAAGAGGCCCGACAACACCCCTTGCCAAGACTTCCATATGAACAATGGCAACTTGGGCAGAGTACTGGAGAGCAACCAGCATCTGTGGAACTACACTCCCAACATGAGGAGGCGAGAGCAGAAAGGCAAAGTCTATGGTGGTGCATTAGAAAAATTAATTGCTTCTAGCTTAAAACTCATCAACAAAATCAATTTTATTGGATAAGTTTCTTTTATATATGGAGGATTTATATGTCTGTGTATATGTGTATCAGTAAAATTTCTGGTTGGGGGAAAAGATGCTCAGAAAATATTCTAATATCTAAACAATGGCATTTTCTTTCCTTTGCAATTGTCTAGTATGGCATGCTGTTGTACCAGAACTATCTGATTCCTCAGCAGAGAAAGGCATTACAGACCCACTTCACTACACCGGTGGTAAGTTTATTTTCCTCTCTCACTCTGCCCCCAACAATTTTATGAATTCTAATTTGCTCTTAAACATGACCTAATACAGGTTCATAGAATTATACAGCACAAAAGCGGCCATTCGGCACATCGTATCTGCGCCGGCTCTTTGAAAAGAGCTGTTATTCTCATTCCCCCGCTCTCTTCCCCATTGCTCTGCAGACCGGTCCTCCATAAATAATTATTTACTTCTCTCTTAAAAGCTGTTAGCAAATTTGCTTCCACCACCCTTTCAGTCAATGCATTCCAGATCCGAACTTGCTGCATGAAAAAATTTCTCCTCCCATCTGCTTCTGTTAACAACTATTTTACTCAAGTTACCGACCCATTCGCCAGCTTCTCTAGCCTACTGATTAATGAAGTCCCTCATTCTTGGTACCATCCTGGTAAATCTCCTTTGTACCTTCTCCAATTCCTTGACATCCTTCCTAAATAAAGTGTGGTGCCCAGAACTGAACACAGTAATCCAGCTTAGGTCTGACCAGTGTTTTATAGAGGTTCATCATAACTTCCTGACTTTTGTATTCTCTGCCGCTATTTATAAAGCCATGTTGTAGGACATAAGTAAATTAATTATCTAAATCGGATATTTTATCACTTTCTCCTAACAATGATATAACTAACAATTGTCCTTATTTTCAGAGAAGTGCATCAGAAAATTCCTTGGTAGCTATGGATTTTTCTGGGCACACAGGTCGAGTCATTGAAAATCCCTTAGAGGCACAAAGTGCAGCTATGGAAGAGGGCAACACATGGAGGGTAAACAAAATGATTTGAATTTTTTTTCTTTGCTTTGGTAGCTTTTTGCCGTTAATTGATAGTGAGGAAAAGGTAACTACACATTTGTAAAGCAAAAGCTTATTTTTCTCCAGGCCACATAGTACCTATAACAATATGTTTCAAAGTGTTTGAGATTAAGTATTAATTATTGTGGCTGTCTTTGTAGAGAAACATGGCAGCTATAGATTGCAAACTGGCTGGGTTGGTTAGGCCAAAAGGATATCTTTAGTGTCCGATCAGAGTGCAGAATATGCATCAATTCATTATCCAGTATATTCTGTGAAGCACTTTGAGATGTCTCAAAGATGTGATAAGGCGCCATGTCAAATACAAGGATTCTAGATTTGTTATTACACAGAATATGGGCAACTAAAATGGTGGGCAATCTTGAGTCCTGTTCTTACCCATGCAGGCTTCAAACTAATGTTGCTGGTTAATATTTGTGTTTTTAGTTCTGTTCTCTCTCCAGCCTAAAGTTGGCCAGATCAATAGATCAAACAGTCCTGGTTGGTTTGGTTGCCATACTGCATAGCATTCACCAACTAGATTATTGGAGAAGCATATATAATATTTCTATAATATATAATGTAGATCATTGAAATGGATGTAATGTTTAATGAATTCTGAAAAGTTAACTTTTCCAATGACATTGACGTTTCTGTATCAAATCTTTTATCTACAGAAACGTAGCCAACGGATGAATGCCTTGGGGAGTTCTAGTCCTTTACATCCCTCCCCACTTAGTCATAGTAAGTTGCATTTAAATTGGAAGTATTTATTAATATACTGTTTCTTCGTCGATTGATTATTCTTCAAAATGTAGGCTAAAATGTAAAAATTCCCATTAATTTTCTTAATTGTCTAGCCATTCACAGAACTCAACCATGGTTTCATGGAAGGATCTCTCGAAAAGAGGCTCATAGTACAATTGAAAAGCAGGGGCCTGTGGATGGGTAAGGAGAAAAAGTCTGTTTGTCATTACAGTTTTGTGATTTGGATAATATCTTCATTCAGCAACCCTAGATTGTGAGCATAATATTCTGGATTTGTCTCTCTGACTCCGTGCAGTCTCATACCCTATCAAGGTTAGTATGATGACTATGTTGTCAGAAGAAGGTCGGGGGGGATGGGGTCACGTGGTGAAGGAAGGAAGGTAAACAAGATTTCCCTGAGGATTTATTGGCACTGAGGCGGTATCACAGGTAGAAAATTTAAAGTAATCCCAGAAAGCGTTGATAATTGTCTTTGGCTCATCAATACAACTTGATGTATGCATATCCCCAGCTGTAAACCCAAATTGGGTTACGCAGTTCTAACAAGATAAGTATTGCACATTGTGCAAATTAAAAATGGGAGATGTACAATCTGTAAAAGTATAAGCATTGAACTAAACTACATTTTTCATGTTACAATAAAAATGCATTGAATGTAAATGAATCCAATATTTTGTATAGTTTGTCTAGCTCGGGTACAAAACGGTGCTTTTTGCCGTGAAGCATTTCTCTTGTTTTAATTGGCCAGTAATTGGTTTACAGTGACGTAACTAAAATACTATAATATAATCTTTGGGGTGTTGGTGATGCACCTCTGAATTCTGTGTCCCAATCTGTCCAGACTGATGGAATGCAAAGTCTTTCTGACAATTTCTTTCCAATCACGGCCTTGCCCCCGCCTATCTCTCTGACCTAGTGTCTCCCTATCAGCCTGCCCGCACCCTCTGTTCAGCAGACTCAGGCCTGCTACGCGTCCACTGCCCTAACCGCCCAACCATCGGCGGCCGGGCTTTCAGCCTCTCTGTTCCCACACTGTGGAACTCCATCCCGCAGCCCCTCCGCCTCGCCTTCCTCCCTTTCCTCCTTCAAGGCCTTCAAGACCTTCCTCTTCGACCGCGCCTTCGGCTGCCCCACTAAGTCTTCCCACTCTTCTCCCCCTTCCCCCTACTTCGACCCTCTCCACCCCGCCCTCCGCTCGGGTCCCGACCAGACTGTTCAGCGCTTTGGGACATCCTCCCGACATGAAAGGCGCTACATAAGTGCAAGTTTGTTGTTGTTGTCTGTTGGCTTTCAGAGCCTTTATGAAATTAGTAAGAGGGAACTTCAATTTTTAACTCAAATGTGGGCTCGGCATAATGCTGTCCAACATTAATTTCACTTAGAGGAGCCATACAATTGCGTGGGAAATAAACAATGTCATACAGGTGAGGTGGAGGTGTTCTGAAATTATAACTAACGGACATTGTTAACTTAGAGTAGGAAGATCACTTTATTGCTGACCACCGTGCCATGGTCTGAGAATGTTTGAATGGTTCAATTTCCTAGCACCAACTTTCCTCACCTGGATAAATAAAACATTTTGGGGAGGAGGGGAACAAAAGAAAAATAGTTTGTTACGACACTTTACATTGGAATTGTTTTGGGGCAAGGTTGTTTAACGTGACTTATACCCTTAAATTGAATTTATAAACTAACCAAATTTTCTGGGTGTCTCAAACATTGGGAGAGTTTGTGAGGTGGAAATTCACATATTCACTGATCTATTATAAATAGATACCAATCTAAGAAAATACAAATGAGTTGTCTTAATCTCCTTTTTAAACTTGGTAATTGCAGAAAGTGTGACAGAACTACTTGGCTACAGTATTAAAAGGAAAACAATTTTGAGTGAAAAATTCAAAGCTCAATTTTTTATTTTGCATTGTAAATTATTGGTATTTGATGCACATTTTGTTTAAATGTTAATGATTTAAATAATGTTTAAATCATTATTCAAATGTTATTTAAATGTTTAAAAGTCCTCACCAAACGAGACAAGTACTGTGCTGATATCCTTATTGGGCAGTGCTTAAGAAACCAAAAGGGTTGAACTAGAGAATAACAAATGTTTGGAACAGAAATATTTGCTTAACTTATCCAGAGTGATTTTATTCTAGTCTTGATTTTTTAAATGCATGTCAGTTTATTGATCGCTGTCAGAAGGAGGACATGTTCATTATTTAATGGAGCTGATTCAGTTGATTCAGCCTTCCACATGCATTGTGCACCTACAGTTTCAAAAAGTGATTGCAGATTTTGATTTTGTTCTCACAGGTTATTTCTTTTGAGGGACAGTCAGAGTAACCCAAAGACATTTGTACTAACATTGTACTGTCAACAGAAGATCAGGCATTTCCAGATATTACCAGTAAGTTTTCAATTATATTTCTAAAATATTAAGAATCTATGGTATTCTCCCCTTTCTGAGCATTTTAAATTCATAGTTTAGAAGTTCAGTGGTAAATTGTTTGGGTACTTTTGACTAATAATTCTGGAACTATGTATCTGGCAATTATATCAAGTCTCAATAGGCAAATTAATGCTGTTAGGGTCTAGTTGCACAGACAAAAGTATTCTCCAATGCACTTAGTAACATGTATCTGGTCACTTTAACAGTCCATGTGACCAGATAATTCTGTTATGATTTGACTGGGCAGCATTTCATACTAATCTTTGTTCAGTGTGGCTCCTATTAAAGTCAGCTTATTATCTTAAATGTTTACTGGAGCCTGGTTCAATTGGTATCTTGGTTGCCTGTAAAGCCTTGGCAACTCCTGTGCATTAGGGTAACTGAAATGCAACACTCTTAAAAACAGCCCTGTACAGCATGAAATGTTTCGGGTAATTTGAACTCAGCTGATTTCAGAAAGTAGTCCAGCATCCTGTACTGTTTTATTGTTGCTTCATACTGAACATGGTGAGCAATGAGTCAATCACCATCCTATGTCTTTCAACTTTTCCCATGGCATCTTCTAGCCCACCAAGTGAGTACATATGCCTCCAATTTTTACTTACAAAATACAAGAGCCTGGATTATTGTTGCATTAAACTCTGTTTTCCTAGGTAAAATGCAGCACTGAGCCTTCTTTGAAAGACCTCCGGGTTTCCTCAGATTTCACAGAATATCCCTGGTGTCATTTGCAAATTCAGCAAATCAAAGCTAGACAGCATGAGTGTAATTTTAATCTCTTTTGTCCTCGATTTCCATTTTCCCTACATTCAAAGCCCACCTTTAAGATCTACTGGCCGCATGTTCAGCCACCTTCTCATCTCCTACTCTGCTGCATGAATTGCTGTGAGATGTCCTCCTGACATGAACAGTAAACGTAAATTGTCCTGTTCTCAATGATCATGAACTAATTTCCAATGCAAACTATTGGACCTTCATATATGATGGTGATAAATATCTGGTTGAGAAGTTTTTGAACATATCTCTGGGACATGATTGTTCCTATGATGCTGAAGATAGAGTTTTTTTTTGTAATAGACTATGATTGAATAGAGTAGATACTACAATGGGTGTACCTTTTGAGGAATGCAGAGTCTTTACAGAGAAATTTCCCTCAGGATTGAATTCATAAAGAAAAGCTGATTATAGGGCACTGGAAAAAATTATGCTGATGAAGCAAAACAATCTTTTCTCATTTTATAGTTTTTTTTTAAATTGCCTTAAGTTTATATATAAATATACAGTCAATTAATTCACAGTATATTCTGTGAAGTGCTTTGAGACATCTAGATGTGGAAAGCGCTATATCAAATGCAGGAATTATTATATGATGTGAGCTAGCTGCCTTCCTTGTTAGTATTTTCACCCTTGTTTTGATTGCGGATTAGTAAATTATAACTTCTATACATTAAAAGAAAATATACATATACCTACCGAAGCCAGCTGATCTTAAATGATGCCATGAGGACGAGTAATGTCAGATACTGAAGAGTATAGTAATTTGCAGTTGCATTTTGTAGTGCTTTATCTTGTGAATTAATCAAAATTGAGCATATCTTGTCTTTAGTAACAATTTTACTATGTTTCATTTTAGATAATTTATGTTATACTTGGCTGCTCAAAGATGTTTTTATTCTTTTTTTTAAAGAGTGAAGACAATGGACAGCTCGTCTTTAGTCTTGATGACGGCAATACCAAATTTTGTGATCTTATACAGCTTGTTGAATTTTATCTTCTGAACCGAGGAATCCTACCTTGCAAATTGAAGCATCACTGTTCCCAGGTTTCTTTATGACCTTTGATATCTGTTTACTCTTTGGAATTATCCACAGGAGACTGGAATTTCTGTCTGATTCTTTGCATCAGTTGTGCATTTTTGGGGGGAAATTAGACAACTCTGTTCTTCGCCAGATCTGTGAAAATCAGTACTAAAGGCATATGTCCAGGACTGAGTACACTGATTGATTGTTTGCTGTTCATAACAAAAATAGTAGCAATACAGAAGAAGAAAATGGATGGAGCAGTTGAGTGTCTTACATGTTTCCATGCTGTCACTTTGTACAATCAACTCAAAGATCTTCAAACTGATATTTATGATGGCAAAAAAAAACCTTCAATTGCTCCTGCTCTGGAATAATCTTGATACATAAATTGAAGACAGGTGACTTAGTATTTTTAAGTGGATAATTTGGTTCATTCACAAAAGGAAAAAGTCGACACCTTGTCACTGAGGAGACATTTAATTTCGTACAGCACTTAATGTTTCTTTTAAGTCCTGAGCACAGCCTATTGTACATAATGCTCCAATGTAGGTGCATTATGATGGAATAGCACAAGTCATAGGACTGCTTCTTTTGGTAAATACCCTACCAACATATATCGTGTCTGAACTCTAATCATAGGACACTCACTGTTCCAGATTACTGGTGAACGGGTAAAGAGAAAGAATGCAGATCCAACACACATTGTTTTCCCTTTTGTTTTATTACACAAATATTGCATTTTGCTGCTGTGAATTAATGCATTTAAATCACATTGTGAACTTAACAGTCTTAAATTTTTATTTGTCAAGACACTAACTAAATATTTTACTACTTTAGATTCAGACACACGTTGGTATTAAAAAGAGTTAAGATCAAGAGTTGTGCAAATCTGTGATAAGCATCTTAGGTCAACACTTTGGTTTCTCAGCATTGCCCCCATTATATGGAGGAAAACGCTGATAGCCAGTCAGCATAGGCTAGCAGTTTGGGCTTTAACTAGTATGGTTGAGGGCATGTATAATTTCAATTGCCTTGCAATTCAGTCCCCAGAGACCAGCTAGTTGTATTGATGCTGCACCGGCCCTGCCCTGGGGATATATTCGGGGTCAATCACTTTATTGACCTTAAAGGGTTCAGCAGGGCCCACCAAGGTTCAAACGAAAAACCGTTGTCTGAACAACCGGGGATGTTTTGTTGCACAAACTGAGTCATGATCCCATCCCCTCCCCCACCTTCCCTGCAGCTCCACCTCTTCTCCCCTCTAATATCCAACACCATCAATCATCCTATCATCTGGCACTATCATCTATCCCCCTCAAAGCAGCTATGATCACCCACGCCTTGAAAAAACCTTCATTGGACATATCCCTGCTTTCTAATTACCGGTCTATCTCCAACTTCACTTTTCTTTCCAAGGTCCTGAAAGAGTTGTTGCTTCCCAGCTTCGCTCCTTCCTCTCCTACCACTCACTTCATGAGCCCCTCCAATCAGGTTTCTTGAAACCTCCAAACTGCTCCGGTCAAGATGACAAACAACATCCAGTCCATCTGTGCTCAGGGCTCCCTCTGCCTCCTCTGTTGCATTCAATACCGTGTACCACTCCATCCGCTTCCACCGCCTCTCCTCACCTCAACCTTCAAGGTTCTGCCTTTGAATGGTTCAGGTCTGATCTCTCACACCATCTTCAATTTGCCTCCGCCAACGGTTTCTCTTCCAGCCCTCGCATCATCTTGTGTGGTGTTCCTCAGGCCTCTGTCTTTGGTCCCTCCTCTTCAACCTCTACATGCCCCCCCTTGGTGACATCATCTACAGACATGGGGTCAACTTCCACATGTACGCGAATGAAACCAACTCTATCTCTCTGCCTCCACCCTCAATTCCAGGACAACTGACGCCCTAATGGACTGCCTGTCAGACATCAAGTCCTGGATGAGAGACACCTTTCTACAGCTGAATGTCAGCAAGACTGAGGTCCTCTTGTTTGGCTCGCGCCAGCGCCTCCGCACCTTAGGCACTGGCAGTATCAGCATCCACGGATGCACATTCCACTTCACAAAGCCAATGAACCTGAGCATTTTGTTCGATCCGTGCCTTCAGCCACCCTCCTACCTCACTACCCTCTCTCATCCTAACCCTTCCCCGTCCCCCACCCTTGGGTCCTCCTGACATAGAAGGTGCTTTACAAATGTAATTTTGTTATTGTTTAACAATAAATAATACTTCCTCTCTTAAATGTTTGACCCCAAATTTAAATTACCCACAAAACAGGAGGTTTGTTTGCTTGGTTATGGCCCTGTCGAAATTTGGCAACCTTGATCATTTGTTTGTTCATTCATAACTTCACTTCGTTGGTTCACAGCAGTAAAACATGCTTTTTAGTTTGCACATGTTCACTAACAAAAAATGTTTTGTTAGAATAATTTTTCACAGAAATATACTGAACCTATTTTTAAAGCAGGGTTGTTATGACATTGTTTGTTGTAATACAGTTTTACAATATTATGTATCAGAGCACACTGGAATTTACATCTCAGCTTCCATATGCAATTGTGATGCAGTGCAATTGTTATAACAGCCCTGTTTTAAGTTGAGGGAATGTGTGAAGCAGAACCTTAGTTTACAAATGACATTTTCAGTTAGTATTTGTTTTTATAGATTTACCTTCAGAATTTGTCAGCATATTGAAGGTGAAACCCCATTGGAGTTTTAGAGCTTTGTATACACTATCTTTTATTACAAGTAATGGTTTTCATGTTTTTCTTTGTACTTGTTACAAAATGGCTCTCTTTTTTAATAAAAGGAGTTGTTGCCTAATGTATCCCCCACACATACAAGCAAGCTTTTGAATTAATTAATTTAATTAATTATACAGCCATTGCAGACCTGCAGGAATGGTAAAGTCTGAAACCTTGAGATATTTTAACATTAAGATATCACTGAATCCAAAAATCGATATTCTACAGGTGTTTTACTGAATATTTTTGTAACAGGGTTCCAGGTACCATATCTGTAATAGCATTTACCCAGATTTTTTAATCAGTATTGCATCTTTTTGCATATTTATGAATGTAAATTATATTAAATTGATAGAAAGAAGGTGTTTCAGATACCTTAACATGAGATGGTTTGAACGTTCATTAGTTACTCATCAATTAGTCATTCACTAGTACAGCAGATAAGATGCATACCATTAAATATATTCTCATTGCCAGCTTGCCTGAGTTCCTCTATTAAAATTCTGGCAGGGTCTTAAATTTTACTGGGTCCTACCAGGTTCAGCCGGCTGTCAATGCATAAGCCAATGACTGAATTATTTTATTTTATTTTTGTATTTAAGTGATATGAATGTACAGTAAAAGGGGACTCTCAGGGTTGATGAAGCCTGTTGATTTTTTTTTCTTGGCTTGTGGAAAAGAAAATTGCTTTTTATGTAGCATATCATGTTTGGCTTAAGAAGGAAATACCAAACATTTTTGATTATTAACATCTACATTGACTTAGATGTCCACAGTTAACAGTAAGCTAATTCACCACTCAAACTGAAAACAGGTAATGCTTCAGTTTGTATGTGACTGTTTTTCATTGTTTTCTGCACTAAGATGTAACTAACTATTTGACCAATCAATGCACCTTTTCCAGTGGTAGGACTTTGCTTATCACAAATTAAATTTGTCACAATGCAAAAACTGATTACTATGAAATGGAATAAAGCAAACCTTTTTCGGGGAATGCTGAAGGTATTAACTTTTTAAATGAAAAATCTGTATTCATGATATGCTTTGCTTCTTAATGTAAATAGCAGTAAGGCTTGTGAACTTAATTGTAACCGTTCAGGTATTTTTGTATAAATAAGGGACTGATATATTCTGTTTATTGTAATTAGAAATAAACATTAATGCAAAGTTATTCATTTACAATAACTTAGTTCAGGTCTTATTAAGACTCTTCTTTATTCTCTGTTAACAATCATTGTCTTCATTTTCCAATTGCCATTTGCTGGAGAATCACCAAATGGCAAGTCCAAATGGCAAGCCTATGGAAATGGAAATATGACGAGGATTACATCCTCATCACTTTTAATGCACATCTTGCAGACTCTCGTTCCTCACCTCACCCGTTTAACAATTGCCTCTAACGAACTAAATCCTGTCCTATGTTGCAAAATTAACAAAGTATAGCAAACTCCTGATAACACGTAACTCCAAAGGAAAATGGCTCAGTGATGAGTTATCCGGAATTGCACGTTAAGTACATGTACAAATACTATAGAAATGTGGCCTATATTTACAGCATAAGTGATAGACTTAAGTGATAGTGACAAGCTAAGCCAATGTCAAGTTATCAGTTTACTGTATGTAAAATGTATTGATATTCTTTTAAAAATGTTGATGAACACATTGTTGAAAATTGCATTCTGTCAATAACTAAAGACTGGTGTGAATCCTCCCTACATGCATACACACGGTTGGGTCCAGTGGGCACCAGCCTGCTTCACGTCTCTGCCCTACCCAGTCCCCAATAATTAGTTGGGCTTTCAGCCAATCTGCCATCGCTCTCTGTTACTGACTTATTTCCTCTCACTTTGTTCAACCTCGAGACCCGCTTCTTTGATCGCATCTTTAATCTTCTTTCTCCTACCCACCCCACTTGACACTCACACTTAGTTCAGGTGCCAAGCCAGGTCTGTTCCACGCCTTGTGTTGGGATGTCCTCCGGAGGTGAAAAGTGCTACACAATGTAATGTTGTTGTTCTCCCGACATGAAAGGCACTATATAAATTAAATTTGTGTGCAATGTTTAATTCCAGCCATGCCACATAATTGACTTGTTAGTTTATAGGTATGGTGTTAGCAGATGCCAGCTTCGATCAAGATTTATAATAAAAAAAAGTTTAGACAGTAACTTAGTTCCAGCTATCCCATCTGGCTTCAAGTACAATCATTGTGTAAGGAGTGGATCGGTTGATGTTATTATTCATTGACTGACTACATATTTTAACAAAATGTTGATTCACAAAGCACAGGTTGCATGTTCGCTCCTTTGTGATGCATCTAAATAATATTTTGTATGAAACATTTGTTTTGAGTTTCTTGTTGCACTGGGTAAACAAGAGAAAAGTTTGTAATCTGCTCAGGTGGGAGTTACAAAGATCTGATGGCACTATTCAAAAATAGAAGGGAGTTTTTCCCATTTGCCTGTCCAACAAACAAATAAAATTTGTTACTCACTGCATGGCATATTGTGGGATATAGTAGGACTCCTGCAGCTCAGTGGTTGGACCACTCGCCTTGCAAGCGAGAGACCTGGGTTTGATTCCCAGCAGGGGGTGAAACCTTGGGCAAGTTTCCTTAAATTACATGCCTGATAATAATCCCTCAAGAAAAAAAATTAGTCACTTCAGTGCATGACTGTTTCTGGGACACTGCTGTGTGCAATTGGCTGCTACGTTTTTCTCACAAATATACGGTCAATTCACTTTTGGCACTTTGGGAAGTCCTCCCAATGTAATTTTGTTGTTTACAGTATATTCTGTGCAGCACTTTTGAGACGTCTGGAAGAAGTGAAAAGTGCTGCATCAAATGCAAGGATTATTATTATTGCAGTGCCCACATTGCCTGCTGTGTTGTCAACAAACTACAGTCACTACACTTTACATTCTGTGAAGTACTTTGAGACATGCTTATGTAAAATAACAACAATGTGAAAGGCACCTTAGTAAAAGTAAAGATTGTTATGTTATGTTTTTAAACAAACGCTGTAGGCCAAGACCTTGTGACGTTATGCAATTCTGCTCCAGTGATAAAACAGGTAGCATAGGTTGTAGCACCATTTCTCTGAAGCATAACTTCATTATCTGACAGGAACTTTTATATAAAACGGTTTCAGCAATGTTGAAAAAGATGTTAAT
This sequence comes from Hydrolagus colliei, assembly GCA_035084275.1. Lineage (NCBI taxonomy): Eukaryota > Metazoa > Chordata > Chondrichthyes > Chimaeriformes > Chimaeridae > Hydrolagus > Hydrolagus colliei. The sequence goes on from CM068743.1 coordinate 128,637,744, forward strand.
CCACAGAACACACTATATGGACAGCTTTATGGAGAACCTTAGATTATTTCAGCCTTGCCTGGACGGGTGATTGGACCACTGGAATCTGAACCCAGAATATTGAGTAAGTGCTCAACCAACTGATCCAAACTGCCTGAGCTGATTGACTAAACACAATATACTTGATAAAACGGTAAAATGTCTTGAAACGCTATACAATAAATTCTGCAACTATTTATGGGTTCTTTGTGGGTTATTCCAACTAAATAGACAGATGAGATTTTTTTCAAGTCTCATTTGAAGGGCAGCACCTTTGACAACAGTGCACTTCTCAAACTGCATTGGAGCATGAGCTCAAAAGTCCATAACAGGCCTTCAACTGGCAACCTTTTGATCCAAAGAGAAAAGTGCTATCAATTGAACCAAGCTTTTGCTTTCCATGTTTCTGATACTGATGAATGAGGACATAGTAATAAGTGTACAATGCCTTGTTCCTAAAGTATTTCTTCTTGTGAAGATGGATCGTGATGAGAGTGCTGGGTGATGGAGAACCTTGCATTCCCAAGTCAGATTGATCGAGCTTCCTCTATTGAGATCATAGCTGGGCACCAATGAGCAGAGCGGTGTTAGATTCCCAAAGACCTGAGATTAAGCCCAGTTCAGAAACCTTCCTTTCCCCTCAGCATCCTTTACCAGCCTTGGAGTGGTGCCCTGCAATAAACATAATAATAATCCTTGCATTTGATATATCGCTTTTCAACTCGAGCCTTCTTCCAGAAGGAAAGCATAATGATAGTTTAGGTGCCTAAGAGGTTTAAAAGGTGTTGGTCTGGAGAGAAGCAGCTTCGTGGCCAGGGCTCATTGCTGGTCATCAGTGCCTAGATCAGAAGAGTGTACTTTTTGTTCTTATAAAGTGTGTGTGTATATGACTGGAATAATAGTCACCAAACCTATAAATATTTGCTGAGCATGAGTATAAAGACCAAATCTTCCTGGCTAAGCAAGATCTGATTCAAAATCTTGTATTCTGCACATCCAAAATACAGTAAAAGCTTGCTTATCTGGCACCCAACCAACTGGAACGCTCAACCAACCGGTATCTCCCACTACAATTCACCATTCCAGCAAATGGATCTCATAGCGGAGCCATCCGGCACACTCGCGGTATGCTCACTTTGTGCCTGCGTGTGCACTTATTAAACTTACCCAACGCTGTAACTTTTATTTTACTGATCATTTAACCGAGTGTGCTGGAATGCTTTATTGGTAAGTATCCATACAATATTCTGTTATTATTTAGTTTATTATTAATATGGTATGTTTTAAAATAAATTAATATTTTGTGTAGGATTTGGGGAACTTGCCGCTCGAATATCCAGCATATTTGATTAACCGGCACCGGGCAGATCCCGAGGGTGCCGGATAACAAAGCTTTTACTGTAATAATATTAATAAGTGTCCAAAGCATTTGGTCCATTTTGCATGTGATTCAACTTTTGTTTTCTGTAACTGCATTCTGTGTATTCTGTCAATGACTGTTGTGTTCACCTACAATACAAACAGTAAATCCCAGACATTGCCGTGTGATAAGGTGCTGTATTATTGCAAAGATCATTACAGTCGATATTTTGTTCACCAACTATGGTTGGTATCATCTTTATTCTCAACAGCTTATTACAGTACATTACTAATAACAGCAACTTTTATATTTCACCCTATATAGTTTACCTGGTTTCATCATTTTCTACACTGTCCTCTGCTCCAGAAAACTAGCTGAAAAAAACAGTAAATGATGGGACTGATTAAGGATAACATTTTAAAGTAAAACACAGGCAAATCTCATTACATATAGCACATCTACTGGTAGCCTTCATCAAGCAGCTCCGTAGCAACCTTCTGTATAATCTGCCAGGCATAATGAATATGTCTGCATTCAGTTGTAGCTGCACATACAGCAAATCGAAGCACAAACTTGTCTTGAAGATTGCATGGCACCATGTGGATCTTTCTCCCTGCGTTGATTCTTTTAATGAGCATTTCATTCAGATCATTTGACCCCTGTTTTTTTCAAAAAAATAGGTAAATATCACTGATTTTGCACAACATATCTTTCACTTGCATAATTCATAGCAACCTTTGCAAACAGCAAAACAAAAACTATTTGTTTAGAGTGAAAACATACCCTTTAGTAACAAGTTTGTATGCTTTGGCTTTCTTGGCCCATGCACTATTTCCCACCTAAAAGTGCAAATGTATGATCTACTCAACACCTTCCCAGTACAGATAAAACTCAGGAACTGCATATCAGGTATAAACTTGTATAAACAACTTGATAAATGTGGCTCATGAGCTGCATCCGCCCCCCACCCCCACTCCTTCCGTTTGATCTGGCCCAGTTGCTCCCTCCATAACTTGCAAATATTATGTTTCTAGAAGGGAACACAAAAATGTTGCTTATGCAACCCACGGACATTTTTCAAATGAAGCATTCAGCCGCCAAAAGGTTGGACAGCCCTGGTCTACATTATGTTAGCAACTTGGGACATCCTCCCGACATGAAGGCGCTCTATAAATGTAATTTTGTTTCTTGCAAACAATCTTTAATGAAATACAGGTAGACCCCGCTTAACGTTGCCTCGGTTAACGTATTTTCGTTATTACGTTACCGATACATAGGGAACATATATTCATTTAATGTTGCGACATTTGCTAGTACGTAGTTCGCCAGTGGGTGGAAAGGGGGCTCAACGGCACTAGGACCTGGGAGTGAGCCAGGCCGGCAGCAAGTGAATGAGGCGGGCAGACAGTCGGGGAACGATTATAATTTTTTTTTAGAAAAATTTACGAAAAATGTCCAAAGGAACCTAACTCCAGGTTTTACATTTATTCCTTTGGAAACATGTATTCGCTTAACGTCGTTTCGCTTAAAGTCGCACTTTGCAAGAACCAAACTATATACGCCTTCATTACATCCCAGCTCAACTATGCAAATGCCCTGCTGGTCGGCCTTCCCAATTCCTCCCTCCACAGGCTGCAGATAATCCAGAACTCTGTGGCCTGTATCCTCTACCATTCCAAACTCCATGACTCCATCTCCCCCATCCTTGCCCGACTCCATTGGCTCCCCATCATCCAGAGGATCCAATTCAAGATCCTAGTCCTCACATTTAAAGCCCTCCATAACCTCGCCCCAACCTACATCCGTGACCTCCTATCCCCTTACCAACCTGCCCGCCCCTCCGTTCAGCAGGCTCTGGCCTGTTCCACATCGCCCGACCCACCCACCCAATCAAGTCCCTCCACCTCGCCCCCTCCCTGGCCTCCTTCAAGTCTCGCCTCAAGACTCCTCTTCGATGGACCCATCAGCAAATCCTTTCCCCCCATCCTCAGCTCGAGTCTGAAGCAGTATCACAATCCACAAAATCCAGCTTATCCAAAACTCTGCCGCCCGCATACTCACCCGCTCTAAGCTTCGCTCCCCCATTACCCCAGGCCTTGCCAGACTTCACTGGCTCCCTGTCCCAGAGAGGATCAACTTCAAGATCCTCACCCTTGTTTTCAAATCCCTCCACTCCTCTGCACCCCCCTATCTCTCTGATCTCCTCTCCCCCCAACCCAGCACCCGCTGCCTTCTCTCCTCTGGGTCTGGCCTCCTCCATGTCCCCCGAGTCCTCCGCTCCACCCTCGGCGGCCGTGCCTTTAGCCACTACGCCCTGAGGCTCTGGAACTCCCTTCCTCACTCGCTTCGCCTCGCCCCCTCTCTTCCCAGTTTCAGGTCACAGTTGAAGACCTTTCTCTTCGCCCGAGCTTTTGGTCACCTTCCTGCCCCTGCTCCTGGCTCGGTCCCGGGATCCGCTACTGTGAAGCGCTGTGAGATGCCGTCTGGCGTGGAGGGCGCTATATAAATCGAAGTAGTTGTTGTTGTTATCTGACCAGCGCCTTGGGACGTCCTCCTGACGTGAAAGGTGCTATACAAATGTAATGTTGTTGTTGTTGATAAACGGGGTCTACCTGTAAACAAATTAATTGGAACTCATAATTAATTGCCTTAATTATGAGGCACCCTCTTATAACATTGGTGCCTTTGGACTAGTGATTGCAGCTCATTATAAGGAACTTAACAATAGTTTAATAAAACATGAACAGTGTACAAAGTACATGTTTACATTGATTCCTTCAACAAAGCTGGATAAAATAACTGGTGTACAGTGGATGGCACAAAATAAGGACAAGTATGTATGGAAATAATCCAAACCATAATTGAACAAGGTGCTTTATGGTGCGGTTGGAACCATTGTGTCTGTGAAACAACTAGGCTAGGCTTGAATAATGGACTTCATAGGCTGATGTGAGGTTATTTTAAAATTTATGTGGAGTCTGCAGCACAGAAACGATTTATTTGGCGCAACCATTCTGTCATTGTTCACACCCATGAGTCTGTCTCCCAACACCCTTCGATTCCTATCTCCCCCATGTGTATCTATCTAGCCTTCTCTTAAATGCATTTACCCCATGGTACAGTAGGAACAGGTTATTTATGGTAGGGAGGGTGTATTCTTGTTTCTAATTTTTTTTTAAAAAAACTTGTTTGGCAAGAAATATAGAAATATACGCCACAAAAGGAGGCCATTCAGTCCATTGTGTCTGTGCCTGCAACCTTTGGAAATAGCAAAGAGTGGGGCTAGAGTGGAATATAAGGTAATTTTGCTAATACAGTACATAGATTCCTAGAAACCAGACTAAATCCTTCAAAATCTTGTGTTATTCATTTAGCATTCAAATGCAGATAGATATTCATTTTCATGAATTTGAGATCAGTTGAAGAATTCTTTCTTTCACCAGCTCTGTTGTTGAGGAGTAGCGTTGGAAAGCCTCTGTCATATGTACCTTTAATCTGAAGCACACCAGTCCCAATACGACATCAGCCATAATCTCAAACCTTTCGTCCTGAAGCAGTAAGCATTCGAACTGATGTGCAAGATTCACTTGCTGCAAAAAAGAAGGGATATTTACTATGTTTCGATAAGTGACTTTTTCAGCTAGAATAAATGACTGAGCCTTACTTAGCACAATGCACCTGAAGATTTCAGCGTTCTATTCTTGCTCCATATTGTGGAGATTGAGGGTTAAATGCATCTGAAAAAGGATACTCAAACAGAACCTTAACCTATATCCCATACAGCAGCACTGAAATATTGAATAGTAGATACAGTCTTGCTCTGAACTTTACCTTGCGAATATGTTCTTGAAGACCTTTTATTCCAAACAATCGGAACACAAACCACATTTTCAGAGAGCGGAATCTACGTCCCAGTGGTATCCCCCAGTGCTGGATGTGAAGAAAATTAGTTAAATGCCATCGAGCAGTGCAACACTGTAATGCCAAAGCAGTTGATTTACTGATTTACTAAGTTTACTGCATTCCTCTGAGATAAGCAGTTTCTCTAATTATAATAATACATTCATTTGATATAGCACCTTATGTATTCTAGATGTCTCAAAGGGTTTCACAGAATGTACTGTAAAGTTAATTGATTGTATATTTTGTGGGCGAAACATAGCAGCCAATTGCACACAGCAGTAGTACCCAACAAACAGTCGTGGATTGAACGACCACATTTTAAAAAAATTAACAAATTATTACCTCCTGAAAGGGGATCGACTAACAACCAGGTTCCTACTCATTGTTAGGTAAACAGAGGCATGTGAAGTAAGGAAACTTTCTCACTGGTTCGCCTTGCCAGGAATTGAACCCGGGTCTTTCGCTTTGCAAGGCAAGTGCTCGAACCACTGAGGTATAGGACCCCACAGAAAAATACAGAGCAGCTTTTAGCATAAATCTTGAATTTGACCCAAATGTTGGGTGTACAGAAATACAATGGGACTGTTATGGAAGACTTTGTAGTAGATAAGATTCAATGCTGATTAATCCACTTTCACTGTTCATATTCAGATCTCTTTCGTGCAGTTACCGTATTACACAATATGTCCTGGAGTCTGATGGAAATCTTTTACGGGACTTCATAGACTGGGTGATATTAAAGCACAAATGACTCAAGTGACATAGGCTCATATATGAAGAACGGTAAACTGGATGAGGCCCTACTAGCAAAGCCTTTTGGATGAACTATATTAAATATATATTAAAAACTATATTTAAAAATATATGCAATGCATTTATAATGAAACTACTTCACATTTAAATGTAGCAGGACACTCACCCTATAATCAGTGACAAGTCCTGAAAACATAAAAGAATTGGCTCATTTAAGTAATATTGTAGTTTAGCTACTACTAATGCTATCAAAGCTTAATTTACAGAGCACTGAATAGCACAATGTGGATTTTATAGATTCCAGTTCAACTTCAAAACTTATTTTAAGACACAAATAGTTTAAATGCATTTCAAAGCCTAACACCTCTGTAGGTTTTGATTAGGCAGCATAACAAAGAAACTCATGAAGCAAGTACAAGTCAACAACAACAACTTGCACATGTGTCCCTTTTAGTTTCACTTAGATATCTTTACACTGCTTGTATTTATCACATCCTAACTTGTAAGACATTTCCCTACCCTCCATTACTCCAGCACTTAGCAGCTGCAAGAATCCAGGAAAATATCCTGACCCGTTGACCACGTGCACACTTACTGGCTGCACTGAATTACACATGCGCGGTGTAGAATATTAATTAAATCGGATATTCTACGATTTATATACAGTGGTTTGCTTGCAACTCAGACTATGTGTTCAAGTCATACGTGTTACGGTCCCAACTGACATGATTTGTATGAATTTTACTGGACCATCATTTGACTCCTTCACAGTCTGCTCCACCTCCGAAAGCACATTGTCCAGTGGCATTGTTGATTTTTTAAAAATTAGTTTTGAATGTTAATTCTAGCTCACATGCTTGGTCAGTTCTAAATGCATTTATTATTGTCAGCAAGCCTCTTTATGTGTCCCCTTACCAAAAGTCTTCTGACAATCCATGTGCACCACACCCACTGCATTAACTTCATCTATTCTCTTTGCAGAACACCATTAGATTTGTTAAGCAACATCTGCCTTTAACAAATACTCATTGACAGTCTTTAATCAATCAATGTCTTTCTAAATGATTGTTAATACTCTTATCTCGTACTTTGGTCCCTAAAAGTTTACCCACTATGGCTGACTGGTTTCTAGTTACTTGGCTTATTACATTTTCTCTTTTGTGTTGTCACTGAATCAGTAATGATAATCGAACGCAAAGCGATGTTCAATGACCTACCCTTTCAAAATAAATTGCACTAATGGCAAGCGTTTATCTGTGACCAGTATAATTATACATGCCATTTGATAGCTTTAAACAGCTGCTAGAAATTAGGATTTTAGTGACGTGAGATGCTTTGTGTACAAAGAATAAAAATCAATTCTACCAAATGTAAACAATAAAATAATTGATCTGAAAAATACCAGATTCCTGATGCTCGTGTTTAAGGTAAAGCGGATCCACTTTAAAGGCACCAGCTATCTCTGATCTGCTCTTCACCCTAAATATAATGAAAACATATTTGACTCGGTTTACAATTCACAGTTTATGCTGCACAAAAATCAGTTTCATTATAAATCTGCCTTGCAGTTCATCGTTTTTGAACAATCTCGGCACAATTCTCACCATATTCCCAACCCAAACGTTGGAATTGACAACTTGAACATTTCACCTGTAACACTACACAATATCAAAGATACTTGTTCATGCACTGCGTGAAATTAGGATAAATCGGTGACACCGAATTCTTGGTAATTCTGCAAATTATTGGCCAAACAGTAAAATAGTTTTTGCTGTTTCCTAACAGTAGGAACTTTATCAGTGCCTGTATTAGTAGTAAAGGTGCATTGTTTTTCGGGCATTGAACCAGTTGAACTATGTATTTACAATTGTGTCTGGAAACAGGTTTACCTAAGCTAAAGCATTCAGGACATTATAAGAAAGTCTACAACACAACCAAGTTGATGCTGTTGGGGAGAGAGACTCGTATTCCTGAAATGATACTGAATCTCTGCATCGGAGGTTTGCTGGTAGCTATAACTGAGATTTCTGAAGTAGGGCAAAGGGTGTTGTTGTGCATGTCAGACTCAGGGCTAACAAGATAAACCACACACAATTTATCAGGTGTGGTGACAACAACAACTTTGATGTAAATAGCGCCCTCCACGCCGGACGGCATCTCAGAGCGCTTAACGTGACACGCATGATAATCATCACTGGTAAACACAATCTAGCCAGTTTCTAACTAAAGACCATAAGGCAAACCATGCAGCGCTCCCCTCCCCTCGTACTGCATTGGGAGTATCAACATCCCCATCTTGGGACTCCGAGCCGAGAGTACTACCAACTCAGCCGAGCTCACGCCACAGAGACGGTGATTGAGCTTACAGGTGCCGCTGTGAATTATTTTGTTATCACCATGTTTTGCAGAAGAAATATATAAGTAACTTACCACATCGCCGAGCAATCAAAAGTCACACAGAGCCACTTGTGAGGGTTGAAGTTGAAAGTATCTGCAAACTGATTCACAAAACCAACAAAAAATATTATCTAGAGTCACGTTCAACATTGCTTTATATCTGCACTTTCACCAACTACTCATACTTGTCCCTTTAATACTTATCCAAAAAAGATTCACGGTAACTTTCATTAATTTGAATAATTGAAATGACTGTATAGGAACCAGTCTACCTCTCTATGGCTACGAGGTTCTCACTCACCTGACCACTAAACACACAGTCACTGCATTTTTCAGTATATTCTGTGAGGTGCTTTAAGACCTCTTGACATGAAAAGATGCTACATCAAATGCTTGTTTAGCAAAGCATTTTTTTGTTTCAATAACCCCAAATCACATTTGACTTTTTATGATTTATGTATCTGCATCCCTAGATCGCTGCTCCTTAATGGCATCAAGATCTTTATTTACCAGTTAGAATTTAGTTGTATTGGATTGGATAACCACTTGTTTTTCTGTGGGGTGTTTTATCGGGTTGAATCCAAAAATCAGAAGCCCTAACAATAATTTAAGTTCAACCAGCTCTAGCTGCTGTCCGAGTCAGTTACACTGATATTTTTCACTGAACAAATGACATTTTATACTTGAACTACTTCAGCATTCCCATCAACAACAACTAGCATTTATATAGCAACGCCCTTCATGCCGTGAAGGGTGTTTCTATATAAATGCTACATTAAAGACTGCGCTACATAAGTGTCATTGTTTTGTTATAGTGGTGGAGCTTGACACTGAGCCAGGGAATGGATAAGTATTAAAGGGACAAGTATGACTGTTGGCATGGTTGTATCATCAGACAGCCAATGTCAGCAAAATCACACTTGGGTCCATTCCTTTTTTGCAAACAAGTTGTTTATTTGCTACAAAGCAAAACCTCAGTTTATCACCCAAAAGGAGTCTGAATTGCCTCTTCGTATCTAATGTACATTGGAAGCCACAAGGGAATTAAAGCATTTGGGGTTTGAAGTCCATTGAATGTTGATGAATCGTTGCTATGCTGACACATGCACCACTTGTCAAGATTAATTTCCTCAATAGCTGATAAATGTTGTACTAGATTTAATTTATCTATTGACAATGTTTCCACAATCTCCTGAATGTCTGCTTTTTATGTGACCTTTTACCAGCATGGCACAATGATTGTTGATAAGGATAGTGTTTCTCTCTTGATTGACAAATTAGTTCTTCCTTATTATTCAACCCTGAGGGCTTGAACAAAGAATCACTAGCAGCATGACACAGTGACTCAAAGCCAATGTAAGTAATATGGATCTTTCCATGGCAATACCCGAATGATGTAGTCCCTACTATTTTTCTGATTTAAAGGTTAGGATATCTTGGCATTCATCACTGTTCCTTCCAATGTAACTTCTGATGACAAATGCTTTTTATTTTAACTTTAACCTCATTCGTTACCTCAGCTGAACAATAATCACTGCAAAAGGACTACAGTTGAAACAAAAGTGGATTTAGTTTCAGGTGGAGGCAGGTAGTGTAGCCAAGTTTCGAAAAGGAATAGGACAACATTGTCATGGTAATGTGTGGATAGGGAGAGATATAATTATTAATAATAACAACAATCCTTGCATCTGATATAATGCTTTATGTTGCCATTAAAACATCTCAAAAGCACACAGAATTTAACTGTAAAGTGTAGACTGTATTTGTAGAAACATATTTGAAAATGTCTCCAGACAGTAGTGTTTCTTCTAATATTGCATTATTCCTCAATTTCTCAGTTCCTACAACTAAAAAATAAATAATTATAATATACAGTCATTGGTATACTGTAGTACCTTTCATGTAGGAAAGACATCCAGAAGCACTTTCCCTAGATACACTATACAGTGAAGTGACTATTTTACAGATGAGTGTGCAGCCAACATGCAGGCTGTAATGTCCCATAAACTTTATGGAACATTATTGAGGCGTTGCCAAGACATGAAAAGCACTATATCAAATGCAAGGATTATTATTATTGTTATACAGCCAAGAAAGTGAAATCCCTTTGAGTTTTATCAACAAAAGACAGACCTGGGGGTTCCTTTGAGGGAGGCAGGAAAAGTTGATATGGGATCCTTGGCTTTATTACCAGTCATTGAGTACAAAGGCAAGGAAGTTCTGCCAAACCTCACAAATGCCTTGGAGAGGGTTCAGAGCACATTTCCCAGAGTGGTACCAGGGATGAGGGACTTCAGTGAAAGACACAATACAAATGTAATTTTGTGGTTGTTATGTGGAGATACTGGAGAAGTTGGGATTGTTCTCCTTCAAGCGGATTTGTAATGCAAGTGTTCAACATTACGAGCAGTTTTGATTGGAATAGATCGGCAGAAACTGTTTCCACTAGCAGGTGGGTCTATAACCAGAGGACATGGATTCAAGATAATTGGCAAAAGAACCAGATGGAAGATGGGGAGAATAAATAATTTTAATATAAATCACCACGTAATTGCTGGCTATGGCTACAAACAGCTGTTTAACAAATAAATCTATTAAGGCTAAGAGAGACATCATGCATGTCTTCTGTTTTACTTTTGTACCAGCAAAATTAATCAAAATGGTTGTTTACTGTTTTTATCCATTTGCTCCATTGCAATGCTATTTAAATTTGTGCTTGTCCTTTATGGCCTCTATACCGCGCCTAAGATTTCCCAAGATATCAATGTTCGCCTCGCTCAAGAACATCGTGATGGGTGAGGATTCAATTCCTTACCCCATCCATTTTATTAAAGGGATTTGTGTTCCTTACCTCCACACCATTTAATAAAGGTCTGAATTCTGGGCAGATAAAAGCACTTCCTGCATAAGCAGCATCGATGTGCATCCAGACTTCTTCAGAATTACCTGGAATATCAGAAAGAGAGAGTCAGTGGTAAAATATTGTTTGATCTTTCCACAGTGAAGAGCTTCCCCTTTTGGGGGGGAAAAGGAAAACATTTACAAAACTGTAATGACACTGCATTTATTGAGTGTGTTTTGCCCATTAGACAATCCGTTCACTTTACAGTATATTCTGGTTGTTGGTTATTGTTGTTTTTATTGTTAATATTATTGCTTTTGTTGTTGATTTTGTTGTTGTTTGATTCCCCCCCCCCACCCCCCTTCCTCATCTTCCCTCACTCCCTTTCCCCACTTTCTCTCCCCCCTTTTCCCATTCCCCCCCTTCCCTCCTCTTCCTCCCTGATCTTGTCTCCCACCCACCTTTCCCTCCCTCTCCCCCCTTACCCCACTTTCTCCCCCCTCTTCCTCCCTGACCTTGCTCTATACCACCTTTCCCTCCTTCTCCCGAGACCCTTACCCACTTTTCCCCCTTTCTCCCCCGGCCCCATTTCCGCGACTGTTTTGGGGACACTGCTGTGCGCAATTTATCTGCCGCATTTCACCCACAAATATACAGTCGGTTTTCCTGCTCTCCTTCCCCTTGCCCCGACTCCTCCCCTTGCCATCTTTTTTCCCCATATCCCATTTCCATGACTGTTTGTGGGACACTGCTGTGCGCAATTTGGCTGCCGCGTTTCGCCCACAAATATACAGTCAATTTTCCTACTCTTCTTCATCCTACCCTGACCCCTCCCCCCCTGCTCTTGTCCCTATCTGACTGTACAGCGCCTTGGGATGTCCTCTCGACGTGAACGGCGCTATATAAATGTAAGTGTTGAGTGATTGATTATGTGAAGCGCTTTGAAATGACTGAAAGACAGGATAAGGCGCTATATCAAATGTAAATATTATTATGACACAAATCTAAATGGTCTAAACTCACACTGAGTTAGGTCCAATTGATTTTGGCCACTGTTTCCTGAATGAGCTGAGAGTTTCAGTCCACCGCTAATTGAGAATTCAACTTGGCTCCCAGCTTGGTTTCATCACTCAACGTTGCTAACGCTCAGCTCACTGGACTCTCCAGCTCTTCCCTACACCAACTGCAGACTGTCCAGGACTCTGCAGCCTGTGTCTCTGTGAGCTGATCCACCATCCTCCTGGCTTCATTGGCTCCCTATTGCTCACATTCAGTTACAAATCCTCATTCTCACCTTGAAATTCCTCTAAGGTCTTGTCCCACCCTACCTCAGCGACCTCCTTAAACCCTACCAACCCAACTGTTTCCTTAGCTCAGCAAGCATTGTATGCCCCACCCTAACCGCTTTACCATTGGTGGTGAGGTTTCCAGTCGTTCTGCCCAGTCTCTCTGAAAGCCCCTCTGACTCACTCACTCTCTCCCCTTCATCAAGCCACGGCTCAAAACATGTATATAGTCCACCCCCCTCGGGTTCAATCCCGGCTTGGATACCCACGCAGCACCCAACATGCTTTGGAAAGTCCTCTAATAGCAACAGGGGCTATATAAATGTAAATTATATAGTACAGTATAATGTGATTTGAATCAAATGAGGATTTAAATAAAATTCTTACAGATGGGTCCCAGCTCCAAAATTGAATCAAATGAACAGGAACCGGTGGTGCCCAGTGTCGCACAGCACTGTGGATAGAAAGGGTAAAGGTGGTCAATGAAAGGAGAGAGGAAGATACAGCCAAACAGAACATTAGCCCTTGGGTTGCAGAATTCGCTCTCCGCCAGTTACTTCAGGATTCCTAGTTAGAATGCAAATTACTTTATAGTGAATCCCTGGGAACCGCTGCTTTTTGATTGCATTGATATTTCCAGGGTGTTTAAAGCTGTAATAGGAAAATGAGAGGTGATTAAAACAGAAGGGGGTAAATTCCACATGGTCTGCAGGACAAGTTAAAGGAAGTGTATGTATGTCTATTGTTTTTACACAATACCGAATGACTTGCACGACAATTGTCAGGAAAGCCTCAAACTCCATTGGCGACAAGTGAGTACTGGAAGTGAACATGTTCAGATATAGATATAATCTCCCACTATTGCCAATTTCAATCTTACTTCCCCTAAGGTGATTAGAGAAGCCAAGGTGAATGACAATGGCATTGAAACAAAAACAGGTGTGAACTTTTCATTGCAACAGAGCAGTCCCATACAAAATCCCCTGTATAATTGAGCTCATCTCCAATGTAGACTCTGATGACATGATCCAGACAGATGAGTAGGATGATCCCCCCGATCAGCACATTTGTCTGCACTGTCTAATGATGTAGACACTCGCTTAAAACGTCCTCATTGCCTCCCGAGAGGTCTTTTGGTGCAACAACAACAACGTTACATTAGTAATAGCACCTTTCACGTTGGAAGGATATGAAAGGCATGCGCCAGAGGAAGGTAAGGGGTACTTGAGGGAACAGAGGGCGATAGGGATCCTCTATCATCCCCATAGGTATTAAACAAAAGTTGAGACAACACATCAGTCATTTCAACAACATACCAACCTCACCCCAGAAATCCTTGGGGAGCTTGGAAATATCTCAATCTTGAGTTAGCCAAACTGGAAGGGAATTGGTAAACCTGCTCAAGATCAGTCATCTGCACAAACAAACTGTGGGCACACAACAGGCAAGCCAATCTTTTACCACTGATTTGGTCAACTTTGGATCTCACAGGGAAAAGAAAATTGAGAAAATTACTAACAACTAACCAATACATTGAAAAACACCCATTTTCCCCCCCTTAATCAAAGATGCTTCAAGTTAAAACTAATTCTTAACCTGTTGTTTTTACATTGAATGTGTAAAACTATGGTATAGCCTGCTGAAATTGTGTTTCTTTTTCTTTAAATTCCACTGATATGTGCACAGTTCCCATTTCTGCAGGACAGTTGGTCCCAATTAGTCCTGATATTGGGCTCTCTACTATTTTCACTGGCTCTGTACCCAAGGCCAAAAACATTAGGTTCAAAATAATGAGTAAAAGAGTAGACAACAGATTACTGTACAATTTGGCAGCTGTTTACATTATAATGAGCAGATAATTTACCAAGCATTAATAGAAGCCTCATAATGTTTTACCTAATACCTAATTTGAGGTTTGAAATGCTAGTAAACATTTCATTCAACACTTATGATATCTCGCTCTAATTATATAATTTATAACTCAAGAATAGGGTTAGATTTTACTGTTTCAGCCAGTTTGTCAGTCAGAGATATTTTTAGTTTAATGTACTCTATTGTGTGTATTCAAAAACCTATTTTACACTTCACAAAACATTGTATCTCCATCACAAATTGAGAAAATTCAAAATAATAATCTGAAGAAATAAAATTGCAGATACTTCATTTTTGCATTATTTCCTTCCAAAGAAGGCAATCCTCTGAAACTAGAAACATTGAGCTACAGTCCCATTCTACTGCATTCTACACATTCTACTGCAGAAAATCAACAAGAAAAGTAAAATACTGTAATAAGTAATCTGTGCATTTGGTATAGATCCTTATCAGAAAGATGTCTCTAAACACTTCACAGGATTTAGTGTGAAATGGAGTAGCTGTATTTGTTCAGGTGAAGGTGATTTGTAGATGATTATGGCAGTCCAAATGCAAACAGACAACTTCCAACAAGAGCCATTAAACGAATGACCAATTTTTATTTGGGGGCCAGGACACTGGGGGCAACTCCCTTCTCATTGGGATCTTTAACACCCACCTGAACAGGCTGGCGGGACCTGGGCTACCCTGAGGGAAGCTGCCACGCTAACTAACCATGTCATTTTGTAAAGCGAGTCTTTACTCAAATTTAGTCCAGTTTGAAATTATAATGAATTCAAGTTTAACATTTGTAAATATAGCATTTGTTTACGCTGGATTGTAAAGGTTGCATTTAATACTAGACCATAATTCAGTGAGATTAAATTGTGCTTGCTCTTCAATGCCTTATGCCTTCACTATGATTAGTGCACAATTTTTGCCTTCACCATGACCACAGTAAATTTGTAGAATTTTATAATTTAATTTGAATGGCTATTCAATATTGTTTAACTACTTAGCAATTAAGACTCATAATTTAGAATATGCGAATAAACATTCAAAAAGATCTGAAAACTGCGAGGAGAAAGACAATGCCTGATATATTACAGGCTCTGTGTGCATTTCAGATAAGATCCCCTGTCTAGCTTGCTTGGAACTGATAACATCAAAACAACTCCCTTTCTTCAGAATAGTCACATATATTTATTAATGCTTTATTGCATTTTCTTTACTGCTTACAAATGACCAGAAATATATTACACCCCTAGGCTGAAGCAAGAAGTGGGGTAATTAGATTTAGTTTAATCTCTCTGGCCATGTGCTACGTACAAAAACAGAGCAGGCATCTCTGTAAATTCAATGAGCCCAAACAAAGAACCTTAAATAGTCGAGAAAAAGCAACCATAATCATTCGGGAGCCATCTGACTGCCATTCAGCCACGGGGGTTTAAGTCCCACTTCCAAAATAAACTTCTGTTTGAAGAAAAAAACAAGATAGATAGATCTTAGTGATATTATTGACAGTATTTGAGATTAATATGTCGTGCTTTTGTCTCTGGCAGTTTAGTGTAATATGCAGGCATAATGATTAATAATGCTCTGCTCTAAACATCTGCAAATTATCTTTTACAAATTACTACTTGTAGTTGATAATTGAACGCAGAATATATTTTAATGGGCACCTCGAGTTAAGGTCAAGCCACAGATTGTGTCAGTACAGGTATTCCGCCCCAACCACGGCCTCGCCAACCATGAAAGTCACGCATCCACGGTTTATTAAATGCGACAACCCTCGCAAACCGCGTTTTGCGGTTCCGCGATTTAAATCCGCGGGTTTCAATTTTCAAGTTTAGCATAGCGTAGAGCACCAGGACCCAGCTGCTATGTCGCAATCAACCAGCGAGATATCGCTTCTCTTTTAGGATTAAGGTAAATCTCCGTTGATTTCTCTCCCCCACCCTCCTGTCACCCCCCCCTCCACCCTCCCTCCATGCACTGCTACCCACTCCCCCCTCCGTGTCACCCACCCCACCCCCCCCCCAAACCCTCCATGTCACTCACCATGATTTCTCTCTCTCTGTGTGTAGATCAGTCAGACAGCCTCACGGATTGCTGCAGATGCGCCCAAACTTACTCCCCCTATCCCCATGTATGTTATAACTGTATGTGTTTTTGTTGTGTTTAGTTTTACTAAACGCGAACTTACTCCCCATATCCCCATGTTTGCCATAGGGCCCTACATTTTCCAACCGCAATTCTACCAACCGCGGAGGTTTACAGGAACATATCCCCCCCGGTTGGGGACGGACACCTGTATAACAAGTGGCTTTATTTTAGATACAGCTCTGATGATGATAATGTCTGTACAGTAGTTGGTATGTTATTTGTAGCGTCTCGTGAATTAAATTGGCCATTGAAAGCTTCAGATTGGGGAAGAAGGCAACGACTGCTAAGCTGTCATTTTGTCCAGATTGAAGGGCAGTGACAACTGATATATTGTAACCCAATATTTTAAGTTATATTTAACCATAGCAATCTTTTATGTTGTTAACCACAACCCCTTCAGTCCCCACCCCCAGCTCCAATACCCAGCCAACAGTGTTCAAGACATCTTCCTGTTGTGAAAGATGCTTTAATGATGCAAACTTTTGCATTGTACAGTACAACACAATATAACATTCGACACATAACATCCTTCTATTTGATATGGCACCTTATCACATCTCTGAGAAGTCTCAAAGCACTTCACAGAATATATTGTAAAGTGAATTGACTGTATATTTTGTGGGCATGATGTGGCTTCGTGTCTTGAAGCATCAGGTGTTGGCCCTACGGAGAGCTGCTCTAAGTTTCTCCCTTATTTGTTTAGACTGGAGGCTGGATCAGAGCAGCATTGGCACACACGGGGAGGCAGGTCACAGGTGATAGGAATCTACAAAGATCCCATTGTAGGGAAGTAATTCAAATAACATTGCAATACAATGGGAAAACCTCAGCAACAGTAACAGAAAACTGACTTACGAAGAAAGGAATCAGACCAGCGGCTTTATCTTCTTCTATTGCTTGTTTCAGGGTCTCTCCGCGCAAGCTGAAGTGGCTGTCAACGGGCAACTTTCTCATTGTGATTCCTCCAATCAATCCTGCTCGTTCAACAGAGCTGTGAGCCTAAAGATACCACACAGTCTGGTTAAAGAATGTTTGTGAGAGAAAAGCATTGAAAGGAATGCTACAGCTATAACATCAATTAAACATGTGAAGCTGCCACATTCTTCTGGGGGTTTTGGGTAAACATTTGGGTTAAATTTTTCCTTTTTGAAAAAAAAGTTTCACAAAATATTTACGTTTCTCAGAATATACCATGAGTTGATCTGATCAATCCTCAGGGACTGACATATTGGAGACTTAATCAGCCAGTCCTTGAGGATCTGGATGTGTCTATCAAACCAGCACCCGCTGCCTTCGCTCCACCGGGTCTGGCCTCCTCCATGTCCTTTGATTACTCAGCTCCACCATCGGCAGCCTTGCCTTCAGCCACTACACCCTGAGCCTCTGGAACTCCCTTCCTCACTCCCTTCGCCTCTCCCTTTCTCTTCCCAGTTTCAGGTCTCAACTAAAGACCTTTCTCTTCGACTGCGCCTTTGGTCACCTTTCTCCCCCTGCCCCTGGCTCGCCCCCGGGATCCGTTATTGTGAATCGCTCTGAGATGCCGTCCGGTGTGGAGGGCGCTATATAAATCATAGTTGTCGTCGTCGTCGTTGTTATATGTGCAACAGAAATCAATGAACCACTTCCAGATATAAATAAAATAGTTCCCCAGTGAAAACCTCTTTAAATTCAGAAACAAGATTTAAAAACATTTAAACTCACTTCTTTTCCATTTCTCTGAAGCTGCTGTAGCAGTTCATTCAAGGTTTATCACATTCGATGTGCCATTGGGGAACCATAAGGTATCATTCCTGTTATATGAAACAAGCAGGATATTTTTGCTCATTGATTGTGCCATTGGCTGCCACTTACATACGAGGCGAAACCATCTTCTCTTTTTGAATAGTGCCATGGGATCATTAAGATCAACCTGAACTGTTGGTGAGACCTGGTTTAACATAGTAATAATAACCCTTGTATTTGATATACGGCCTTATCGCAGCTTCGAGATGTCTCAAAGTGCTTCACAAAACCATTTCATGTGAAGGATGGCACCTTCAATAATACAACATGCTGCCAGGACTGCACTGGAGTATGAACTATGTGAATTGCAAGATCCAAGGTGGACATTCCCACCTAACTCATTGGTGAGAATGCAACAACAGAGGCTTTCGCAAGATCTGCCTTCGCCACATTCAGTGTAAAATACCGTTCATTTGAATGAAGTGTTTCCACAAAATACTATATAAAGTTTCATTTCAATTTACTGACCATAGAAATTCAACACTTTAAATCATTGTGACTCTCAAACTTTCTAAATTGGATTCCTTCATATTTTTCATTTTGTTCTCACCGCATCGAAGAGGAATTCAATATTACCTGTTACACATGTCGCTCTAGGGATAAATCCTGAGGAAATCTGAGTAATATTGATCCACAAAAATGTGTTCAGGAAATAAAACAGCAGGGAGAGCATCGTCTGTGTCTCAGACAAACCTTTTCTCTCTCTGGTCTGCATGTACTGTTGCAATTTCCTTGCTCCCATCCCACCTTTTGATTTTTCCATGCAGCAGCTACAGAGACGAGCAGTGAATGGCAAATTGTAATTTTAACATGCTGTTTGCATTAAAAGCAAGTACTGTACAAGAGGCAGTAAACCACAATATGCATGTGTATAGTGCTTGAAACATCCACCTGAACAGTTTAACATCTTGTCTAAGAATAGTACCCCCAGCAGTGCAATACTCAGACTAAGTTCAACATCCTGATGTCAGGCTTGAACTCACAAGCTTTTAACTAAAGCATACGTGCTATCAATTGAACCAGGCTGACACAAATATACAAAAAACAAAAATACCAAAACCCTTAAAGAACCTTCGTTTGAAGGCAATTTTATCAGGTAAGATAATGATGATCTGATCACGTTACCCTGAGTAAGCATCCTCTAAAACAGATTATTAACCCCAAAGCTATTCACCTGCTGCAAATGATTGTTTGGACACCTTTCCACAAACAAAAACAAAAATCTAATTCCATTGAAGTAACAATTTTCTTACATATTAGAATCATAAAATCATAGAATCTTACGGCACAAAAGGAGGCCATTCGGCCCATCGAGTCTGTGTCGGCTCTTTAAAAAGAGCAATTTAATCCCACTCCCCAGCTCTCTCCCCATAACCGCGCAAACCTGTCTTCCCCAAATAAATGTCTACCTCTCTTTTAAAAGTTGTTATCGAATCGGCCTCCACCACCTTTTCAGACAATGCATTCCAGATTCGAACAACTCGCTGGGTGAAAACATTTCTCCTCAGATCCCCTCTGCTTCTTTTTGAAACTATTTTAAATCTGTGACCACGAGTTACTGATACACCCACCAGTGGAAACAGTTTATCCTTATTTACTCTGTCAAATCCCCTCATGATCTTAAGAACCTCTATTAGGTCTCCTCGTAACCTTCTCTGTTCCCATGAGAATAAACTTAGCCTCTCTAGCCTTTCCTCGTAGCTGACGTCCCTCATTCCTGGTACCATCCTGGTAAATCTACTCTGCACCCTTTCCAATGCCTTAACATCCTTCCTAAAGTGTGGTGACCAGAATTGAACACAGTACTCTAGCTGAGGCCTAACCAAAGTTTTACAGAGGTTAGTCAGAACTTCCTGACTTTTCTACTCTATGTCCCTATTTATAAAGCCTGGTATCCTGTATGCTTTTTTTTTTAAACAGCCTTGTCTACCTGTCCTGCCACCTTCAAAAAATCACTAACACAAACCCCCAGGTCTCTCTGCTCCCACACACCCCTTAAAATTGTACGATCTAGCCTATATTGCCTCCCCTCATTTCTCCTCCTAAAATGCATCACCTCACATTTCTCTACATTAAATTTAATCTGCCATGTGTCTGCCCATTTTACCATTCGGTCTATATCTTCTTGCAGATGGCTACTATTCTCCTCACTATTTACTATTTTTCCTAACTTTGTATCATCTGCAAACTTCGAAATGGTACTCCCTACACCCAAGTCCAGATCATTAATATAAATTAAAAAGAGCAGTGGTCCCAATACGGATTCCTGGGGGACGCCATTGTACACTTCACTCCAGTCAGAAAAACAGCCGCTCACCACAACTCTCTGCTTTCTGTCTCCCAGCCAGTTCTGGATCCATGCTGCCACTGTCCCTTTAATGCCGTGGGCCTCTATTTTCTTTATAAGCCTTTTATGAGGTACTTTGTCAAATGCCTTTTGAAAGTCCATGTAAACTACATCAACTGCACTACCCACATCCACCCATTCCGTTACCTCATCAAAAAATTCTATTAGATTTGTCAGGCAAATTTGCCTTTAGCAAATCCATGCTGGCTGTCCCTTATTAACTGATATCTTTCTAAGTGAAGATATTGTTAATGTTTAACCAAACTTATTTTTGATTGGGTTTCTCTTTGCCCACTCACTTTCCTCAGGGTTTTATTGGAGGACAATCAAGGTCCAACTACCCTTGTTGTCTATCGTGACTTACAATAATTAAGCTCAGTTATAATTAGGCTAAAAAATAGCTGAGTTGCTAAAATCACAGTGTGAAACCTTTGGTGTTTGCATCTTATGCATAGTTCCAAGGTTCAATCTGTTGTGTCTATTAAGTTAGCTCACAAGGAACTACACTTGACCTTAGCAATCTTTAGCTATGGAGAGAATAATCAACCAGAGTTGAAGCTTCTGATCACAATCCAATAACTGTGTTGGAAAGTGTGTGTGTTTGTGTGTATATTAGGTGAGATTACATTCCTGGAAAACTGTGCACTCGGTAAAATCGCGTTGGGTAAGTTTAACAAGTAATGGGAAAAGGGGGGCTTAGGGGAATCCAGCCACAGGCTGCCCACCTCAAGCCTCCAGGTATATCCACACCCGAGCAATGCAAGGTACGTACTGAGGTAGGTGACAGCCGGCTGGCCCGCCCCTCCCTGCTCTCCCCAATCTCGTCGCTCTCATAACAGTCCGAGGCCAAGGAATCATCGACCTCAAACTCCATCGAAGTGGATGCTTGGGGAGAGGCAGAAATGGATGGCTGAGAAGATGCAGCAGCAGGTAGGTTTTCAGTGGCTGACTGACGCTGAGACAAACTGGCAGGTTGAAAGAAGGAAGTGATTTTCCGTTGTTTTGCCTTCTGCCGAAAGTCTTTCATGAGCTCCCTGTAAGATCCTAAGAGGCCATCCAGACCTGCTTTGAATTTCAGACTCCTTTCCATTATGGAGTGCATCTCCAAGCTTGACCTCCCAACCATTCATCTCGTGGGTCGGGGTCCTCCCAAGTGCGCATGCACGCAGGGCCAGCCAGCGCGTACAGGCAAGTTTTACACGCGTTACAAAATGAAGCATATAGTTGAATTCGCAATCGAGAAAGTCGCGTTCGGCGAGAGTTAACTGTACATCTTTCTTTAATTGAGAAACCAGAGCACAATATTGTATATTTGTTTCCTTTGTGGATTTGTTCACATTGTGGGCATATTCATCACTGTCAGGACTGGAAAGGTTACCAGTGACTCAAGGCAAATCCTCTAACCGACTGAATATTCTCTGACCTGTGCTACATGTGGAGTGCTGTCACTTTGCATTACTTCAGCCCCTCGGCAGCAGGTATGACAGTCACAGATCAATGTACCTGTAATGCAATTACAATTACAGAGGGGACTGAATCCTTTGAACAAAATGAACTTCCTGTAATGGGATGATGTGATACATGCCAACCAAGGAACAGAATCATGTTGTATGTCAGATTAATATTAATATTAGCAAATGCAAACATTTATTTTGTCATCCCATCAATAATTTAATAATTACAATAATAAATAATTATAATTACTTGGCCACTGTAGTATCCGCCATTGGTAAATCTAACGTTGGAATTATCCAGCTGAGACATTTTCCAGTCATTGTGTCAATAGTTTAATTCAAACAATCTATCTCTCGAATTTCCAAGTGTAGGTGGGCGAATACAAGATAGCCAGCGAGCAGATCTGAAAGGGAGTTTAGGAGGAATGTCTTCACTATATGGTAAGAAGGTGGAATTCAATATAAAACTTGAACCATACATGAGGGAGAAGAGAATAAAGGGGAATTGGAGGCTCATGTGGAATCTAATCACTAGAACGGACTAGTTTGGTTAAATGGCCTGTTTCAATGCTATTTGAAATTGTTTCAAATTCTTTTCCACTATGTATAATCACAACATTTTATCAGAGCTCCTAAACTATTCAGTTAATGTCACTGAAAACACTATTGCAAATATTTCTGGAAAAATATTTCTACTGGAATTCTGGTTAATATCGTGGTTCTGGGAACTGGTAATTGTACAGTGACAGCCCATCACTCACCATGGATTGCATTGTTATAAAATCTTTGTCAATTTTGGTTACTGAAATTAAATAACAATTTCTCACAATTTATTTAAATATTTGCAGCTGTGTGCACTGTTAGTCTACGTGGCCATTTTGATCTGTTGTGACAGTATAAATACAGTCTAGCATATTTCAATATAATTCCAGTCATTATAGATGTCAAAGATTTAATAATCAGTTTTAGACCAAATATAGTAATAAGAATAGCATTGATATAGCATCATTGAGTTGTCAAGACATCTCAAAGTGCTTCACAGAATATAGTAATAATAATCCTTGCATTTGATTTAGCGCTTTTCACATCTTATTGACGTCTCAAAGCGCTTTACAGAATATACTGTAAAATGGTTTGACTGTATTTTGTGGGTCAATGCGGCAGCCAATTTGAACACAGCAATATCCCACCAAACAGCCATCGAATAAGTGATCAATTTCCTCTGGGGGTTTGTTGGCCAGAACACTGGAAGAAACTTCCTTCACTTGTCAAATAGTCATGAGATCTTTAACATCCACCTAAACAGGTGGTCAGGATCTCAGTTTAATACATTATCCAGACAAAGGCACCTCTGACAATGCAACTCAGCCTAACCACTTCATTGAGCGTCAACTTAGACTGTGTGATTCCAAGTCTGACTCAGCGGCAAGATTGCAACCACTAAGCCAAGCTGACACAAAGTACTATCACTGCTATGAGTCGGCTTTGTGAGGCAAGGCTGCCTCTAAAGGCAAATTATAGTTTTCTAAACTAAAACAGTTTTCCGGTGCCAAATTTACAAAACCCAATAATTGGATCTGAATCTCCCAGGCATAAAGATTTCCAATTCCATAATAACTAAAATGGTTGGATATAAAGTAACTTCATAATTAGCTGCAGCTGCATTTGGCCACAAAACATACAGTCACTGCATTTTACAGTATATACTGTGAAGTGTTTTGGAACATCCTCTGGACGTGAAAGTTCCTGCACTAAATGTAAGGATTATTAGTTTATTATCTCCTGCCTCTCCCATCTAGAAGAACAAACACGGGCGAGTCATCTATAAAACAGCATGTAAAGCTTACGTTGCGCACAGTGAAATTTTGTAATAAGTAATCTGGCAATGCATTCAGCCGCTACACCCCAAATCTCTGGAATTCCCTGCCTCAATCTCTCCCGTTTGCCCCCTCTTTTTCCAACTTGAAATTCCTCCTGAAGACTTATCACTTCAACTGTGCCTCTAGTCATCCATCACCTTCTCATCTCCCCTCAC
Organism: Hydrolagus colliei; assembly: GCA_035084275.1. Classification (NCBI taxonomy): domain Eukaryota; kingdom Metazoa; phylum Chordata; class Chondrichthyes; order Chimaeriformes; family Chimaeridae; genus Hydrolagus; species Hydrolagus colliei. Next base: position 128,661,938 of record CM068743.1, read on the forward strand.
TTGGCGTGAAGCGTACCATTGTGCTGTGTTCTGAGACACTATCCTACGGGAAAGGCACTATATAAATACAAAGTTATTGTTAATCAGATGAGAAAAATCAGGCCATTCTGAAGTTATTAAACTATGGTGATAAATAATATTAAGCTAAAATCCTAATGTAAGACTTGAACCCGCAAACTCTTAATTAAAGCGTATGTGCTACCAACTGAACCAAGCTCACACAAATGCACAAAAAACAAAAGTACTGAAATCCTTAAGGAACCTTCATTTAAAGGCCATTTTATCAGGTAAGATAACAATAACAAAATTATAATTGTAATATGTATGTGGAACGCCTTCCACATCGGGAGGATGTCCCAAGGCACTGGACAGTCAGATCGGGACTCAAGCAAGGGAGAGGGGTACGGTAGGGGGAAGGGGTGGGGGAGATTTACGAAGGGAGGGAGCGAGTTGGAAGGGCAGCAGAAGGCACGGTCGAAGAGGAGGGTCTTGAGACTGGCCTTGAAGGAGGCGAGGGAGGGAGCGAGGCAAAGGGACTGTGGGATGGAGTTCCAGAGCGTGGGGGCAGAGAGGCTGAAAGCCCGTCCGTTGATGGTTGGGCGGGTCAGGCGGTGGACATGGAGCAGGCTGGAGCCTGCTGAACAGAGGGGGCAGGAAGGTTCATAGCGGGACAGAAGGTCAGAGAGATGGGGGAGGGGGGCAAGGTCGTGAATGGCCTTGAAAGTGAGGACGAGGATCTTGAATTCGATCCTCTAGGGGATGGGAAGCCAATGGAGCCAGGCGAGCGTGGGAGTGATGTGGTTGCGGAGCTTGGTGCAGGTGAGGTCACAAGCTGCAGAGTTTTGGACGATTGGACGAGTTTCAATAGTCGAGCCTTGATGTGACAAATGGGTGGACTAGGGTATCGGCAGCCTTAGGGGTGAGGCAGTGGCGGAGTCTGGTGATGTTGCAAAGGTGGTGGAAGGCAGTACTGGTCATGGCACGGATATGGGGGAGGAAGGACAGTTCAGCTTTTGTTTTTGTGTGTGGACACACTTCCACACACAAAAACAGTTCAAATCTAACTCAGTTGAAGTAACAATTTTCTCACATGTTGTTAATGTTTAACCAAACTTATTTTTGATTGGGTTTCTCTTTGCCCACTCACTTTCCTCTGGATTTTGTTGGGGGGAGCAATAAAGGCAGTTTCAAGGTCCCACTACCTTTGTTTTCTATCGTGATTTATAATGATTAGGCTCAGTTATCTAATGGTTCAGTTGCTAAAATCACCTTTGGAATCTGTATCTTAGGCATAGTTCCCAAGTTCAAACTGCTGTCTCTCTATTAAGTTAGCTCACGGGGAACCACACGTGACCTTATCAATCTTGAGCTATAGAGAGAATAATCAACTGGGGTTGAAGCTTCTTATCACAAACCAGTGACTGTGTTGGAAAGTGGTCACTCCCGTTGCAAACTCTTCCCAATTTGCATTTGATATAGCACCTGATCAGCAGGCTCTGGCCTGCTCCACGTTCACTGACCCACCTGCCCAACCATTGGCGGGCGAGCCTTCAGCCACTCTGCCACCAACCTCTGGAACTGCATCCCAAAGTCCCTCCGCCTCGCCCCTTCCCTGGCCTCCTTCAAGTCTCGCCTCAAGACTCTCCTCTTCGATGGACCCATCGGCGACTCCTTCCCTCCCACCCTCCCCATGTCCTCAGCTCGGGTCTGAATCAGTAACTGTCTAGCGCTTTGGGACGTCCTCCTGACGTGAAGGGCGCTACACAAATGCAATTTTGTTGTTGTTGATCACATCTTCAAGATGTCTTAAAGAACTGCAGAGTTGCTGTGAGGTGTCATGACCGTGTGTTTGTAAAAAGAAAACAGGGGTTCACCAAAAAGAACCCCCTCAATAGTTCATGAAGAAATCCCACTTTCAAAGTCAGCTGCAGAGTAACACATGAACATAATTTCTTTTCTAGTCCCGCACATTCATATGGACAGAGGTTGGTTTAAAGAAGTTACACAACAAATAAGGCTTACCTGATCTGACGTGTAGGCAACCAGTTTTGCCATGATTATATGCTTTTCAAGACCAGGCTTATATGCCTGGATCTGTAGAATCTTCTTTCTTCTTGCAGCAAGGAGTCCCACCAGGGTCGCCTCACTGGCTGTGGACTGAGCGAATAATAATATTAATAACCCTTACGTCAGTTAAACGTCAACCAAAACAAGGCCATACTTCAGGCGCTGAGAGCATCACCATCCAGGGATGTACCCTCCACCTCACTAAGGCAGTCTGGAATGTGGATGTCTTAGTCTGATCCGCAACTATCCTTTTCCCCCCACATCAGTGCCACGACCTGCTCTGCCTTCCCTCATCTTCGCAACACTACTCGACTCCGCCATTGTCTCACACAACAGGCCGTTGAAAGCTTCATACATGAAATCGGAACATCCAGGCTCCACTACGCAAACTGCCCGCTTGTCAGCCTCACCAACTCCTCCCTCCATCGGCTACAGTTCATCCAGAACTCTGCACCCGTGTCCTCTCTTTCCCTCACCAGGCTCCATGACCCTATCATCCCCATACTGAAGCCACTATACAAATGTAATTTTGTTGTTGCATTTGATATAATAATCCTTGTATTTGATATAGCGCTTTCACATCTTCTAGACCTCTCCTAACTTGAAAGGCGCTCTACAAATGTCATTTTGTTGTTGTTTCAAAGCGCTTCATATACTATAAAGTGAATTACCTATATATGATGGGGAAAACGTGACAGCCAATTGTGGACAGCAGTGGACCACAAACAGTCATGGATTGAGAGAGAAAATTATTCTTTTTAGTTATTTTGAAGGGTATATTACCACCCAAAAAGCAATCTGCCAATTGACTAACAACCAGGTTCCTACTTACTGCTAAGTAAACAGAGACATGTGGATCAAGGAAACGTAGCCAATGTTTCACTCTACCTGGGAATCAAGTCCAGGTCCACTCGCTTGCGAGTCGAGTGCTCTAACCACTAAGCTACAGGACTCCATAAATGAGCAACCACAACTTACCTTTGATTATACAAATTGATCATTTTTTTTGCTCATTTACACATTGAACATTTTATGTAAAAAATATTATTCATAACCTTGTGTGAATTCAAACCTAACACATATTGGCTTTTACTGAACATGCAGTAAGTAGATACAACAATTTTCATCTATATAGTGTCCTTCACACAGAATCATGTCCCAGAGCAATGTACAGTGACAGGTTTCGACGATATGAATAATTTGGTCTGTCGATTGGAAAGTTCATAATTTTTCTAAATCTGCCACAATAAAAACTAAAGTTACCAGCAGGTCACTGGTGAATACAATCTTACACTTATTAATAACTAGTATTGTTTGTTAGTTATGTTTCTAGACTTAAATACTCACAGAATAAAATAACCCATTTTAATATCTTAGATGATGCCCTCTGTCCGTGGTACTTCTTTGACAGGTCAGGTCAACGGTTAAACCTATGTGAAGAGTTTGCTACTTTTCACAAAGCTCTTTGATCAGATACGGAAGACAGTTATGATCTGTTGGCTGAGGACAGTTTTAAAGAGATTCAGAACTCTACTGTTCCAACCTCCTTGTCCCCATCTCCCCCAAACTCACCCGACTCCATTGGCTCCCCATCATCCAGTGAATCGAATTCAAGATCCTGGTCCTCATATTTAAAGCCACAACCTCACCCCACCCTACATCTGTGACCTCCTATCCCCTAACCAAACTGCCCGCCGCCTCCGCTCAGCAGGCTCTGGCCTGCTCCACATCCCACCATTGGCGAGCGAGACTTCAGCCACTCTGCCACAAACTCTGGAACTCCATCCCACATTACCTCGACCTCGCCTCCTCCCCGGCCTCCTTCAAGTCTTGCCACAAGACTCTCCTCTTCGATGGACCCATCGGCAACTCCTAATCACCCCCCTTTCTTCCCCCACCCCACCCATGTCCTCAGCTCGGGCCCGAAGCAGTAACTGTCCAGCGCCTTGGGACGTCCTCCTGACGTGAAAGGCGCTATACAAATGTAATTTTATTGTTGTTGTTAATACTGTGGGTGCAATTTGCGCAAAATAAGCCATGGATTCAAGAGTTAAACTGATGTAAAGCGATATGTCAGACACAGTTCAGGGACACATTCGGTATCATTGTTAGTATCAAGTTTTAATATCAGTTTTTTTTAGTGTCAAAAAAGGGGGTGGAAATACATCTACAACCTACTATTCTTTCTTCCGAGTGTGTGAGCACACTGTGCCAAGCCAGCTTTGGCCAACTCATGATGCTGGTTGTGTCGACAGAAATGTTGTTTTCTGGACAAAATTATGTGACCGAAAAAAGTGTCCATTGCAACTGTGCGAGTGCCGACGGAAACGCGCATTGAATTGCCAATGAAATACGCTCTACTCAACTGCAGACACAACGCAGGCACTTGTTGTCATGGAGAGCCGTGCATAGAAAGAAAAGAAAATTTGTGAAAGCCGACGCACTCATCTGAACTCTCCATGCAGCTGCATTTTGCTTTCATCTCCTTGTTATTTCAAGCGCCAGTCCCAATATACAGAATCTGTTCAGTGCCAGCTGATACAGATATGACAGATGACCAAATAACATTCAGAGGCAGGCTTTGCTAATATCAAAATCGCACGTCACCACAACAGTGAATTCACACTGCTCGTAGCTCTCAGGAAATCAATGTCACTAAGAGCTCTACAGATCTCATATCGTTTTGAAAACGTGTTTGCTTTCACGGACATCAAATAATTTTGTGCTCAATAAAATGGCAAGTAATCACAGGGTTCCCAGAAAGAAAATTGCGCCGGCAGCAGATAACGATCAAATAATGAGGCTGAAGGCGTCACATGCTGTGAAGTTTCAATCCTGAACAACCAAAATAAATGTCACCATTTTCTAACGGATATTGCCTTTCCTACTCAAAAGAAATACACTTTAATCGCTGTAGCAAAAGTTCCATCATCTGAGTTTGATTTAACTGTGTGTGACTCACAGGAAAATTAGCAAACAACTCACATACTCAACTAAAGACTTGTACACAAAACATCTGAGCCACTTTCTCCAAACAACAGAAAAGCCACTTTGCAAGATCAGTTCTTGGCAATGTTGGAGGAGGGTGGGGGATTTGAGGGATGTGATAATTAACATCAGTGAAAATCATTACAAGACAGAAAGTGCGTCTGTCTAGCGCCTTGAGATTCCTCCCGATCTGAAAAGCACAACTGTGGGAGGTATTAGGTGGATCTTGAGGATACACCAAGTGAGGAAGGAACAGGGGCAGAGTGACAGAATTCCAAAAGGTGGGATGTAGTGGCTGAGGGGCGAACACTGATGATGGGATAGAGTGAGCAGCGGACACGAGTTTGTCAAGAAGAGGGACCAAACACGAGAATAATAATAAATAATAATAACAATCCTTGCATTTCATATAGAGCTTTTCACATCTTCTAGACGTCTCAAAGCGCTTCACGGAATATGCTGTAAAGTGAAGTTACTGTTTTTTGTGTGGGCGTAAGTGTATATCAACCGTATGTTGGGTATAACAGACGGCACTATAGTTCTATTTATAGTAAAACTACCCCCAATTAATCAGAATTGTGTACCAAAGGGAAGACTTTGCCTGACATGCAATCATTTTTCAGTTAGTCAGAAAAGTTCAATTAAAACACCTCCAACGAGGAAGGATGCATCACAGCTTACCAGAGGTCTGGAGTATAAAACCTTGGTGGGACCACAATTGGATTATTGGGTCCAATTCAGGTTGGCAGGTCTATAGCAGCACTGGAAAGATTACAGTGGTGGTTTACTCAGAGGATACTAGGGCACCCAGATTATTGATAGAGTAGATACATTAGGCCTTATTTTGATAGAGATGAAACATTTAAGAAGGGACCTAAGAGAGGTATTTAAAATTATTAAAGGATTCAATAAGGTTAGCATAAATAGACTGTTCCCACTGATAATACTACTTCTTGCATTTGATATAGCACTTTTCATGTCTTCTGGACGTCTTAAAATGCTTCACAGAATATACTGTAAAATGAATTGACTGGACATTCTCTCGGCTTGGCCTTCGCCATTGTTAAGCGGTCTAAGATGGCGCTATATAAATGCAAGTTGTTATTGTTGTTGCATATTTGTGGGCAAAACGCGACAATTTCACACAGCAGTGTCCCACAAACAGTAGTGGATTGAGAGACCAAATGATTGTTAAAAATTTTGTTTTTCTTGAAGGATTATGATCAACAACAACAAAATCGCACTTGTATCGCGCCTTTCACATCGGGAGGACATCCCAAAGCGTTGAACAGTCTGGTTGGGACCCGAGCGGATGGGGGAGAGGGGGGAGGGTCGGGGTAGGGGGAAAGAAACATGCATTTATGCTGAAGCCAGATATATATGAGGAAAAAAGGAATAGGAGGATGTGGGGGTGGGGGGTAAGAGTAAGGAGTGTCTCCACGAGTGGAGACACGTGTGGAATATCGACAACAAAGCAGACTGGTTGCATGGATTGTTTTATTGCCATGTTGCAATCTATGTAGCACAGTGGGTGTAATCTAAATAAATCTTCAAATTAGGCAACAGTTATACAGAATACTGCAGATGTTGGAAACCTGAAACAAAACCAGAAGCCGCCGGGTCAGGCACTCAGCAGGTCAGGCGAAACGCTGACTCGCTTTCCTTTCTCCATAGATGCTGCGTTTTCCCAGCGAATTCTGTTTTTGTTTCAGCCAACATTTAAAACAGTTTAGGTGGTTGAGATACACTAAACAACCTATTCAATTCAACTCGGGTAAGCTGATACCATGAGATAAAGCAAATTAATTAGTCAATTGGACTGTACAGTAAATCTAATGTTGAAAGAAGCTTAGGCTGTTCCAATAACGTAGCCTTTATTTGGTTTTAAATGCAGCAGCTGATATAATATTGATTTCTTTTACTGAAAAAGAGTAAACAGGCATGTGTAAGTCCATCATCATGTTTAAAGAGTGTCCAGATAAGAGGGAGAATTCCATGAATTCATGTCACCTACTCATTCGCTTGCGTCTGGAATAGAAACCAGTCCTTGCTGAGAGGGATGTACTCTGATTATCTAATTCCAGAGAGTATTTGGCTTGAGGATCCTGGTCTGGCTTGAGGATACCAGACTATGCGTTGGGAGTAACCAACTCAATGTGAATGTTGTCTGGCAAGCTTCCTGTTTTTCTAGCTAGAACCACCGTATCTGATATGGCTTTAGATTGCCTTTTTTAAAAAAATTAAACGCTACCGACTCCATATCTAATCAAATAGTGCATATTACAATTCTTACATTTGATACAGCACCTTATCATGAGATTGAGTCATCTGAGTGCGCTTCACAGGATACACCGTAAAGAAGACTAACTCATTTTTTTTTACTATTTTTAAACTATTTTATTTTAATTTTTTTTTACTAACTATTTTGTGGGCAGCCATTTGCACACAGCGAGGTCCCACAAACCACCATGGAGAGATTGACCAATTTTACTTGGAGGAGAGAGTAATTGTAACATCCTTCTCTTTTCAAACAGCACCACGGGAGATCTTTAACGCAGGTAGATGGGAACTCGCCTATGCGTGTAATAGTATAGTTACAAACGACCATGCCTTACCTGTAGCACTCCACCGCCTTCGCTACTGCTTCCGGCAAGGAAGTGATGGGGCAGGTTCAACATCTTCCCCAGCCAATCAAGCATCACCGTCTCCAGCTCTGTACATGCTGGACTCGCAGCCTAAAGAGAGGTTCAGACACTCAGCACCACATTGCCAGTTTAACGGTACATCGTTTCGATTGTACTTTTCATTGTTCTCAACACAGCAACCAAAATGAAGTTCAACACGGGACCTAAGTTTGTGGGGAAATTAAAATGAACCCACAAGACGGTTCATTTTTATTCCAAAAATGAATCCGATTTCTCCAGGTGTCCTGACCAACAATTTCACAGGTAAAATAGATGACTCACTGGGGAACATTACTGGGTGTAAATTAGCTGCTGTGTTTGTTTACAAAATAAACATGAAAATGGCCATATGAACCGAGAGGCTTATTATTATTTTGCTGCATGAACGCAGTTGAAATTAATAATAAACCTTGCATTGATAGAGTGCCTTACCATGTTTTTAAAACAGCTCAAAGCGCTTCGCAGAATATACTGGAAAGTGAATTAGCTATTAGCTAATGTATTATTTTTGTGGGCAAATTGAGGAAGCACGTCACAAATGTTTCTGTGAAGAGTATTGATTGCTTATTTGTCGGCAAATGAGCATATATAACGACAATTTTACATCCAATTTAGCACCTTATCATATCAGTATCATGTCTCAAAGCACTTCACAATAATATGCCTGTGAAGTTTAGTATGGGCAGCATTGTGCCAAGGACAGCGCCTTGGGATGTCCTCTCGACGTGAAAGGCGCTATATAAATGTAAGTTTTGTTGTTGTTGACAGCCATGGATACCTTCACCTAAAAACACAGTGAAAATAGTTAAAATAATAATAAAAATAGTAAAAATAGTAAGTAAACAAAATTAAAATAAAATAGTTTAAAAATAGTAAAAAAAAAGTTAGTCCTCTTTACAGTTTATAGTAATTCCCATGAAATACTTTGAATACATTAAATACTTATAGGATGTGAAATGCAAAGTTTTTTTAATCATAATGAAAATGAACAAATTATCTCGGTTTCTCTTTTTGAATAGTGCCATGGAATGTTTTAACATCTACTTGAACAGGCAGATGGGACCTTGGTTAAAATCTCACCTGAAGGACAGCACCTCCGATACTACACTGCATTGGAGTTGAGATTGCACTGCAGCAATAGTGTTCTGATATAAGCTGTTAGTTAGAACTCTACATTGTATTTCATGTAATGACCTGACATTTGTACATACTCACATTGGGGTGAATGGAAATTTATTTCAACGAAATATTAATGAACAGATAAATGCTTTATGGCTCTTAAAGTAAAAGAATAACTACAAAGTGAAGCTGAGAAAAATAGTCAAATGTTTCTCAAGCCAGCCTGAATGAGTAACAAAACTATTCTTCTTTCTAGGCATGAATGTAGCATTTCAGCATCCTTGTGGTCTGAATGCAATCTTATTAACAATAACTCTTAAACATGTGTTAATATGCATTTTAAAATTCTTACCCAGGAAAATCCAACACAGCCGATAGCATCGGAGAGCATATCACCCAGCAGAGCAGGCATGGAATTGCCTGTGGGAAAATACGCATGAAAATGTGGACTGTGCCACTGAGTAACCTGAAAGAATAAATGATTTGTTTAAACAAACATTTCGAAAGAAAGTCCGCCAAACTCACATTGATGCAGTTTATAAAGTATCGACCGACTTGCTTATTATCTTGTTACACATTTAGCTGAATATTAATATTAACGCAATGTTCCATTAGGTTTGCGGCAAACTGCTATGCATTACTTCTTCTAGTGTTATACTTCTTTGCGAGTCTCTTAAATGACTGCCGGGTCAAATAAAGAATATCAGGCAGCTTTTCAGTGTTTTATTTTAAATCCTAAAAGTTTTATTTTAAGTCATCTCAACAGCAGCACGCAGCACGTCACGTTTATACTGTTTAACAGATGACGGAATTTCAAATTTCAAATCCTCCCCAATGCAAAGTCATTTTGTTGCTTCAATATTACATCTGCCTTTCATGTCGGAAGGATGTCCCAAGACGCTGGACAGTCAGTATCTCAGACCCGAGCTGGGGTTGAGATTAGTGGAGGTGGAGGGAAATGAGGGGATTGGGATGACTGATGGGAGGAGGGTCTTGAGGCGGGACTTGAAGGAGGCTAGGGAGAGGACGAGGCAGAGGGATTGCGGGATGGAATTCCAGAAGTCGGGGGGCAAAGTGGCTGAACTTTGGTGGGTGGGTCGGGAGTCATGGAGCCTGCTGAGCGGAGGGAGTGGGCATGTTGGTAGGAGGTTAGAAGTTCACAGGGATAGGTTGGGGCAAGACCATGGAGGGCTTTAAAGGTGAGGACCAGGATCTTGAATTGAATCCTCTGGTTGACAATACTACTACTACTAATAATACTCCTTGCATTGGATATAGAGCTTTTCACATCTTATCAACGTCTCAAAGCGCTTCACAGAATATACTGTAAAGTGAATTGACTGTATATTTGTGGGTGAAACATTTGATGGGGAGCCAATGGATCGCCGCGAGAATGGGGGAGATGGAGTCACGGAGCTTGGTGAGGGAGGGGACACGGGCTGCAGAGGTCTGGATGACCTGCAGCCTATGGAGGTAGGAATTAGGAACGGCCTGAGGGGTGAGGGTGTGGCAGAGTCGGGCAATATTGCGGAGGTGGGGGAAGGCAGAGCGGGTTGTGGCTTAGATGTGGGAGAGGAAAGACAGCCGAGGATCGAACAAGACACCTTGGTTCCTGACTGTCTTGGTGAGGTGCTAATACTAATAAATAATAATGTATGATTAGTAAAAAGGGCTTTAAATGTCAAAATAAATAGTAATAAATCATAGATAAAACGTATTATTAGTAAATAAGCTTTAAATGGGCAAATATAGGAAATGTTAGCTGAGTGACCGTGCAATGGTAGAGAAGGCAGGGTGTGGATCATACACTCACCCCTGGCATGATCACCCTCTCCACATCCTTCATCACGTCCTGGAAGCTCTCGGGGTGCTCTGGAGCGCTGTCTGGGATGAGAGGGCGCAGGTAGCCGGGCTGCACAGAGGGGTAGACTGGACGCTCCTCCAGGGACAGCAGGTAATCCACCACATAATCCACCATCTCCTTCCCTCTGGTGCGGAATTCCTCATAATCCATGGTGTTGTATTAGCTGCTGAGAAAGGGCATCACAGAGAGACAGACAGCTGCCAACACTGTGCAGGGTCTGTACCTGTTACACTCACACTCACATCACACACACACTCACTGCTCAGGCTCAGACCAACACTGTACCTGTTACACTCACACTCACACACCCAGGTCTCTCTCACCTGTACATACACTCCACACTAATCACACCTTCCTTCATTTAAAGCCAAACATCAGCCACCCAGCACATTGGTCTCTATAAATACAGGGCAACAAATCCTCCCTAATGCAAAGTAATCTCGTTTTCATCAACCAGTTGCAATGCTGCTGCCCTTCAGATGGTGAATTTATTATCACTTGCCAATGCTGACAGCCCTTTGAGTTTGGCTGAATGAACTCTGTACTGCACAGTACTCATACTCACACACACAGAGAGCGATGACACAATCTTCACTCGAACCTGCCTGTGTGTGAACCTTGCTTTCTTGTTTTCACCCCCCACCAGATAAAAGGGATTGAGTTCCCACCCACACATTCCCAGCCAATCGCTCACTCCCAGCCTGGACCCAACACCCCCACCCCACACACACACACACACTCACTCCTCCTTTGCCAAGAGAAAACAAGAATCTCTCTCTACACTGCCTTTAGCCCCCTGGAAAATGAGTTCCATGGACCATGGCAGCAAAATACTATAGTCTTGATGTGAGATACTTTTATTTTTTATTAACAAAAAACTAATATATATTGATTGGTATATAGAAGATTTATTTAGCTCTTATCTCTCCTTGAGTTATATTAAAATAAAAGCACACCCACTCATCGCGGAAAACAAATACTTGTTTCAAACTGTGTCAAAATGCAAATTGGCCCCCACAACCCTCTCCCCCCCCCCCCCCCCCCCACCCGTCTTTTAGTTCCCCGAGCGATCATACACACGCACGAGAAAATTCCACTCGCATCGTGGAGAAAGAAAAACACGCCCATAACAGGGGGAAAAAAACACACACATGTCCACTTCAGACTTTCCAAAGAAGTGCCCAGTAATTTGTGCCGGGCACCACTGTCCGTATGCGGAGGAATCGGGGCCTCCTGGCTCCTCTCTATTCTACTGCCTTTATTTACAAGAGAGCAGTGACACTTGGGCTAATCCCAGTTCTGCGTTCCTTCTCTTACCGAATGGCAGGCCAAGGTTCCCACTCCGCTGCTCCCCACTTTATGCCCGGAGACTTTTTCCCCACCCAAACGCATCACATTTTGTGAAACAGGTTGAGTTTCACAAAATGTGGTCACAGGTTGAGTGTCCCTCCGCAAACCTTCCCTGAGCACAAGCGGGGAGGTGGACGACTGCACACACCCATCATCTAGCTGTTCCGGCCGGGGTCAGACCCCATCTCTCCTTCGCTTTGGCCGAGCCAGCCTCAGGGCATCCCTCACGACGTACTCCCTGACTCTCGACCAACCTAGTGTGCAGCAGGCCTTCACTGTCCATTCTTGTTCATGTTAAATACAATGAACTTTATATACCAACATTAAAAAACTATAGAAGCTCGTTTGAATGCAAAAAGGGAGATAAGAGAATGCACCTGGTTAAAGAACCATTAGATAAAAGACTGAGCCAGTAAAATGCAGTGACAGGTGTCTGAGTGTTCCAGACTCACTGTGTCAGGGAATCCACCAGACATGGTTCCTTTCTTGACTTAGTTTGAGGCAGTGACAGTGACCCAGGCGGTATTGAGAAGAGGGTCAAAGGAGTAGGTGATATGACCATTTTTTAATTACTGGGGCAGGGAGACAGAAATTATCATAGAATCATAGAATTATACGGCACAAAAGGAGGCCATTCGGCCCATCTAGTCTGTGCCGGCTCTTTGAACTCAATCCCACTGCCCAGCTTTCTCCCCATAACCTAACAGACCTGCTCTTCCTAAATGAAGATCTAGTTCCCTTTTAAAAGCTGTTATGGAGTCTGCCTCCACCACCTTTTCAGGCAATGCATTCCACATTCGGAACACATTCCTTATTTTCTTCAACGGTATCCAACAAAATTTAACCAGATTTTGTTGGATACCGTTTAAGAAAATAAGGACCGGTTAACTGGGATCAATGAACGGAGACCAGGAAAAAGCAGGAAGAACTGAGACATTGGCAAAGATTTGAGTGGGATTTTGAAATATTTGTGCAGTAATTGCCACAAATACAGCAGTCAGCTACTTTTCTAAATGTGGAAGGCGAAGAAGCAAGGTCTTACTTTGCAACTATGGAGAAAAATGTGGTTATGCCCTCAACACCTTCCCTTCCTTGTAAATGTGTTGTTGACGAACAAATTTGTGCACATGTCTCCCTCCACACCCTACCTGAACCACCAGTCCAGCTTCTGGTTTGCCCACGGTACAAAGGCAACACTTGTGAAAGTCACAAACAATGGCATTATGTCACAAACAATGTCATTAAAATAATAATAATCCTTACATTTATATAGCGCTTTCCACGTCTTATAGACGTCTCAAAGCGCTTCACAAAACGCAACAACGTCCCAAGGTTGGGATCAGAGCAGGGGGGGGGAGGGAGAAACAAGAGGGAAGAAAGGGGGGAGAAGACGTAGGGACCAGAGCAGGGGTGGGAGGGGTTGTGGTTGGGGGAAGGAAAGTAGGTAAATTGACTGTATATTTGTGGGAGAAACGCGGCAGCCAAATTGCACACAGCAGTGTCCCACAAACAGTCGTGGAAGTGGGGCCAGGGGAGACAGTGGATAAGAGGATAAAGGGGGAGAGGGAGGGAAAGGTGGGGTAAAATCAAGGAGGAAAAGGGGGGAGAAAGGCGGTTAAGGGGGAGAAGGGGGGAAAGGTAGTGGTGGCTTAAAATCAGGGAGAAAGAGGGGTAAGGGGGGAGCCTCCTCTCTCCTCACAGTGGACCTGCAACCCTCTACTCTACTGGGTCCGGCCTCTTCCTAGCCCCCGAATCCTCTGCTCCACCATCGGCGGCCATATGTTCAGCCACTATGCCCTAAAACTTTGGAACTCCCTCCCTCACCCCCTTCACTTCATCCTGAAGACCTTTCTCTTCTCCTTGACCACGCCTTCGGCTCCCCCACTAACTCTTCGCCTCTCCCACTCTCCTTCCCCTTCCCCCTACTTTGACCCTCCCACACCCCCCAGCCCCACCGCTCGGGTCCCGACCAGACTGTTCAGCGCTTTGGGGCGTCCTCCCGACGTGAAAGGCGCTATATAAGTGCAATTTTGTTGTTGTTGTTGTTCTCCACCAGCCTCGCTTATCTTGACGAGCAGAGAGGTTCTCAAACCGCTCGACCCAGGCCTGTTTTGTCTGCCTCCTTGCTTACCCTGTGATTTCTCATCTTTGGGAAGACAAAGAGTAGCTATATTTACGTCTTTAACTGAACATGTTTGCTGTTCTCCATCCTTCACACTTATCATATCTACTACAACTGGCGCTAACCTGGCTACATTCAGTTCTTTTACAGACAAGGCTGGTTTCTGCAATTCTGCAGCCTTCTTAGTTTAAACCTAAATTTCCACTGTCATACTACTTATTATATGCACTGAGTTACTTATTAAACATAAAATAAACCTAATGATTCGACTAAACCCAACACTCTACTATATCATAAGCTTGCAGGAAGTTCCTAATCCTTACCAAATGCCAGTTTGAAGCTTCAAACCAGCATTTGTCGAATGTTGGACAACTAACTGATGACTCTTCTGGATGGGGGTGGGTGGGAGGCGGGAGATATGCAGGGGCTTCTTGGAGCTCAACTGCCTCCAAGGTGACGTGCTTGGCAACAGAATATTGGAATCGAGCCAACCCTCTGTGGCGCTCTCAGTATCGAGTTCTTAAGTCAGGCCAGTCTACAGTAATCCAGGGCACTGTTGGTGACCGCACAGCCAGCATGGCTCATGGGCAGTAATTACAAGCGCATTCCAGTCACTGGGGGCAGAGCATCTTCCCACTCACGTCCTGCTGTCCCCACCAGCCAAAGCCCTAATGGGTAGAGTGGTCCTAGCTGGACAGCAACAACTTGCACTTATGTAGTGCCCTCCACGCCGGGTAATGTCTCCAATGGTGGGGGAGCTTGACTCCAAACTGGGCGGGGAGGAGGTGGCTGTAAGCATGGTCAAAGATGAAACCTTTTAGGCATGACTTGAAAATGGGAAGAGAGGGGGCAAAGTGGAAGGATTGAGTTAGAGTGTTCCAGAGTTTGGGGGATGAGAGGATGAGAGCCTTGTTCGTGATGGTGGGGCGGAGGGTGCGAGGGACGTGCAGGAAGCCGATGCCAGTCGAGCGGAGGCGCCGTGTGGTGGATTGGGGCGTAAGGCGGTTGGAAAGATAGGAAGGTGCCAGGGAGTGAGGGGATTTGCAGAAGGACAATGGAGAAGCAGTAGAAAAGCTGGCCAGACAGTGGTGTTGTCAATAGCAAGCTAAGCGGTTCAGCTGATCAATCTCCAGCTGTATTTCAAATTACACTCTGTAGCCCCAACTTCTGGCACTTGGCAACCTGCGCCTAATAGTTTCCAGAACTAGATAAGCTGGAGGCCTGTTCCTGGGAGAAATTACACTTTCCAATCCAAGAATCTATCTCTGGAATTTACATGAGTAGTTGGGCTGAATGGATGTTGGTTTGGTTTGCATACATTTAAGAATGGTAACGGTCTTTTGCATATGTCAGGACAAAAAGTACAAAATTAAACTATTCAATGACAGGCAACATGCTTTCAGAAGGGGTAACTCTTACCTGACCAATCTCAGACTTTTTTGAGGAGGCAATGTCACTGCATCATAACTACTGTATATCATATAAATATCAATGCTAAAACATGGACATGGATTTGAAATTGGCTGTTGGAAACAAAGCAGAGGATTGTTTGAGGAATAGGTCAAAATGGGGGTGGTGGCGGAGAGATGATGTGGGATGCCATGGGTATACAAGGAAAGGGAGGGATAGTGGGATCCTGCCTGCTCCTTGTATATATTAATATATGGTACCTTGTATAGTTTCAGCGGCTTGGGACGTTCTCCTGACGTGAAAGGCGCTCCAAAAATGTAATTTTGTTGTTTGGGGTTTATGACCTCGATTCAAGGACTCAGTGTGTGGAGTTAAATATACAGACGACAGAAAATTGGGGGTAGGTGACTATAGAATCAGAAGAGGAAGCCAACGTCTTACAAAGAGAGTTTATTAAAGTGTGACCTGAGCAGATCAGTGGCAAATTAAGTTCAGGTAGATAAGTGCCTCAATCCCTCCGTTTCGCCTCTTCCCTTTCCTCTTTCAAGGCCGGTTTGAAGACTTTCCTCTTCGATCGTGCCTTTTGTTCCACCCCAAACTCTTTTACCTCCCCTTCGTGTTTCACCCCTTCCCAAACACTCCCCTCTCAGCTCGGGTCACACGCCGCTTGTTCAGCGCCTTGTGACGCCCTCCCGACGTGAAAGGCGCTCTATAAATGTAAATTGTTGTTGTTGTTGTTGTTGCAACATAATTAAAACAGGAGAGATATGTACCCTGTGGATGGCATAGAACTTCCCAAGGGAGAAGCTGAAAGAGACTTAAGTAATGTTAGTTAACTCACTTACCTTGTCAAAACAGTGTGAATCAGCAATAAACCAAGCAGGTGAGCTATATCGCCAGATCAGTTGTTCAGATCCACGGAATTTATGCTCAAACAAAACAGTGCTCTCATCAGGCCACACCCAGAATACTAGGTACAGTTTTGGTCACTCTGACCTGAAGAGATCCTTCCACGCCCTAGAGGAGGTATAGAGGAGAGCATCAAGGATGACCATCAGTGGAAAAAGAATATGAGCAACAGTTAGACAAGCTGGGGCTCTTCAGTTTTAAAAACTTACCGCAAAGGCAGTCTTGTAGAGTTATATAAGATTTGAAATGGGGTTAAGAATGCAAAACCCAGAACAATATTTTCAAATATCCTGAGGCTGCTTAATAAAAAGGGAACAGCTTTAGAGTTCGAGAGAGAAATTGTAGGGTAGACATCAGAAAGTATTTTTTTGCTCAGAGAGTAATTGATGATTGGAACCAGCAAGGGTGGTTTATACCCGGCTACTGTTTTTTTTAAAAAAATGTATCTTTGATGGGAGGATGATACAGTAAAAGCCCATTTATCCGGCATCCGATCAACTGTAACTTCTGTATAACCAGCACATCAGAAAAATTCCAGCACATCGATGAGCCGGAATTTATCCGGAAAAATGCTTTTTTTTGGGTGTGTTTTCGGCCGAATATCCGGCATGCGTTTTAACCAGCATTGGCCAGGTCCCCAGGGTGCTGGATAAACGGGCTTTTACTGTACCTGTATATCCTAATCTATGCCGTCATTAAGTTCAGGCCCAACTATTCCAACACACTGCTCATTTGACTCCCCAGCTCCCCAGAAGTCTGTGAGCTGTCCCATATCAGAAGCCAACTAGGTGTATGCGGTACATATGGAAATCCCATCATCATCCTTAATAGTGTGTAAAACTGGGAGTTCCCTCCTATACATGGAAATTCCCAAGAGTTTTATTGAACGTGGAATAAGGAAAGTTTCCCAAGATTTCACCCTACCGGGAATCGAACCCATATCTCTTACTTGTAAGGCAAGTGCTCTAACTACTGAGCTACAGGACTCCACACAACTCTTAGGCACAGGTTGGCAAGAGCCAAGCCCTGGGGATAACAACAACAATTCGGATTTATATAGTGCCCTCTGTGCCGGATGGCGTCTCAGAATGCTTAGAGTGTGATTTGGGGTACTGCTGAAATCTAACTAGCTAAACAAAATTTCCACTGCTTGTACAGAGGGAACAGGTTTGTTCTTCCAATTCCTGCTGATGAGTCAACTTGACTGTTTTGCCATCTTGTGTCTTGAAGTATTCAACCATTTCAGCTCCAAGGAGACCTTGTTTACCTCTCCCTCCCCACGAAGGATGGTCAGGAGGCAACCCAGAGAGAGCAACAAGGATAAGGCTAGTTGTTAGATGAATGAGCTATGAGCACAATCAGACAAGCTAGGGCTCGTTAGGTTTGAGTGGGCCTTACAGAGGTCATGAAAAGTCACTTTTGTTGAGCTTTGGGAAGACATCTCAAAGAATTTACCAGCATTTACTGTGTTTCGTGGGCAAACACAACAGTTTCCCCTCT